>OY757904.1:125847586-126017586 GCA_963585895.1 Sepioteuthis lessoniana | reverse complement strand
AGTACAATAAATAGGAAAAGTTTGATGTTTTTTTTAAATGTCGAACATAAAAAAAACTTACGTAATAAATTCAGGTGAGTAAACAACTATTTCAATGAGAATGACTTTTCGTAAAATAGACGATCTGTCAACCTGAAGAGTTTCCGCACTATAAAGCAATTCATGATGATACTAATATTTCTATATTTGGAATGATTGAAAGATTTCATTTAAAATACTATAGTTATTTCCGTAATATTGTCAATCTATTTAATTGAAAATAAAGTTCCGCGCAAACACAACCCAAGGAAATTATCAAGTTTCTTATAGGACTGAATAGATTTATTTTCGATTGACATTTTTAATTATATTACCCTAATAAAACTCTCACTACGGTGTGTCCTTTTTGGGGTGATTACCGTTACTTATTATATTTGTAAATGTGAATTAAATCATAAATTAAACAGTAATAACTGTAGCGTCTTTTTCGCCGCTCCGCATATATATATATATTAGAATTATCATGGCTTGAAAATCCGGCAAATACCTACGTGCGACATACGGAACACTGAACAGCTGTTTCGACCTTATTGGGTCTCATCAGCAGTGCACACCGTAATCTCCACCACTAGAGATCAAACCAACAACCACAGTAGGCAGAAGCCGAAACTCTAACTCGGGGCCATCGGTTCATGTCACACAAAAGCGATGCCGAATTAACTAGTCATGGTGTCAATGCGCGACCACTTGACCAAATGTGTCTTGAAGGTACGTATTAACTACAGATTGTTGTATGTTGACCTTCGACCCGGCCAAACACGCCATTCCCCGGGTGACTGATCAACTGCCCAACTAACTCTAACTTTTCTTGTATATATTCTGCTAATTGTTCTTTTAATCGTTTGATAATAACACGCAATCATAAAATTCCAGTCACGTCATTCTAATATCAGCTGACCTTATATCTAAATGTTTATTTTTATATATCACTCAAAAAACAGATCCTTATTATGACAGGGCCTCAACTACGGGTCATATAGAAGTGTTTAACCATTTGCTATATTGGAAACCATTTAACTGTGGAAAATGGAACTACTCGTATAAGACAGGTATATTTAAGGCCCGTTATCCCAGATCGAGTCATTCCAAAGACTCAAAAAATAGTACTTGATACCTCCTTGCTTAACACTCAGCATTATAACATATGTTTCAAGGGTAAAGTGGAGTAATCCAAGGAAAGGAGTAGCGCCCCCCTACTCCTTGGTGTAGTAGCTATTGAAAAGGGAGCTTCCGGGTAGCCCTCGAAAACAGTCACCAACTTTAGTTTTTACTTGTCTGTATGCAAATGAAACTATTAGTGTTTGTTATGCGTAAAATCATTTGACTGTGTGCAAACAAATGAGTTCTGGCACATTTAAAAATTGGTACCAAAGACTATTCGTTTAAAAAAATCATATACATTATATATATATATATATATATATATATATATATATATATATATATATAAACACCATTTGGCATTAATTAACCCACAAGTGTTGATATGTTGTTAAACAAAACCAAGTCCTGCAGTAGATTTTGTTAATAAATAATGCCAAATAATATCCATTTTGATTGTTTCACTAGAAATTATAAAATCCTGATATATTTGCTTTAAATGAAAATGAACCTTTTATATATTAAAAAAAAGAACGTGAGACGTGTACTCATTCGTAATAATGTATACATTAAAGATGTTAATGTGCATTTTGAATACTTGCATGTGTATATATGTGTGCGTGCATATGTTGTGTGAATAGATTTATACATGAGTGAATGTATATATCGGTAGTGGAATTCAGTATAAACCACAAGACAAAAGATGTACTATGATACTCTTTTGGTTTGGTTTCTTTATTTATTAGCATATGAATATTCGTGAGTTATTAAATGCCAAAGGCGACCTTATCGAAGAACATAAGTTGTACTTTTCAAATATAACATGGGTAAGAAGGAAGGGCATACCTTTTCCAAAGATCTTAATCCGCAAGTGAACGTTATAGCACAACTAGAGTTCGAACTCGCATATTACAAGGTCGTTGACCAGCACCTTAGCCACTTCACCACGGGGATTTCCTAAAACGTTTTTATTGCGCCCAACTAATTTTGAATACATGGCTGAGTTAAAGCATCCTCACTATAACAGCTATTGTTAATCTCTTTTTACAAAAATATTATGAGTTCAATCAATACCGGGTACATAATCAAACCTGAAAATGCTTTTTTATCGCGGTCTTTATTGATAAGTTCTCTTCGAAAAATTCTTGGGGTGGCATTTACGAACCTTAAGTTTTCAATATAAATTGGGCAGTCTTTAACTATAGAGATCTGGACGGTGGACAAAATTCAAGTGTTGGTCAGTTCTCTGCTTCACCCTTTGTGCTTGTGATTATCGGTGATTTTTCTGGACTCCTAAAGGTCCAAAATTTGCTGCCCTATTTCTTTTTGTCCAATGGTCAGCTACTTACTACAGTAATTACTCGAATCGGGAATAGAGACGATTTGACTTTTGAAAAAGAAAACTAATTTTCCCGCTATTGTCACCCAGTATTAAAAGACATAAAATAGATCCCATTTTTGTCTTCTGACCTGATACGTTACGAGCATCAGAAACTTTAGTTTATTATGGATATTAAAAATAATTCTTTCATTCCCAACAAAAAAATCCTTCTCTCTCCACTTCAATATCTTTGGAAAGTCGAAAAACAGTTCTATTTCAGACTAGATGGTTTAACGTTTTCATTGTCAAAAACATTTCTATTTCAAACAACTGAGCCGAGAATAAGTACATAGTTTAGTTCTATTCGACCCTATCAGGTGTTACACCTCCGAGCCAGAGTGGACCAGGGAGAGATGGCGATAATGGGGTACTTCAAATTCCCCAAAGTTACAACATCACTAGAGTCGCACCATTAGATTGTTTAGTGTCAGACGCGCATAAATACATATAAGTTATCGTAATCGTCGTAGGAAATGAATTCAGCGACCCAAGTTCGAATCCCAGATGAAGCGGTTTGTGTTTCAATTTTTCTAATGCCCTACAGAAAGGCATGATCCACCTCTTCTCCTCTAACTATGGGTAGAATGAAATATTTAGACTTAATACAGTAACTTCTCTAGGAGAAGGATAACATTCAATTCAATCCAGCTTTGAGACGTTACTTATCAGTGTGGATCTGTTGTGTAAACATTTCGCAAACAAATACGCGAATATATATATATATATATATATATATGTATATTTAGGCAGCATTTCTTCGTTAATGCAAATTTCATTAAACATAATAGACATTTTAGACTTACAATGCACCTTTCTGACACTAGTTCAATGGCTCAGCATTTAAAAAAAACATTCATGCCCAACAACACAACTACGAAAAATTCTCACCGACAACACAACAATACTCGAACATCAAAATAATAAACAAAAACTTCAGATTCTCGAAGCACTATATATTAGAAACCTGCAACCAGCACTTAATAGAATTAATTTTCAAACCAGTGCTAACGTACTTAAATGTCTTTAGCTATTGGCACTATTTAGGGAATTACATTTAAAAGCAAACGCTATAATCTCCAACAGCAAAGACGTCCTTACACAGTAGTAATTTGCTAAAACAAAAGTTACATCACTTTTGTAATAGATTCTCCCCTGATGATGGCCCAAAATCGGGCAGAAAGTACTAGGGATACATACAACTATGGACAATACCTTAATCAGTTCCCCCGAATACAATAAAAGTAATACGGGAATTCGAACGGATCCAGAAGAAAATATGTAGGCATAAAATGTGTATTATGTTTAATGAAATTTACATATATATATATATATATATATATATATATATATATATATATATATATATATATATATATTCGCTACGCCTATGCTTATACATGCTCATACAGAGATGCTCCAACCCATATTCATAAGAGAAGTGCCGATGGCGTAGTGGTTTATGTGCTGGACTGCAACATCTCTGTATAAGAGTTCAACGCTATTAACGTTAACTTTTGGATTAAAACTCTTGCGAAATACAAGAAGTAATTTTCTCCTTCCCACTACTATTTTAATAGTACCATAACTGTTCTTTCTACAAAGATGGCTTTGGCATTACATAATCCATGGATGTTGTTATACTATTAAATAAATAAACCAAATCAAACCAAGAAACATATACATACATATACACTACTACTTTTCGCATATCAACTTGCATATGAAAGCACATTTAAGGGTTTTGAAGAGCTTATAGTGTCATATTATACCTTTTCAATTTTCTCCTTTTCAGGTACTTTATGAACTGTCATATCGACCACATTGACAGTTTCACGAGGTTTGATAGGTTATCTCGCTTCCTAATAACCACTGGGTCATGACGCACTTGTAAATATCTTTTATTGTGAGACAACAATGGCATTGTTGCATGCAAACAGCTGTCGGACAGGAAAAGGACATTTATGCATCGCAGGGCATAGAGGGTTTAAAGAGGCCACAGCTGCCACCAGCGTTTCTAATATCAACTTAAGAGTTAACAACAAATGATTCTGAATCTTGATTAGGAAATATCAACCCTAAATCTTTGCGTGCTATTTGCTCATAAACTATGAAATTGAAGGGAACATTTTCACTTTGATTAACGAAGGAAATCAGATAAAAAAAAAAGTAACTTGATTTCTAAAAGAATTAAAATTACAAAGAAAGACAAAAAATGGCAGTCATTAATTCTTTAATGATACTAACAGTACGTCTACGTTTTTTTTTTTTGTTTTATAATTTCTTTGTTGTAAATATAACAAGAAAACTATATTTAAATATAAATTACATAGATTTGAAGAAAGAATGGACAAGATAAGATTGATTGACTGATTCTAACGGCATGTGAACCTGTTCTGGGTTATTCTTTTCCATGAAGTTAGGGAATTGTGTTCATTGTAAATTCATATTCACATTTTTGTATTGTTTCAATGTGATATTTTTGCCCTTTTGTCCAATCGATTACGAATCATTTTTAAACAATTATTTTATTCCAAAATTTAATCCTAAAATTACCACTTGGACTTTTTTTTCAATATTGCTCAGAAGATCACATATCATGGAAAGCATTTAAGAAAATAAAACCATCTTCAATCCAATTTACAACGTAATAAAAGGCAGCGTCTTTGTTCTTGCTTACCCTGATTGATGTACTTTTTCAGCAGAATTGAACACTGATCAATAAGTAAAAGTAAGTAAAGTTGGCGACCGTAGTAAAGAGCGACCCTAAGGCTCCCTTTTCAATAGCTACTACACCGAGGTGTAGGGGAGAGCGCTACTCCTTTCCCTGGATGTCTCCACTTTACCCTTGATACGTATTCTATAATATTGAGGGTTAAGCGAGTTCGTATTCCAGTCGTGCTATTACGTTCACTTTCTGGCAAATACCCTTGGGAAAGGTATGAACCCCCTTATCCTCCCAGCCATGGGTTAAATAGTACCACTACTGTTCTTCTCAGAGAATGTCTTTGGCATTAAATAGCCTACAAAGGTTGATATGCCTTTGTGTCTCTTTTATTTTAAAATCTAAATAGTTGATCGACTGAATTATTTTAACAGCATATAGATTTCTTTGATGCTTTGATGTTTGAGAATTGCATTTATTGTAAGTCTATATTTACATTTATGTTATTATTTCTTAATAGTTTTTAACACAGAGTTATGCAATATTAAGTTGTCCACTCTAATATATATATATATATATATATATATATATATATATATATATATATATATATATATATAATTTTCACATAATCATTTCTATTTAACGATTATCGTAATAGTCATAATAGTCTCAAGTAACTAATTATATTAATTCTTAATTAATTAAACAATAATGGACACGAGAGAAATGATAATGAAGGGTAATCTCCACTGTCCAGATCTTCAAAGCTGAAGTACCATTATCAAATACAGTTTTGTGTAATACCTAGGTAACAGTATTTCAGGGGTAGCCTTAATCTTCTCTAGAGGATAGAATTAGCGTATTTTAAAGCTCATCTAACATAGTGATGTTACGAGAAGAATATTTAAAACAATTCTTTTTTCTACAGTTAATTGTTCTTGCTTTCTTAGAAAATAAATAATGCTTTCATTTGATTTTGATACCAATTACAGAAGATAAAGCGAGAACATTAACACCTTTAGATAAAGTAAGAATTCATCTAAAATAAAACACTGTCTTTTTTTATCTCACAGTCACCCGCGCTGGCTTTGCATTTTTATGAGCAATGAAAAACAGTTAGTAATCATGCTCGAAAATTAATCGCTCTGAAACTATGTAAGTAAAGTTGGCGACCGTAGTCGAGGGTAACCCGAAGGCTCCCTTTTAAATAGCTACTACGCCGAGGTTTAGTGGAGGGCGCTACTCCTTCTCCCGGATTTCTCCACTTTATCCTCAATCCGTACCTTATTAAGCAAGGAAGTCTCAGATACCATTTTTTAAGTATTTGGTATGACTCGACCAAAGATTGAACCCTGTTCTCCCGGGCCATTAGCGAACACTCTACTCACTGGGTCAATGAGTTGGAATTATGTTGTTTTTTTTGTATTTTGAATACATGATAGATAGATAGATAGATAGATCTATTTTACATCGTTGCACAAAAATTTGATTGATTACAAAATAGTTTAAAAAGATAAGAGAATGAAAACGGTGAAAAAGTAGTAAAAAACGTCTTTAAACTCAAATATAATTGAATAACGCCCTGTCAGTTATAGCTATTGAATTCAAAGATGAGATCCCGAGTAAGCAGTAAGAACCCCCTCTCCCAACCAATATTCAGGATATGACACTAAACTGCCTCTGATAATGAAGATACAGTCCTAAAGCTTTTGAAAATGTGGACTACCCTTTTAGTGCCATTGCTTCCTGGTCCATTTTAACCTCTATTGTTAGCACCCGTTAGGGTTCCTTATATGGGTTAAATAGAGTTGTTCCATTACTTACGAAGGATTATTATCATCAGTTATTTGAAACCATATATGTGTGAAAATTATATATATTACATAGGAATACTTGATAAACAGATTTAGTAATCTTAAATAGCGATACTTGAAAACATTTCCCAATGTGTAAACAAATTATTCATGGGAAATATAATTATTAGTATTGGATAGGTATCCTTGAAAACATTTAACTGTATGCAAATAAATGAGCTCTTACCACTCTTTTAAAAATAAAAAAAACACTATTCGCTTAATTATTATATATATATATATATATATATATATATATGTGTGTGTGTGTGTGTGTGTGTGTGTGTGTGTGTGTGTGTGTGTGTGTAAATGGTGTTTCAAAATTGATGCAACTCATTAATATGATAATTATTTATTTCTGAGAAAAGAGCAATAACGGTCATTTAGAACACGTCTTGTTAAAAATGCATCACTTGAGCGAGAAACGTCAAAGGAATGTTTCTTTTAATTGTTATTATATTAACTTCCAGGACATGAAATTTTAGTGGGGGGTTCTTCTCTCAATAACAAATCATTATCATTTTAATAGGTTGCATCTACTTTCAGACAGTTTTGAATGACTTTGTCCCGAAATAAGAAGTGACGCAAAATATTTTTCCTCTCTCGTCCAAGGCATTGTGATCGAGGATTAATAGTTGCTATAGTATACTATTTTCAAATCTGAAACAAAAAAAAAATACAACAAGTATAATTATTAGCAGTCACATGGGTCCCATGTACATTGAGACATCCTATATACGTATATTTATAAAAGAATTGGCATTAAATAACCAACATAGTTTGAAATGCTGTTAAACAATAACGTATTAACCAACAAACCGCATCTAATAATGTTTAAAGCTGTGCAAGCAAACGATTGATATTAAATGGAATTATTAGAGTTTGGTAGAAATACTTGAAACTGTGTGCAGTCGAATGAGCTTTAATAACTCATTCGAAAATAAAATTGCGTACAAACTATTCGCTTACAAATCATAGATATTTAAAAACACGATTTGGCATTAAATTACCCGCAAAGGCTGATATGCCATAAAGCACTAACCAATCAAAAATATTAATAAATTAACTAACATTGGTGGATATATGTTTTAGGATTTTCGAATTACTATCCAATAAATTTCATCCTTCTTCTTAAGTCTTTCCAATAGGCCACGAGTTTGGCTCTTATCTGTTCCCTTCCTTGAATCTTGGCTTCTTTCATCTCTGCAGTGTTTAGATTTGTTCGTATCCATATCGACTTTTAGCTATAAATCAAGAGGAGATAATCAGAGTTGTAAGCAGATATCTCAGAGGAAATCAATTCTATGACTGATTCCCGATGATTCGGTGGGTTGATGCGTTCTCGGTGTGGTGAGCTGATGTACGCGAAGTTGCAAAGTCCTAAAGTCTGTATACGACATCCTGCACCGTCAAACACGCATGCGCACATGCTTATATATAAATGCATAGATACTCTTCATGATATCGATATAACTGACAATAAATTTAGCAGCTATGCCGTTTTCCTTGTTACTATGCCTAGAGTGGGTTTTCCTGTTCCAGTATCAACCATTTTTCCACATGTATCATCAACGCTGGCTCCAACATGGCGTCGAAATGACTGCTGATTAAAAAGCGAATAGGGATTGACGATTCTTTCTCATCTCGGCTAGCAAACAGTTGGAAACTTCAGTCAAACATCCAATATTTTCTCTGATATAAAAAGAATCTGAAGGGATAGTTCTCTTTGGAATACAGTATGATGTATTCTTTTTCATATAAGGTGTGCACAAATGTTACAAGGTTTTTGTCTTTCTGTCTTTTTGTTTTTTTGTTGTTATTTTTTTCATTGAAAAACTCTGATTTTCTTTATATACATTCACTTCCCAGTTTTAAAAGAAGTGAGCCCAGGGACGTTCGGCTCATGCCTAATTAAAATATTTATTTCTTTAGACGTAGCAGTCTTATCTGCGTTCTACCTAGACTCACAGGCTTGCCGTTGTCTCTTTTAGCGCGTTATGTTTTTGTTTGTTCGTTTTTTGCCCGAAAAATGATCTTGGTCGCCGGTTTTCTTTGAAACTGGAAATACCATTCCTCACAAAGAAAAAAGAAATATTGAGTTCCAGAATACCATATTTACCCAACCCCTGCGCTCTGGCAGGATATGACACAAGGTCAATTTTTAAGCGGAGTTTAACTTGTTTGAATTCAGAGTTTTCCGTCTCCTAGACTAGTTGCCTCGCTAAGGCTGAAGAACCTAGTCTGCCCAAGTATTTGCCCATAGCAAGGGTATTAGTGTTATGTGAAATGCAATCAGTTTCGTCCAGGATTTGAACTCGTGTCGCCGCGTCCATTTCCTACGACGATAACCATTACAACCATTTGATAATTTCTATTCTGGTTTTTATTGGTCGGGTAGGGGTTTCGTATACGCAATATGGACGAGGGCGTTAATTACAATATAGACAGAAGACAAAGAGTTCGTCAGTTTTTGTTAGGTTTCTTTGTTAAAAGGCATATCAACATTCCTGTGTTATTTGATGCTAAATAGATCCTTGTAGAAATATAAATGTATCATTTAACTAATTACTGTAGGGGTTCGAACCTTTCACAATGGTATTATTCCGAAAATGAACATAATAATACGACTGGAATTCGAACTTGCTTACTATGATATCACAGACCAACACGTTAAACACTACACCTCGGAGACTCCTGCCTATAATCAGTTTTCAATCCGATTCTGTATAATGGTCAACTCCTAACTCTTGTATTGCGGATGAACTCTTTCTGTGACCAGCTATCATGAATGGAGGTACCATGTATCAACTTCGATACTTCAATTTCTAAAAGTTCTGGTGAAATCACTCATCAGAAGACAGAGTCTTAGGGGTACGGATTGACGGACAGACATTTGATGAATTATTATGAGATATATATTCATCTAATAGAAAAATATTACGACAATGCACATGACGTGTCCACTCTTGCCCGATAGCTAATATCTATCCTCTCCAGTTTGTTTCCAAAATGAGACCTATCGGCCACCGGGTTTAGTCGAAACTGTATATGCTATGAGTCAGACTTAAAGAAATGAATACTAATTCCAGAATACGCTTTTTAAAGTCAATTACCCTATTGAAAATACTGAATGCAGTATGGACGACAGACGAAGACAAGTTCACCTACATAGGAAGCAGTGTCTCATCCACCGAGACAGACATCAACACGCGACTAGCAAAGACATGGACACCATTCAGTCATATGGAAGTTAGACCTGACCGATAAAATAAAATGCAGTTTTTTTTCCAAGCAGCGGTCGTATCGATACTGTTGTATGGATGCACTACATTGACGCTAACTAAACGTATGAAGAAAAAGCTTAACGGCAATTACACAAGAATGCTGCGAGGAATATTGAACAACTCCTGGAGGCAGTACTCCACGAAGCAGCAGCTGTATGGCTAATTACCCACCCATCACGAAAACTATCCAAGTTAGACGAACCAGACATGCGGGACTCTGCTGGAGAAGTAGGGATGAACTCATAAGCAACATACTCCAGTAGACCCCTTCACATGGATGAGCAAAGGCGGGACGACCAGCTAGAACCTTTATTCAACAGCTCTAAGCCGATACTGGATGTAGCCTTGAAGACCTACTGGGAGCGATGGACGATAGAGATGGGTGTCGGGAGAGGGTCAAGAAAGCCTTTGCTGGTGGTGCAATGTGAAGATGACGATAATGATTTGATAGGAATACGTGAAACAATACAAATGAGCGCTAATAATTTGTATCAAATAGGAATTAGTGATAACAAATAAAACATCTGTAAATTAAAGAAGCTTTTAAGAAATAACAACAACAAATATGTGTATAAAAATGTACAATGAACGCTACTACTCAAACTATTAGTAAAAAATAATCCCACATAGATTGACATACAAATAAATTCAATCAATCAATTGATCAATATGATATGTATATAATATTATTATTAGTGAGAACTTTGATAGTCTTTTAATGAATCACCAAGTAACTAATTTTTTTTCTAAAAACTCAAAAGGTGAACCTCTGAGGTATTTATCAACAGTATATGTTAAAGATAGAAAAATAATTTCCAAGAATAACTAAAAAGAGAATGATTATAAGAAAGACTGATACTTAATATCGTTTCATTTGACTGATTTATTTTAACATATCAGCCCGTCTAGAAATATTTAGAGAGGTTAGGGAATTGCATTCATCAAACGTACATTTTCCATTTTCTGTTGCAGTTTTTTTTTTTTTTTTGCACACGGCCCAATTAAATACAAATATTTTTTTAAACAAATCTATTTTGCCTTAAATAAGGCCCTAAGAGGTACTAAAACTCCGGGTTTGAGTGGATATAGAAGAAATGGCAATGAAGTGGGAATTCTATACTACTCAGAGCTTCATTAATGGAGCCTCACCATCTGATGTAGTATTCTACCTAGGAAACCCTTATTTTGGTGGAGGGGGTATCTCTGCCGGGGATGTAGTCAGTGTATTCGAAGCCAAGTCGAGAGGGCGTTATCATTTCAAAGATATGTCAGGTTTTAATTACGAGCCGTTTTTCTAATAAAGCGGACTTTTCTTTTTTGATTTTTAACAGCATAAAACGCTGCATAAATCAACAACGTTATGAAGCCGGCCTCCTAATGGGAACAATTAAAAAAAGCTTAACTTTGTTTAGAAATTCCTTTTGGAGTGTCGTAGATTTACTCGGTTGAAGCCAAGATATGCCGCTCGTTTATAGCGACGAGTTCTTTTTTTTATTACTTTAGAACTTTTCATTGATAGGATCTTGGATGGGTGTCGCTAGAGTAAGATGAATTGTCAAAAATCTAAAATGTTTCTTCTAATCTTAAGTCCGTTACCGCTTAGACTAATTGTCTGTTTGAAACCAGCAAATTGCGCCTTTGCAGCTGGATAATAAAAATATGAATGGCAAGATATATTGGTTAGCTGTTAAGACCGACTTGCCTCACTGAAGTAATAAATAATAAACTAACTAGCACATATAAAACTCTTTAGGGAATTTCGGTGTTGAATCTTTTAAAATCAGCCGCGGTTACTCAGACTGTGTTTGTCGATTTGATTGCAAAACCAATTGTATTGATCTATTAAGAACAATAACCCTATCTATATTCAAATTATTTGATTTTTGTGTGTTTGAACGTTATAACAATACAAAACAAAAATGGAATATAGTATCGATTTTTTCAGACAGAACAATTCAAATACACTAGCTAAGTGAATAAATCAATTTCCAGTCCATATTGATGATTAATGTCTATAGTTTGTTGTTGTTTCTTTGCGCTCTTCATGTAACAATTATCGTCGTAGTAAATGGAATTGGAGACCAGAGTTCAAACTCTGGACAGAGAAATTTGCATTCTACATAACACTTGTGAAAGGCATGAGTTATACTTCCACGATACCGGAAGTCACGTGGTACGAGCCACTATACAACAACCCTATAAGTTTTAACGAGGTGTTGACTCGTATATAACACCCCGTTTCTTATAACGCATTTGGTTATCCCAAAGAGAGATACCTAACACAAAATAGTCAGTTGGAAACAGAACAAGTCAATAAATATAATAAGATTGCCGCGACCGGCATACGAACGTCAACAGATCGGATTACATTTCGCCCTAGCAAAATAACATCCGGGTTCGGCCGGAAATGATGAAGCCCTTTTTCGATTTTAACTGGCCGTTACAGCTAAGAAAGGGATAGATTAATATTTATCAATATTTGCAAAAGACTTCTGCCAGAAATAATTCTATAAAAATGGAAGTAATACTTTTCGCTAGCCTATACTGGGCTAATGAAATACTTATTTTCTGCGTCCATTTTTTGTAGAAGAACTTTCTATCCACGTGGCGCGACAGAAGTGGAGTTCCCTTTCTTCCATATAAAAAGGCTTCAGGCGACGAAAATACTGAGGTCCCCGCGGACCTTTTTTCGGTAGGCCGTTTTATCTCTGGACGGCTCTGCCGGGTGTGCCTCGGCACTGGAGAGTTCCTCTGGCCTCAGGGGGCCATCCCCCCAGGCTTATACCCCCTTCGGGGGGGTTTATTGCCTGGCGCCTGAGGCGCCCCAAAAAGGGGAATGCCGACGGGGCCGAAGGTATTTTTGGCCTTGCCGGACGCGTGTGGGCTTCGGCCCTGCGACCGGGCACACCTTAAAAACGGTCTTGTGCCATATTCGTGCGTTGGTGGGACGCAACGATAAATACAGAGGTCTACGTGGACGCTCTCAGGGGCCACTCGGCTCCACAAGGCTCGGTTCCTATGTTATCGTGGTTGCACCCACCTCACCGCCACTTCTAGTGGTGGATTCAACAACCTTTTTTTACGGTCCTTTTTAAGGGTTATGAGAGGTCACCTTCTGCGGGTCGGTGCATCTCTGGCGGTCAGCAATGACCAGTCGAAATAGAGCTAATGGCACGGTCCAGCACGGCTTTAGCTCGCCCGACACTACACGACCAAGCTGCCATAACCGAACTCGACCTCGACGCTCTTGCAAGTTATCACGCAGTCCACGTAACGACTCGCTGTTACGGACTGTCCTACCACTGCAACAACTGGCTCACGTACGACCCGCTGTACGAGCCAGAAACCAGATCGACACCCCCTGTTAACCCAACGTACTGTCAAAACCGGGATATCGATCTACCGACCACGACGCTCCTGCAATGCAGTCCACGTAACGACTCGCTGTTACGGACTACCCTAGCAATGCAGCATATAGTCCACGTAACGACTCGCTGTTACGGACTACCCTAGCAATGCAGCATATAGTCCACGTAACGACTCGCTGTTACGGACTACCCTAGCAATGCAGCATCTAGTCCACGTAACGACTCGCTGTTACGGACTACCCTAGCAATGCAGCATATAGTCCACGTAACGACTCGCTGTTACGGACTACCCTAGCAATGCAGCATATAGTCCACGTAACGACTCGCTGTTACGGACTACCCTAGCAATGCAGCATATAGTCCACGTAACGACTCGCTGTTACGGACTACCCTAGCAATGCAGCATCTAGTCCACGTAACGACTCGCTGTTACGGACTACCCTAGCAATGCAGCATCTAGTCCACGTAACGACTCGCTGTTACGGACTACCCTAGCAATGCAGCATATAGTCCACGTAACGACTCGCTGTTACGGACTACCCTAGCAATGCAGCATATAGTCCACGTAACGACTCGCTGTTACGGACTAAACAAGCATTGCAACAACTAGCTCACGTAACGACTCGCTGTTACGAGCTAACAACCACCATGACTCGACCATAACAACGAAATGTCAATTTACCAGCGACCAACTTCGGCTTTTCGCCACGACTCGACCGACCTCAGCTGCCCGCGGTGACTGTCCTACAGTATCCAACGACCCGACCGAATATCAGCTTACCAGCATCAAACATCCAGTTGTATCTCCACGACTCGACCTACGCCAGCTACCTTTGTCGAACGTCCAGATGCGAACATCTACAACGCGACTATACCAGCTAACGACGTAACCCATCCTAGCTGAAGACTACATACAACCGCCACGGGCATTTACATATACGTTTGTAATTCCGGCAATAAAATCATCACTTTTGTTGTATCTATTATCCTGCCTTTTGTTATCTTCATTGTCTCTGGCTGACACTACACTCGTACGCATTTAACTTAATTTATTTGCGGAGTCGACATGCTTATCGGCTCCACAACAAGATATTTAATTGTGCACAACACACGAAAGGAACTCAATTCCCTCCCTAGGCTTTACAAAAGTCACATACGTTCAAGGAACTAACAGAAAACTCCATACAGCAATAATGGTAAACCGCTTTCACTTCTCAGGCCTGGAATATAAATGAAGACGGCCCCGTGTGCTAGCCACTGAAAAGCGAACCGCCAACTGTATTCAAGTGCGTAATTTCAAAGCCTATACAAAAAGGATAGATAGAGAGATGGGAATTCGAAGTATCACCTAGCTTTCATTAAATGGTCGATTTTTTGGAAGATTTTTTCTTCTCTTGACTATAACACGCCGTATTATATTTAGTGCCTTACATCTTTGCTTCTTCTGCTTCTCGGTTAGGGGCCACCGCGAGCTGTTGCCCCACTGGGCACCTGCCGGCCATTCACTATAACTGACCGTATCTCCTCTGACCGCAAGATTGAGAGAAACTGTTACTCTGTGGGTACCTGTGTATATATAATTTTATAACGCCTACACATTTCCGGTACACCGACGCATCGTCGCCTTGATATTTACACGGGCGCAATCAATTTGTTTACACAGCTGGAACATCCAGCTCTGTCAAGGGTCCACATGAAACATATCTGATTTTAAGTAACATAATTCTAAATAAAAAATTATAGCTTCAAGAAGATATTCTTAATACAAACAATCAACAAATATATAGCATCAAGTATTCCAAGCAAATAAGAATGATTTTTTGACAGAAATGTTTTACCCATACATTGGACACTAACAGGTTCTACTACGCTATCATAGTGGACTAAGGAGTATAGAAAATATATCCCCCCCAGATCTCCAGACATACCCATGACTCTTCCTTTTCTGACAGTGTTTTACTCCTCTGCCGGGGATATAGTCAGTGTATTCTGAGCCTCGTTGACAGATGAGTAGGACCCAGGGATGGATAAGGTGAAGATGTACGAAAAGCAATTGGAAGAGTTGTTTCTCATTATCAGAGTAAATTTTACTAAAAGGCATATTTGATTGAAATTAACATAAAATATATTTAGGCTGTTTTGGGGGATTTTGATAAAGATCATCAGAACAATAGATAGATAGATAGATAATCACTCAAGAGATCATTCAGAAAGAGAATTATATAGAATCATTTCGTTTGTTTGAAAAGAGGAATGCGTATATTTGCAATAAAAAAATCTACATCGCTAAAATAAAAGAAATAGTTGATAAGTTGATCAATAAACATAAAATAGGATATGATTTTTATGAACACAGGCTTGACTCCAAAGAAAAGAATTAAATACGAGTTATAGGAATTGTAAGTATTGTTTCCAGGGGTCTTCGGGTTAAGAATAGAATTCGATTGTTGTGGAACTTTCAGACAAGTGGAAAAATGAAATAGTTAATAAGCAAAAGAACAATAAGGAAAAGAAGTAAGTTGATAATGGAAAATATAAATTTATTATAAAAAGTAGAGTCGAAAGATTCGAGCTGATGTTCCTAGAAGCGTAAGATTCCTTTAGCATATATATATATATATATATATATATATATATATATATATATATATATATATATGTGTGTGTGTGTGTGTGTGTGTGTGTGTGTGTGTGTGTGTGTGTGCTCAAGGGATCATGCGGGGAAGGAGAAGGGCTACGTTTTCCGTGGGAAAGAGAGATAGAGTTAGAAATAGAAACATTGTTTTTTAGGTGATTTAGAATGTTTAACAGTATAATGATATAAAATAAAACAGCAAATAAATTATCTAAAATGTTTTTACTTTGTCTTACAAATATTCTGTCTTTTTTCTTCTTTCAGAAGTTTTCAGAAGTTTCCTGCAAACAAATAAAAAAAAATGCATTTGATTCAATTTGTAACAAAAATTGCAAAAGATATCTCACTCTTTTATATCTTACCCGACAAATATATAAAAGGGCTTTACACAGATGAACCAGACAGTCGAAATGTTCTTTTCAATTCCATATAACCAACTAGCAATGAAAGTAGATATAAACTTTTGTAGATACCTTAAAAAACAACTAAAATCTGCCTTAAGGAAGAAAATAAATAGAATAAAAAAGACAGAGGTCAGAAAATACCGAAGCAAATTAACCAAAAGGCTGTGGCCTATACGAAAAATGAAAGAATTTTATGGAACCCATAATACATGATTAATTAAAAAAATCATTAATGATCAACCAGACATCCAACTTGAACAGTTTACGGAGAAATAACTTGAAGTAATAATAAAAAAAATTTAAAGGGATAAAAAAATGCTGGCCTCGAAAATTTCTCTCCCGAAATGAAGAAGATGAGAGGATTTGACGACATATTTCGTTCATGCAATGCATTTTATTAGCAACATTCAATACAGAAATAGACGAAATGATTCATCCTCCCCTTCATCAAGAAAGGTAACCTTGGAATCACAACGAACAACAGAGGCATACTTCTTACTTTTATAGTTGCTGAGGTTTATAATGTCCTTCATCTCAATCATATCAGTCCTTACGTTGAGAAAAAAAACGTACAAAAAGTTGAGGAAAACAGTTTTTGGAGAAACTGGTTTACGACTTCTCAAATTATGTCTATTCGTCGAATCATCGAAAGAGTACGAGCAAAAATCTCAGAGCATGCTGCTAGTAGATTTCTCCAGGACATTTGATTCCAGAAACAAAGTAAAGATGGAACAAATACCGGTAGTATATAGTCTCCTCAAAGAAACGGTTACCGTTATAATGATGCTCTAAAAACACGAAAGCAATGGTTCGCTCACCAGATGCTGACACAGATGTTTTAGACATCGTCACTGAAGTTTAGATTACATAATACGAACGTCAGTAGATTTAATGAAAGAAAAGTCTCATATTTAAAAGAAAGTCGAGAAACAAATGATATCCAACAGAAACTATCACGGATGCAGATTAATCTCATGATCTTTCGCTTCCTTCAAATAAACCAGCTGTACAAGCTGAATTCCTACTGCATAGTCTGGAGTAGCCAGCAAAAGGAATTGGTCTTTACGTGAACACATAAAACTGAGTTCATAGGTTTTAAACAAGATTCTACCATATTAAAATTGAATGATGCGTCTCGGAAATTAGTAGATTTCACATCCCTCGGTAGCAATATTGCATCTATTGAAGGTGATATTAATATACACATAGGAAAATCATGGGCTGCTACCGACAGGATATCGATCATTTTGAAATCAAATCTTTCTAGTAAGATGAAAACAGAATTCTTCCAAGCAGTGGTCATGTCATTAGTATTATATAGCTACAGTACCTGGATTTTAACGAAGATATTAGCAAGATATAGTTACGATCACCCATTACTTTAGTTCACTCGCAGTACATAAGTGTCTGTATAAAATGTGGGAAGTATTTTTCATGAGTTCTATGCTAATGAAGAAAAATTACTGTGTTTTGAAGGATGAGACCGATTTTCATCTAAGAAGTGTGGAATATCATTATTGTTGACATATCCCTTATTATGGAGCAGTTGCAAGTATTAATCTGTATACTTGACCACTTACAATAATCCAATTATATTACCTATATGTTTTATCTTGAACAAATTCAAATACATTACATAGATTTTGCTATTCTATTTTCTAACAGTGATTATCAGAGAGATTGCCAGTGGCTTTTCCAATCGCTAACATAATCGCAAAAGGAAAAAGAAGGGCTTACCTTTATTCTAAATCCTATCGACTGTTTTTTGTATTTACAAGTCTAAACACAAAATCTGCGATTCGGCTTTTTGTCTCTCTTCTAATATTCAACCAATAAGAACACTTGACTATTTTTAAATCAAAACCAAAATCATTTCTGGAAATGAAATAGCCATATTGAGTGAAAACTGAGCGAATGAGAAATAGAAATTGCTATCTTCTAACCTAATTGGAAAACAAAGGAACTTTTCAGCATATGCAAATAATAAATAACCGTTATTAAAAGCGCAATAAAAGATTGCTATGAATCTATGTTTTTATCATCCCTGTTGATGGTTATTATAGCAGAGCAAGTATTACATATCATATTTACCAATCCCTCCGCTCGGGCAGGATATGACACCAGGTCAATTTTTAAGCGGAGTTTAACAGGTTTGAATTCAGAGTCTTCCTTCTCCTAGACTAATTGCCGCACCAAGGGCTACAGAAACAGTCTGTCCTACTATTTACCCATAGCTGGAGGGAGAATAATTGGATTCATACCTTTCCCAAGGGTATGCTATGTGAAAATGTAATCAGTCTCGTCCAGGATTTGAACTCGTGTTGCCGTATCCATTTCCTACGATGATAACCAATACATCACGGGCACCTCCACTAAAATACTATATATCGCAGCGATATTTCCTCTTGTGTGATTCATAAACAGCCTTCAAATGAAATAAAAATAAATTCTATCTAATTCGTAATGTAAAAACAATAACAGTCAGATATTCGTGCTCACCTGGATCAATATATTCGATGAGATATAATTTATCATCATCATTCTCATGTCGTGCTATCAGCACGGATATCCCTGACCCTCTCTCACCACCCCTCCCTATCGTCCATTGCTTCCGGCAGGTCCTCAGGTCTACATCCAGTATCGGCACAGAGCCGCTGTATATAGGTTCAAGCTGGTCGTCCTGCCTTTGCTTGTCCATGTGAAGGGGTCCACAGGAGTACATCAGTTATGAGCTCATCTCTACTTCTCCAGCAGTGTCCCACATGTCTGGTTCGTCAAATTTTGATAGTTTTCGTGATGGGTGGTAGGTGGCTATACAGCTGCTGCTTTATGGGCTGCTGTCTCCAGGACTTGTTCAATATTGCTTGCAGCATTCTTGTGTAGTTGCCGTCAAGTCTTTACTCCATACGTTTAGTTAGTGTCCTAGTAGTGCATCCATATAGCAGTAATGACACGACCGCTGTTTGGAAGAAATTGCGTTTCATTTTATCGGTAATTAATGATAATATAAGTTAAATGAAATCATAAGTAAAAAGTAAGTAAAGTTTGCGACCTTAGTCGAGAATGACCCGAAGGCTCCCTTTTCGATAGCTACTACAGCAAGGTGTTGGGGGCGCTATTGCTTTCCCTGGATTGTTCCACTTTACCCTTGATCCGTACCTTATAATGCTCAGTGTTAAGGAAGGAGGTATCAAGTACCATTTTTTGAGTTTTTGGTATAATTCGAGCTGGGATTGAACCGAGGTCTCCCGGGCCATTGGTGAACACTCTAACTATCATACCCATGTAATCATTAAAAATACACAATTGAATGAAAAATGGCCATCAGTATTTGAATATTTTGAAAGTAAGCATTAAATTTCATACTGATATTATAGTTGTGATATATATTTGAATATATCAGTAAGCTCTATTTGTGAGTTTTAGAATATGTTGGTTTTATCTCTCAAAAAGTAGTATTCAGGATACGTTGGTTGGTTGGTTGGTTGGTTGGTTGGTTTTTAATGGCATATCAACCTTTGTAGGCTATTTAACGCCAAATCCGTTTTTATGTAAATAATCAGTTCTATTTCAATCAATTCAGTTTAGCATGAGTACACAGTTTAATTGTCAAAAACATTTCTATTTCAAAGATTCAGTTTATTCAAACAGGCCTAATTCAGCTTATTCAGTTTAGCGTAAATACCGATTTTGTTTACACTTTAAAATACCAAAACAGTTCTATATATAACAATTCAGATTAGTGTAAGTACAGCAAAAACAGTTAAATTTCAAATAATTCAGTTTAACATAAGCACGCAGTTTAAATGTAAGTACAGTTTAATTGTGAAAAACATTTCTATTTCAAGCTATTCAGTTTAGTCAGAAAGTTCTAAATCAGCTAATTCAGTTCAGTATAAGTACAGATTTTGTTTACTTACAGTCAAATGTCCAAACAGTTCCATATTAAACAAATCAGTTCAGTGCAAGCACAGTTTCGATGTAAAAAACAGTTCCATCACAAATAATTCAGTTCACCATAAGCACGCAGTTTAAATGTAAATACGGTTTAGGTTACTATAAGCACACAGTCTAAATGTAAGTACGGTTGAATTGTCAAAGACATTTCTATTTCAACCGATTTAGTTTAGTCAAACAATTCAGTTTAGCATTGAGGGGGTGTCCTCGTGGTGTAATGGTTAAAGCGATGGACGCGAGTTCGTACTCCAGTCGCGCTATTACGTTCACTTTTGGGCAAATATCCTTGGGAAAGGTATGAACCCCCTTATCCTCCCAGCTATGGGTTAAATAGTAGAACTACTGTTCTTTCAGGAGAATAGCTTTGGCATTAAATAACCCACAAAGATTGATATGCCATTAAACAGTGAAACCAAGTGAAACCAATCAGTTTAGCATAATTATGCCTTTAATTCTATTTAACCCATAGATAGAGCCCTATCAGGTGCCACCCCTTCGGGCCAGATAATGGACCTGGGAGCAATGGCAATGAAGGTATGCTCCGCATTCCCCAAAGCCCCAGAATTTCTGGAGCCTCACCATCAGATCGTTTAGTGTCATCTATCCAGGACACTCGTTAGGGGGAGTGGGTGGATCTTACTGCTTTGCAGAGGTGCAGTCGGTGTATTCTACAGCCCCAGCTAACAGGGTAATACACAGAGTTAAACGTCAAAACAGATTTATTTTCAGATAATTCAGTTTTTATTTCAGATAATTCTGTTTAAGTATACATAAGTACACAGTTTAGGCGTCAAACTAGTTCTATTTCGAGCAATTCAGTTTAGCATTTTAAATGTCAAAGCATTTCTATTTTAAACAATTCAGTTTAGCATAAATACGCAGTTTAAATTCAAAAATCATTATTGTGACGGAAGCACGGTTTAGTTCTATTCAACCCGTAGATGGGACCCTTATCAGAGTAGACCTGGGAGTGATGGCAATAAAGTATTACTCCACACTCGCCAAAGATAAGATGGTCAAATGAGTCGAATAAGGTTTCGGTTCGAGAGATTAAGGGAGTATAAAGAACTTTTTATTACCTTCATACCCACACTATGTTAATGTCGCATCTATTGGTTAAATGGGTCTGTTAAACATTATTCCTTTTGATAATTATATTTGATATCTCTATTTGATAATCATATTTGGTGTCTGTAAATTATCATATATGATAATTATATTTCGTATCTGTATTTGATGAACATATTTGGTATCTGTAAATTAACTTATTTGATAATTATTTTTGGTATTTGTATTTGATAATGATATTTGCTATATGTAAATTATCGTATTTGATAATTATATTTCGTATCTGTAAATTATCGTACTTGATCATTAAATTTGGTATCTATGAATTATTTTTATTGTAACATAGCCAGATATCCGGATATGTGTGAAACGTACATAGAATGTTCATAACATATATTAATAGAATATAGGAATCCCGATACACGAAAAACACGTAACGACTTCTTAGTTCAGGTACGAAACCTTTTCTTACCTTTTGAGTGAAAGGTTTCGACATAAGGAAGAGAGATGCACAATCTTTCTATGCTGGCTTTTCCATCTGCCCTGTCAACACCTTGTTCAAGTTTACACCTAACTAACCCATGAGCTGAGCCGAAAGGTTCTCAGCATAACTAAACCCAAAGGCAAGATATATAAAACGAAATCCCTCGGCCATTATATTACAATATTAAGATTACTTACTTGAAAGTATAATTATTTTGAAGGCATTATGATAGGTTATTTGCAAACAAATGGTTATTATTGTATTGAAATAATTACTTGAAACTATACAATTATTAGTATGATAGAAATACTTTAATGCATAAAACTTGTTGCAAATTGTTTCTTTATGGTAGGAATATTTGGTATTATATAAATCATCCCTTAAGAAACAAGTGCGTAAATATAAGGAAGCGAAGTGCCAATGGAAATACAGGCAGTACAGAAAATGCCCACCAACAACTCCCTTCCAAATTCTTGTTATGGATGCGGTAGCCTACATTTCCGAATGAATACTCTTCAAAAATTAAGTATAAATGTATTAGGAATGTAATTCCGAGATATTAAATAACTCTTGGAGGTGCCCGTGGAGTAATGGTTATCGTCGTAGGAAATGGACACGGCGATACGAGTTCAAATCCTAGACCAGGCTAATTGCATTTCACATAGCACTAATACATTTGGGAAAGGTATGAATCCAATTATTCTCCTTCCAGCTAAATTACTAAATAGTAGGACAGACTAAGTTCTTCAGCCTTGGTGAGGAAACTAGTCTAGGAGAAGGAAATCTCTGAATTCAAACCTGTTAAACTCCGCTTAAAAATTGACCTTGTGTCATATCCTGCCCGAGCGGAGGGGTTGGGTAAATATGGTATTCTGGAATTCTATTTTTCTTTTTTCTTTGTGATGAATGGTATTTCCAGTTTCAAAGAAAACAGGCGACCAAGATCATTTTTCGGGCAAAAAACGAACAAACAAAAACAACGTGCAAAAAGAGATCACGGCAAGCCTGCGAGTCTAGGTAGAACGCAGACAAGATGCTACGTATATATGATAAAACAACTCTAGACTGACTAAAATGCAGTTACAAACTGAATAACAAATCCATCAACCAGTAGTGTGTTCTTTAAAATATCCTTGGACAAGTAAATACCACTGTTATGATCATCGATGAAAATAGATAAGGTTTTTGATTTAAATATGTAAATACTACGGTAAAAGCAAGGACGGGCTCATAAGTGACGTTCTCCTTTTGAACCCCTTCACATGGACGAACCAGTATTGCTCGACCAGCAAAAACTTACTGGCAACAATTCTTTGTGGACACAGGATGTTTTCTGGAAGACGTGCCGTGAGCGATGGATTATAGGGGCGTATGAAGAGAGAGAGAGAGAGAGAGAGAGAGAGAGAGAGAGAGAGAGAGAGAGAGAGAGAGAGAGAGAGAGAGAGAGATCCGTGCTAGCAGCGTGTATTGATGATGATGATGTGTTTGTGCTTGCAATTATTAACCTTCGAGTCTAATTTTCAAAATAATAAGTGAGCAGAATCGAAAAAAGTTTTCGCCATTAAATTGTCGTAATGTTTACTAGCATTATCAAAGTATTGATGTTCATGTCATCATTCAAGAACTTTTATAATAAGAAACGAATTCAACTAAAAGAAAATAAAAATACAATATTTACGGTGGACATAAAAAAATGTCAAAAAAAAAAAAGCTGTGAATATTGACCCACTTAGTTATATACATTTCCAAATAATAAGTATAATACATATTTGCCAATACAAAACGCAAGAAAATAAAAGGGATGAATGAAATCGATCAGGAAAATTACTAAAAGTTTATTTCATTAATGTATAACGCTATGATAATTCGTAAAATTAATTCCTTTATCAAACTCTTTGCTTACTTCATAGAAGGATTACAAAATTTCCCCTTTAACATTGTGTTTCAGAAAATATTATAAACATTACCAATTGTTTCTAAGTGAATTATTTTTTTTTACTTCTATTTAATTCATCTTTACTTTAAAATTCAAAACATGTTACACATTATTCAGAAAATAAATCGATAAATTTTTATCATTTTCTTGCAATTAGAAATGAGTTTGTGCTTCTGTGTGAATATTTGGTGCAGAAGCTACGAGGAATAGAATATTCAAGTCGTACAGAGAGTGTAGTATCGAGTGAGGCGGATCGGAATACAGACGCGTTTTTGTCTCTCTCCTCTCTCTTCTCTCTCTCTCTCTATATATATATATATATATATACTTTTAAAAAAATCCAGATTCGTTATAAAGTTACTTTTTCAACACGTGTTTCTAAAATTTTACGCCGTCTTCAGGAAGTAAATGTTTTGTATATTTTCAGTGTTTTCTTGTTCTTTATTACTTCTTTTTTCCCAAATAATCCATAATAGCTGATATGCCACAAAGTTAGACTGACCACTATTTTTTCTCCCTGATTGGTTGTAGGTGTATCTTTATGCGTGAGTGCGTGTGAAAGAGCAATATATTAAAGGATACATTTATATATTTGATACGATCACTTTCACAATGAAATAATGAGGGTATTCTCGCATTCAAAGAGAATATATTCTGTTCGCTGTTTTTGAATATAAGATTTAATTAATACATTTTGATAGCATTGTGGTCAAAATATTGTATACCGTTGTCGATTTCACAGTCTTTTTGTTATAGCCCTCGAAGCAAAATCAGGTTAATTTTTACGCCTCAGACTTTAAAATCAAAATTCGGCAAATTTGCATTCCTAATATTGTATGCATATCAATTTACAACCACTCAGGCATATTATAAGCACTGCGTTTTGCCTCGAAATTTCTGATTAATTCTTTTTTTTTAATATCATTAAAAAACATATTTTGCTACACATAGCAAGAAAGCATCAATGAGTGATTTTTTTTTGTTCTGGGAAATGAAATGGAAGTGAACACCAGACAAAGAAATATTTTTCTAGCTTTTACAAATACAATCTAAAAGCGTAGTCGACTCGAAAAAATTTGGTTATTAAATTTACTCGTTTCAGAGACTTCTGCTGCGTCTGAATAGTTGAAATCTCTGGAAACAAAATCAAAAGTGATCTGACAGACACTTCCTTTCTTTCTTTCAGATAGTATGGGGGGTAGATTGTTTTTTTCTTGGAGGCGATTTCAGATTTACTTTTCTGTGAGTTGGGCGACTCGTTTAGTATAATGGTTAACGAGTCGGACTAACAGACCATTACTAGTGAGTTCTATCCACACAAGGTGCCCCGTATATCTGGACTTGGGCGAAACCCGTTAACTCTGAACGGTCAACCCAAAGAAAATTAAGGTTAAAATATTTCTAGTATGATAAAAAATCATTCCTACTGAAAAATTAGGACCCTATTTATTAACAACTCTACAATTAAGATATAACATTTTTGGTCAATGATAAGTAATAACCACTATATATATATCTTACAGCAGTATATGGTCTTCACTGCATCACTTAGAGGGTCTGTGGTAGACCAAAGGTGGTGTAAATTAGAATGCTCAATATCTGTGATAGAGCTATTATTTAAAAGTAATAATAATA
Organism: Sepioteuthis lessoniana; assembly: GCA_963585895.1. Taxonomy (NCBI): domain Eukaryota; kingdom Metazoa; phylum Mollusca; class Cephalopoda; order Myopsida; family Loliginidae; genus Sepioteuthis; species Sepioteuthis lessoniana. The sequence goes on along the minus strand of OY757904.1, from coordinate 125,991,776 downwards.
ATAAAGATAATGATACGTAAATATATATATTAGTCTTTATATATATTTAATTGCATGGATGCTTTTCTGTGACCAGTGGTCTTATTACGACCATCCTCATGCAGAAAAAGAAAGATATTGGGGAAATCGCAGAAATAAAAAATACAATCAAAAGAATGTTTACGTTGGGTGTGTGTGTGCGTGTGTGTGTCTGTGTGTGTGGATTGTATCTGCGTATTATTGTGCGTAGTACGCTTTTATGTATGATGATGTATGTGCTTCGCGCTAATTTCAGGTTGTCTCCTTAATATAAATGTAGCGATGTGTGGCAGACGTCGGAGAAAAGACGAAGGTCTTGGCGAAAAAAAAAAAAAGGTAGTGATGATTTTAACTTTGGAACAAATTATCATCGTCATTGCCTTGTGAAGAAAATGAAATTTTTGATTTGACTTGTAAGTATAATAGATGAAAATGGATGCAGGATCTAAAACATTAGAATTATAGGTGAGGCGGAAATATCTTGGTGAAAGAGACACATTATATTGCAATATACTATGGAGTATTATGCAATACTAGTATTTGCATGTTGAAATATATTCTGTGTTAAATTGTAATTGTAATTATGTTAGCTATATTGTGTTAATGTTATATTGCGTATACATTATTGCAATCCACGATGGTATGTATGAAAAAATGAGGTAAATATACTGTATTAAGACGTTGAAATGATAATTTGTATTTGGTATCTATGTTGTGTTTATGTTATATTACGTATTCATTATGATAATCTACGGTGGCATGTAAGTCAGGAATATGGTAAATATACTCGATTAAGACATTGAAATGATAATTTGTATACATTTTCTTTGTTATATTAAGAAAACGTTATTGTAATCTATGATAGTATGTAAGTAAAGAATATAGTAAATATAATGTATTAAGACGTATCTATAACAGTCATGAAATCATGGATAGCATTATATCAACAAGGGGCAAGGGGGCGTGGATATATATATATATAAGTTGGCTGACCTTAGTCGAAAGCGCCCCGAAACTCCCTTTTTAATAGGTACTATACAGTGTTGTAGGGGAGAGCGCTAATCATTTCCCTGGATTACTCCACTTACCCTTGATACTTACCTTATAAGGATGAGTGTTAAACAAGGAAACATCAAGTACCGTGTTTTTGATTCTTTGGTATGACTCGATCTGGGATTGAAGCCCGGCCTCTCGAGCCATTGTCGAACACTCTAACTTTTATACCAATGGACCATTTACCAAAACTATTGAATAAAAAGCTAAATATTATTATCTTATATATATATATATATATATATATATAACAATGATTTGGTATTTAGCTTTTTATCTGTATTTTTGTCAAACAAGGCGTTGTAATTGTGGTTGAAACCATTATAAAAAATATCCTAACTCTCTTTTCGTGTAGTTCGAGTACAAGTATGCGTACTTTCGATCATCTTTCAAGGACGTGGGTACTCCTGGGGTGGGAAGCGCTGAATTTATTCTATGCTCAAGGAATTTTTTGAGTAGAACTGTTAATCTTATTTTGGTGACATCAAGTGTGAACGCATCGACCTGTGCTACAGGTTTAGAAGAGTACAAACAGTAGCTAAGGTATACGGGACTCTGAATCCACCGAAGCTGTTGGATTTTGCACCAATGCTAAGTGCATTTTAAAACGCCTAAACAAAAAGATATTTTCTTTAGAGTGCCATGTCTACTCCTTGTAAGTTTCGTTTCGATTACTTGAGTGTTTGTTATTTGAAAACGCGTAAATATAAAATAGTTTACTTCGCTGTGTCATAAATAGGACCCCTTTTATTTGTTGGGTGGGGGGGTCTTACTCCTTGGCAATGGATAGAATCAGCCAATTCTAAGCTTCATCAACTAGGTGGCAAAACATACAAAATGAATAAAATAAACGATCCCAAGACGAAATTTGAACCTGGTTCACTGTTTTCATTTTTGCTGCCGTTGAACTGTGATGGCAGGAATAACTATCTGTGTCAAATAATTTTACACTGCAGTGCCATTGTCTGATAACAAATGCCGAAGTGTCTGAAGAAAATTATTGCTATGCTACGGACCATCTTACTTTGTCTCTTTTAAAATGAATGAATGACCTGAGTCGAATGAAGTATCTTCTGTCACTCCTAAAATGAAACAGCATCGACATACTAAGTATTCTTCAGGTACTGCACAATCAGAAGAAATGTCTGCGATAGTGAATGGTTCCTGAATAGAGGTCACTGATTCTGCTCTTGTTGAAGAGAAGGTCTTTCGTTCCAGTCAAACACCTTTGCTAGCCAGAATTGCTTTCTTTGTATCGCGGAACGGGAAATTTCATGCATTCAACATTTAATAATTCTTCGAAACGGAGGAAGACGACGATGACGACGACGATGCCGACGACAGAGAAAAAGAACAAGAAACGTATAAGATGACTGACATTTCTATTTTTCAAAGTCTCTGGCTCTTGATAGAACACCGTTAAAAGCAAGTTCTTTTTCTTTCTTTTTTTTTCGTTTTCTAGAGTTAATTTTAATAGAAAAGCAATTTGGTTAACCTAAATGTAAACGTATGTACTGTCAACGGAGATTAAAAGTGTTCAAGTTGTTTTTTTATTTGCGTATATATATTTGAGTTGGCCGACCGTAGGCTCCCTTCATAATAGCTTCTACACCGAGATGAAGGAGAAGGCGCTATTCCCTTTCCTGGATTGCACCACTCACCCTTGATCCGAACCTTAAAATGCTAAGTGTTAAGCAAAGAGGCCGTAAGTACCATTTTTTGTGTCTTTGGTATGACTAAACCAAGTCTCCCGGACCATTGGCGAACAATCAAACCATTATGCCAATGGACCGTTTAATAAAACAAATTAACTAACACATACACACTCATGGGGGAGGACACAGTGGCGTAATGTCTAAAGTGCTGGACTGCAGCTTCGGAGTAAGTGAGTTAGAAATTTCATGACGCAATCACATTCACTTTCAGAATAATACCCTCGGGAAAGGCACAAACCCTATTATGTGTTAAATAGAAGCAAGGATGTCTTTGGCATTAAATAATCCACGAAGGTTGATATGCCATTAAACAAAGAAAACAAGCTGACCATATGTACATACATAATTCTTTTCTTCTACAAATGTGAATAACCGTTAAAATAGGATAAATATTCTCGAAACTCTTTCCCATTGCTGATCCTCAGGTGAAGCATTATAAATACATCGACAAGTGATCTTGTTTTTATCACTATTCTATTTTATACATATTTACCAACCCCTCCGCTCGGGCAAGATATGAAACGAGGTCAATTTTTAAGCGGAGTTTAACAGGTTTGAATTCAGCGTTTTCCTTCTCCTAGACTAGTTGCCTCACCAAAGCTGTAGAACCTAGTCTGCCCTACTATTTTCCCATATTCTTCCGGAGGGAAAATAATTGGATTCATACCTTTCCCAAGGGTATTAGTGCTATTTGAAATGCAATCAGTCTTGACCAAGATTTGAACTCGTGTCACCGTGTCCATTTCATACAACAATAACCATTACAACATGGGCACCTCCAAAATTCTATCTTATATTTGAAAGTATTGGAATATTGTACAGTAAAGATGTTGCTCATCAAAACATTTTTTTGTAAATTGAATTACCATGACCAGAAAATACAGCAAACACTTGTGCATTTCCTTGCACTTGAGCTTATAATAATTACGCAGATGTGTATTTCCAATCCTCTTGGTAAGGCCTGTCAGTGGAGGTGACCGTGTCCTCTGTAAAGTGTACGGATGTAAATTACAAGCTGTCCAGTAAACATCTTAAATGCATTTCTCTAATAAAGTTTTCGCTATGAAATGCTATTTTTCTAGTTTACGGTAACGTACATATATAAAGATTGGAGAAATAAGATAATTTGTAAAATTACAATAAGCATTAGGTGTCTGTTGAACACATGCTGTAAATAATGTTTATTAATCGAGTTTTATGATAAATATTAATTATTTTTTAATATGAGACCCATATATGAGACTACGTACCATGTTAAACGAAACATTTAATACGTTAACCATTAGAAATTGATATAGGAGAAATATAAGAAGAGAAAGGGAGGAAGGAAGAAAGTAAAAAGAAAAAAATAAACAGGAAAGAAAAATTAAGTAAAAACAAGGAAGTAAGAATGAACATGGAACTAAAAGAAATAAATAAACAAACAAACAAACAAACAAAAGGAAGAAAGATAAGAAGATTGAATGAAAAAAGAAAAGAAGAAGAATGGGAAAGAAAAGAAAGAAAGAAAATGGATAGAAATAAAGAGGAATAGATGAAAGAAAAGCAGAACAGATAGAAAAAAAAGAAGGAAAAAAAGAAAGACAAAAAATAAAAAATAAAAATGGAAGAACAGAGAAAAAGAAGGAAAAGAAAAATGAGAGAAATTAAATAGGAAGGAATAAAAGAATGGACAAAAGGATGGTAAAGGCAAAAGGAAGAAAAAGAAAGACAGGAAGAAATTAAGGACAAAAGAGAAAAAAAGCAAGAAAGAAAAACGAATACGGAAAAATAGATCAATTGAAAATAAGACGAAATAAAATGACAGTGAAAGAAGAGTATTGATAAAAGTAAAAAAAAAGCGAAGAAGACCCTAGAAGGTTATTTAAATGGTGGGAAAATTTTCTTTGTTTAAAGAAAGAAAAGCGTTATAAAAGTTGAGAAACGCGATCAAATAAAAGAAAACAAAGTCCCCTATGAGGATTTAACTAGTGAAAGAACGCAGTCGATGAGAGTAAGAACAGTAAAAAGAGGGAGGAAGAGAGAGAAGGAAAAAAGAGATGTGAAGAACCATAAAAACTGCGTGGAAAAAAATAGATTCATAGAAAATCGGACGTTAAAATGGTGACAGGAAAGAGGAGTATTAATAAATAGAGTAATAAGGCGAAGAAGACAGGAGCAGTATATTTAGAGAGTGGGAAATGTATATCGTGTGCTGGAGAAAGAAAGATATTAGACAAGTCGAGAAAAAAGAAGTAGAAGAAAAATAGAGTGGCAACTATGGAGGTTTTAGTAGAGAAAGAAGTGAGATAATATCCCTTCAGTGAGCCCATAAAGTCACGACTCTTCCGACCTCGGATGGTCCTATTTCTAATTATGTCTTCTCAGCAAGAACTGTCCATCTATTCAGTATGAGTCAATAGCTCAGCTTCGGTTAGATGCTTCTTTCTCATGATGCGCTGCTTATAACACAATCCAGTGGCAACTTTTTCGATAAATGAAAGAAAGGTCGACGAAAGACACGTGCCGGTAATGTCTTCAGCTTGGATTAATGCGACGCTTGCATATATTCTGCCCATGAATCATCAGTGATATTATTGTCGATTTTGGATCTATGATCTATGCATATGCCTTCGATTGATTAATTCTAATGAAACTTTATATTCCCCCCCTTTTTTTTTAAGGTTCTTTTATCTGTTCTCTTCTTTTCAATGATTTCTCTTTATGGTTTTCCATTTTTCTACGTCAAGTTACAAGTGGACCTTGTTAATGTTCGATACTTGTTAGTGTTAATATTTGATACCTGTTAGTGTTAATGTTCGATACTTATTAGTGTTAATATTTGATACCTGTTAGTGTTAATGTTCGGTACTTGTTAGTGTTAATAGTCGATATTTTTTAGTTCTAATGTTTGATACCTGTTCGTGTTAATGTTCGATACTTGTTAGTGTTAATATTTGATACCTGTAAGTGTTAATATTCGATACTTGTTAGTGTTAATGGTCGATATTTGTTAGTCGTAATACTTTATACATGTTTGTGTTAATGTTCTATGTATGTTAGTATTAAGATTCGATACTTGTTAATGTTCGATACTTGTTAGTATTAATATTTGATTCCTGTTAGTGTTAATGTTTGATACATGTTAGTGTTAATGCTCCATACCTTTTCATATTAATGTTCGATACTTGTTAGTGTTAATATTTGATACCTGTTAGTGTTAATGTTCGATACTTGTTAGGGTTAATGTTCAATACTTATAACTTTTAATGGTCGATCTTTGTTAGTCCTACTGTTTGATACCTGTTAGTGTTAATTTTCTATACCTGTTCGTATTAATGTTCAATACTTGTTAGTGTTAATGTTCGATATCTGTGACTGTTAATGCTCTATACCTGTTAGTGTTAATTTTCAATACTTGTTAGTGTTAATGTTCGATACTTGTTAGTGTTAATGCTCTATACCTGTTAGTGTTAATGTTCAATACTTGTTCGTGTTAATGTTCGATACCTGTGAGTGTTAATGCTCTATACCTGTTAGTGTTAATGTTCAATACTTGTTAGTGTTAATTCTCTATACCCATCAGTGTTAATGTTCAATACCTGGGAGGGTTAATGTTCGATACCTGAGAGTGTTAATGCTCTATACCTGTTAGTGTTAATGTTCAATACTTGTTAGTGTTAATGTTCGATACCTGTGAGTGTTAATGCTCTATACCTGTTAGTGTTAATGCTCTACACCTGTTAGTGTTAATGTTCAATACTTGTTAGTGTTAATTCTCTATACCCATCAGTGTTAATGTTCAATACCTGGGAGTGTTAATGCTCTATACCTGTTATTGTTAATGTTCAATACTTGTTAGTGTTAATGTTTGATACTTGTTAGTGTTAATTCTCTATACCCATCAGTGTTAATATTTGATACCTGGGAGTGTTAATGTTCGATACTTGTTAGTGTTAATGGTCGATATTTGTTAGTCGTAATACTTTATACATGTTTGTGTTAATGTTCTATGTATGTTAGTATTAAGATTCGATACTTGTTAATGTTCGATACTTGTTAGTATTAATATTTGATACCTGTTAGTGTTAATGTTTGATACATGTTAGTGTTAATGCTCCATACCTTTTCATATTAATGTTCGATACTTGTTAGTGTTAATATTTGATACCTGTTAGTGTTAATGTTCGATACTTGTTAGGGTTAATGTTCAATACTTATAACTTTTAATGGTCGATCTTTGTTAGTCCTACTGTTTGATACCTGTTAGTGTTAATTTTCTATACCTGTTCGTATTAATGTTCGATACTTGTTAGTGTTAATGTTCGATATCTGTGACTGTTAATGCTCTATACCTGTTAGTGTTAATTTTCAATACTTGTTAGTGTTAATGTTCGATACTTGTTAGTGTTAATGCTCTATACCCATCAGTGTTAATGTTCAATACCTGGGAGTGTTAATGTTCGATACCTGTGAATGTTAATGCTCTATACCTGTTAGTGTTGATGTTCAATACTTCTTAGTGTAATGTTCGATACCTGTGAGTGTTAATGCTCTATACCTGTTAGTGTTAATGTTCAATACTTGTTAGTGTTAATGTTCGATATCTGTGAGTGTTAATGCTCTATACCTGTTAGTGTTAATGTTCAATACTTGTTCGTGTTAATGTTCGATACCTGTGAGTGTTAATGCTCTATACCTGTTAGTGTTAATGTTCAATACTTGTTAGTGTTAATGTTCGATACCTGTGAGTGTTAATGCTCTATACCTGTTAGTGTTAATGTTCAATACTTGTTCGTGTTAATGTTCGATACCTGTGAGTGTTAATGCTCTATACCTGTTAGTGTTAATGTTCAATACTTGTTAGTGTTAATGTTCGATACCTGTGAGTGTTAATGCTCTATACCTGTTAGTGTTAATGCTCTATACCTGTTAGTGTTAATGTTCAATACTTGTTAGTGTTAATTCTCTATACCCATCAGTGTTAATGTTCAATACCTGGGAGTGTTAATGTTCGATAGCTGAGAGTGTTAATGCTCTATACCTGTTAGTGTTAATGTTCAATACTTGTTAGTGTTAATGTTCGATACCTGTGAGTGTTAATGCTCTATACCTGTTAGTGTTAATGTTCAATACTTGTTAGTGTTAATGTTCGATACCTGTGAGTGTTAATGCTCTATACCTGTTAGTGTTAATGTTCAATACTTGTTAGTGTTAATTCTCTATACCCATCAGTGTTAATGTTCAATACCTGGGAGTGTTAATGTTCGATACCTGAGAGTGTTAATGCTCTATACCTGTTAGTGTTAATGTTCAATACTTGTTAGTGTTAATGTTCGATACCTGTGAGTGTTAATGCTCTATACCTGTTAGTGTTAATGCTCTATACCTGTTAGTGTTAATGTTCAATACTTGTTAGTGTTAATGTTCGATACCTGTGAGTGTTAATGCTCTATACCTGTTAGTGTTAATGTTCAATACTTGTTCGTGTTAATGTTCGATACCTGTGAGTGTTAATGCTCTATACCTGTTAGTGTTAATGTTCAATACTTGTTAGTGTTAATTCTCTATACCCATCAGTGTTAATGTTCAATACCTGGGAGTGTTAATGCTCTATACCTGTTATTGTTAATGTTCAATACTTGTTAGTGTTAATGTTTGATACTTGTTAGTGTTAATTCTCTATACCCATCAGTGTTAATATTTGATACCTGGGAGTGTTAATGTTCGATACTTGTTAGTGTTAATGGTCGATATTTGTTAGTGTTAATGTTTGATACCTGTTAGTATTAACGTTCGGCACCTGTTCGTATTAATGTTCGATATCTGCCTAGAAATATATAATCATATGCGTACGCTGCAATGTCCTTACTTTTTGTGTGTTGGTTGCTGCATACCTATATATCTGCAATTTCCCTCCGATATCTTATTTTTCTCTCTTTTGCACACTCAAAGTTGTACACACACACACACACACACACACGCACACACACACATTCATATATATATATATATATATATATATATATATATAGTGGCTCTTGGACATTAGTGTTATTCGGGCTTATTTTTAACATTTTTATTAAATGTATAATTTACATTACAAGAGGAATCTTTGTATCCAACAACTTTTATTTATAAATTCAATCTAACCTCTATACCTGAGGATATTTTCACTACTGTTACCTGACAACTAATCATACTGCAAAAAACAAAATAAAGTTTTATTTTTTATCAGTTGTATTTTTCAATCAAATTTCTTTAAACTTTTTTGAGCACCTTTCTTACTCATCACTAAAGATTTGATGTTGAACGCTCAAATTATTCGTCAGCGGAATAGATCACAAACCCACAGTAGAACACACAATAACATAGGGAACTTAAGATAAGACTCGAATCTCCTGACACTGATGTTATGTTAACAAATTTCTCCCATATAATATCATAATTAACAGAAAAAATAGTCATGGTCAGAATGAAGAAATTAAGTTTAAACAAAAAGATATTCCCAGAAAAATACAGGGTAAAACATATTTTGGATATCTAAAGATTTTTTTAAAGTATTTTTGCCTGAAACTTGTATGTCTGAGTAATATTATTCATGTAAGGATTTTTTGGGTACATTTTCCTGAGCTAGAAATAACTAATCACGTTATTCTTTTGTTCGTGTAACATTACTATGAATACTTTTATCTATATTTCTCTAAAGCAATATCTTCAGACAGAAAAATAAAATAAAGCTATAAAAATTGGTGAGTTAATTTAATTATTCATGATAGTTTGGTTTTGGCCATTGCACCTTTTCGATTCTATGATGATGGACTTTGCATCTCTGTTAAAATCGTGACTGTTTGAGAGGAAATGTATTAGCGTGTTGTAAACCGTAGGTTTGCAGCTGACTCTGTTTTTATTTAGTCCAAATTAATATATATATATATATATATATATATGTGTGTGTGTGTGTGTGTGTGTGTGTGTCTTATGAAGACTTTGTTCGTGACACAAGAGTTGTTATTTTGCAGTCGCCCTGCTGTACAGCTCTGAGTCATGGGTAAGCTACCGTCACCATCTACGACACCTTGAGCGCTTTCATCAGCGCTGTCTCTGAACTATGCCAAACATTCCCAGGAGTAACTACGTCTCTAATGTTGAGGTCCTTGATCAGGCAAATATCACCAGCATAGAAGCCATGTTGCTGAAGTCACAGCTACGATGGGCAGGGCACATCTCCAGAATGGGAGGGCTATCGCCTGACCAAGAAACCCCTGTATATTGAACTCTCCACCAGCTACCATGACAGAGGGAAACCAAAGAAACGTTTTAAATACTCCCTGAAGAAGAGCCTCAGTACCTGCCACATTGACCACAGCCAGTGGTTGACACTTTCTGCTGAACGTTAGGCCTGGCACCATACCGTACACCAGGACATCTCCACCTTTGAGGACTCCAGCAGAGTCAACCTCAGGGAGAAACACGGCAGGAGGAAGATCCAGGGAGCTTCAGCATCCATACCAGACTATACCTTTAATAGCAGTCACTGCGGCCGGACTTGCCTGTCCTGCACTTGCCTAGTCGGCCATCAATCGTCATGCTTGCAGTCGACGTGGACAGCCTCTTTCATAAATCTTCGTTCGCGAAGTATAGCCAATAATAATAATAATAATTATATATATATATATATATATATATATATACAGAAAGACTGTTTCATTGTATGACAACTTTTCAGAAAGGCTAGACACGTAGGACGCTTCAAACTGAGATCGAAACCCGCCTAACTTTACGTAAGACTTAGTATCATACCGCTCAGCAACTCGGCGACACACGTCAGCTCGGGAATTATAAGGCATTATTTAGTGGCTATTGTTTGTTTACATTTTGCCTTAACAGATACAAGAGTTCTCAATTCATTCGAAGAGCTTTACATTACGTGAGTGGCAGCTGTTAATTCTTTCGACAGAGTGCTCAACCTCAGGTGGAGCGTATATTGTCATCCATAGATAGACTGTTTCGTTAAGTTTTCCCATAAATAAAAATAATCTTATCAAATGTCACACGTATACTTATGATAAAAATGAAGATATCTTTATGATGTCCTGAAGACAAGCAGCAGTATCAAGCTTTGTAAGCATGAGTAACTAAATGAAACAGAATTCAAAGATTAACTGGTGACAGGTGACACTAGGTCAAAAAGGGATATTCATATTTAAAAGTAAGGATACAACTTAATATATCTCATTATTTTATGTATGAATATCCTTAGGCCACAAAACAGCTCTTACCAGAGGTATGACAGAAGAAATCAGCCTTGGATTATATATGTATAGGTTTACAAATTTAGCTGAGAAAGAATTACGTCGCTGGCCAAGAAAGTCATCACAGACAGAGAGACAAGGATAAGTGAAAGAAAAATTCGAAGGAGCTCAGGATGAGCAGCTATTCGAGGAAGATCTAAGAAAAATGAGGAATATCAGATATAACTTTATATTCTTAGTTATATGGGACCCTTAATTTCCAACATTCCAATAACCTCTCAGAGGATAACCAACAAATTTAAAAGAGTTAGTGTTGATATACATCGGCCAATCCTCAAGCGTTAGACTCACCTAAATCAGCAGCACTAACGTAAAAATAATAAATAAAAGTATTGATTTTTAGAGTTATCAGTTTAACAGTGTATTTTAGTTTTGGTTTGGTTGGTTTCTTTGTTTAATGGTATATCAACCTTTGTAGGTTATTTAATGCCAAAGCCATTCTCCTAGAAGAACAGTAGTGGTACTATTTAACCCATAGCTGGGAGGATAAGGGGGTTTATATCTTTCCCAAGGGTATTTGGCCGAAAGTGAACGTAATAGCACGACTGGAGTACGAACTCGCGTACTACGATTCCGCAGTCCATCGCTTTAACCATTATACCACGAGGAAACCCCCCATTTTAGTTTTCCATTTCGAATCAAAATGATAATATCCAAAACAACATTCATATTTTTGCTCCTGCTAAACATTTGTCAGTTATTTTGGATTCATATCAGATAACGTGGAATTCAGAAACACGTACATCTTCTAAAATAGTGGGTTTAATAATGAATTGTTGATCAAAACTTTTTGTAACAGAAAACTATATTTCCTTACATGTTGGAGCCGCTCTTAAAAAAGTTACCGTGTCGTCAATTTCGAGTTGGAAGCTAGGTAAAATAATCGTAAAAGATTATCAGGAATCATTGCTTATCTCAGAGATGGGGTATTGGCTTTTTCTGGCGTGACGTAATCATTTGCAGTGCGAAACCAAAAAAAAGTAAAAGGAACGCAATGAATCCCTTTATCATATGTTCGAAAACGCTTTTTTTTTTTTTTTTTTTTTTTTTTTTGCGTTTTCTTACTTCTCGTGTCTGTGGCGATAACATAGTACTGATTGAAGTTAGCTAACTACAACTGTCTTCGAGATTCAGCTTCTCTCCCCGAGCCACATTGTCTTCTATTTGCGTGAGATGATTTAAACTCCTAGTCTTTCGTTGTGACTCTCTTTCTCTGAATAATTGTCTTTTCATTTATATATGCATATCGAGATAGATAGATGGATAGATAAGAGACCTGACATTTTAGCAGGGCTAAATTTAGACGCACACATACGCGCATACATATATGCGCACAAGCGCACATACACACGCATGCACGTGGTTTAACAATTATTGTCGTAGAAATTAGACCCAGTGACTTGAGTTCAAATCCTAGCAGAGGCAGTTAGCATTTCGCAAAGAACTAATGGCCAGAGAAAAATCATGGATCCAAATATCACGTTTCAGCCATGGATAAATCGTTGGGTAGACAGAAGAAGAAAAACTGAATTCAAACCAGTTAAACACCTCTTAAAATCGGTCTTTATGGTACAGCCTGCGAGTGGAGAGGCAGGCAAGGACACACGTATGTACACATACACATGTACACAGAACCCCAAATACACCTTGTTTGTGAAGTCGAAAAGATCACCCGAATGTCTTCTTGACTTTGTGTCTCACATGTTGGACAATGACATCTTAGCGAATTCGAATTCCAGAAGCCATATCACATTTTTTCGAACAAATGATTTAGGGAAAGGTATGAACAACTTATTCATCAGATATGGATTTATAGTACCATTACTGACATTCTAAAAGATAGAATTAGCATTAATTATCCCAAGAAGATTGATATGCCATTTGATAAAGAAAAGAACGTAAACCAAAAGATCGATTTGGGCCAGTCTTGTATAGATATAAAATTGTTTAGATTTTCAGATAACTGCAAAATGTCTAGAGTGACACACTCACAATTACACACACACACACACACACATATATATATATATATATATATATATATATATATATATATATATATATATATATATATTTCACTTGTAAAATGGAACCAAAATGATGATTGGGTCTTATTTTTTAACATTGGTCTATTAACAGGTTCTGCCATTTTTGGTATAGATCAAGCATTTTATTAAAAAAAAACAACAGGTTATACCCCTTAGCAAATTGTTGATCGGAGCAACTTGCTAGCATTTATTTTTGTATGGATATAATTATAATAAAGCTCGTGCTTTTACGTAGTTAAGCCTTCTAAGGAAAAATATTTCACAACAGGTGCTTCCTCCAGGTTCAGTGCTGGATGGACCAGCTTGTATAATTTTACTCACACACACACACACACACACACACACACACACACACACACACACACACACATACACACACACACATATATATATATATATATAATCTCACTTAGAGGTCTAGTTTTATATAAACATTAAAAATAAATGAAAATCTAGAGATTTATAAAGTGCAAAGTGAGGTGCCCGTGGTGCAATGGTTATCGTCGTAAGAAATGGACACGGTAACACGAGTTCAATTCCTGGACGAGACTGATTGCATTTCAGATAGCACTGATACCCTTGGGAAAGGTATGAATCCAATTATTCTCCCTCCAGCCATGGGTAAATAGTAGGACAGACTACGTTCGTTAGCCTTGATGAGGCAACTAGTTTAGGAGAAGGAAAACTCTGAATTCAAACCTGTTAAACTCCGCCTAAAAATTGACCTTGAGTCATATCCAGCCCGAGCGGAGGGGTTGGTAAAAATCATATGATAAAGTGCAAAGTGAAGAGCAAGCATTACCTAAGTAAATATCTTTCTAGTGCATGAAGCATTACACGTCCGCACAACCAGCGATATCATGTAAATCATACACGTTTAAATTAGATTAACGTAATTGTAAAGGGGAATCGGATTAGTGTAATGGTGAACTGCAGCCTCACAGTAAGCGAGTTCGAACCCCACTCGCGATATTCTGTTGACTTTCTAATCTATACCCTTGCGAAACGTATACACCCTCTTATTCACCTTACTCTGACTTAAATAGTATCACTCCTGTTCTTCTGCAATGATGACTTTGGCATTAAATAACCCACGAAGGTAGATATGCCATTAAAGAAAGAAACCAAAACGGAATAATAAATATGTTATCGTGGATCTAAAATACATTTTGAGTTGATATTTGACTCCGCCAATATATTTTTCCTAAAATGAAATGCTTTTAAGATCTGTTTAAGTGATATTTTTACGTGGATTGGGATATTGTATAGTTTATAATTCTTTGACATTTTCAATATAAGGTTACAGTAATGCTAATGGATTGATTAAAGTGTCTAAGACGTCTACATGACGTACTTACGCACAATGAAGATACTAAGTACATTAGCCATGCAGGAAATATTTCAATAGTAACAATAGATTGGATGTTTGGCAAGACATTTGTTAATTGAATAAATTAGTTAACTGATTTGGTACTGAGAGGGTTACTGTACAAGTGACTATGGGAATCAGTAAGGTAAAAGAAACTCGTAGTGAGCCTTCTTTTGCCTTCTGTCGTCCTGATTGGACTTGAGAGTTTATCAACTCGTCTGGGATTGTTTTATGAAGAGAGGTTAGAGAATCGCGCTCAATTACATTCATATTTACATTTTTGGTGTTGCTGTTTCCGAAAGTTTTTGTTTTATATTTTGTTTTCTAGGTCAGAGGAGTGGCCATGAAGGGCTATTCTGTAATATACTAGCTTACCTGGCAACGATGAACTTAGCAGATTCAATGTAGTCCCAAGATAACATCAACAAAGTGGTTTTCACAGGAAAGAGAAATATAAAATATGATGGCGAGAATAAAATTTATTGCCTATTGATAGAATGACAGATTTTTCCGTTCGCATATAAGATCAACAAAGTACCGGAAAAACGGAAGTATGTAAGTTTTGATACCCAGCCATAAACAGAAAAAAAAAACATGGGCGAAGAGGATATTCATATATCCACATGGGGCTTGAAAAAACAATATAAAGTCTGTAATTTTGGATTGAAGGCAGAGATCCGCCGGTCGTTCAAGGGAAACGGAGAGGTCCGCTGGTTTCCCAAGCGAAGGGAGAGAACCGCTGGTCACTCAAGCAGACATGTCAGCTTCTAGTGTGTGTTCTCCGGCCGTCGCACTACTTCATAAAATGGGTCCCCGCAAGCGAAGAAAGATCTGTGCGAACTCTCTCTGACTGTATTCCTACTACATAAAATCGTCGCCGTCGAAAAATATAAATATAAATTATACTTTTATATATCTACGAGTCCGTCGTTGTTTGTCCAGCGGTTCGATATACGACAATTCCACAAACCCCAGTCCTGCAGACCCCAAGCCTCACGATCAGATGAGGTTTAGTCCCATACTTAAGACAAGGGAGGCATTACCGTTCTGCTAGAGACAAAGTCAGCAAATTCGAAGCCCCACAATGTCTGTATACTGTCAAGAGGTGAAGGATATTACATGTATTCAACTATTAGGAACATTCGCAAATAAAGAAACAAAAAGGTTTGAGAGAGTCAGAATATATGTGCACATGGAAATTTATGTGATCTGACCAAGAATTTAGCAATTGTTTGTAACTTAAAAAACTTTTATCAGAATCCAAGCAAACTTCCTATTTTCAATCATGAAAAATAAAATTGGTACATGACGTCAGATAGAAGTTGGATGTATGGCAGTAGAAGTTGAATCTTCTCATCAATACGCCAAATGTCGTTGTTTTATAACAAAGAAAAACGAAGCAGAAAACCAAAAAAATTGTGTCGTACTTGAAGAAGCGCAGGAACAGGGGTCTGTTTCTGAATTCTTTCATTCTGGAAAAGAATCTACGTATTTACACTCATCAACACTTGCTGAACTTTTACGTAAATCAAAGAGTTGATATGTATACAATTAGGTGGTGACGAATGCATTTAGGTTGTAGTGATTGCATATTTGAATAGCAAGATACGTAGCAATTGGCCCGTTATTGCTGTCAGCCTACAAAATGAATGACACCCCGATTAGCTCATTCACGCGTATCATGAGAATTTTAGCTTTAATGCACCAGAAATTATAACTACTAAATGATATCTCGAAGTTCCTTTCTGACTGGCTCTCACGGATGCTCACAAAAGAGTAGAAAGACCACCAATGACGAGTGAGTCTGGGTCTGGTGAATAACTCAAATGCTGAAGGTGATAATTTCATGGACATCATCATCATTATCATCATCGCAACGTTTTTCAGTTTCGTAATTGTGGCCTTGAAAAACTGGGTCTCCTTTGTTCTGCCAGTAGGCTCTTGTAAATCGATGGCAAAAATTCATAGCCAATAATGGTTGTCTGTGTGGGAAAATAGTGCTTTTTACAGAAAACTTGACAACTAAAAAAATAGTAATTTTCTTGCTATATCAGCTATTGTTTCCGTAGAAATCAATTGGAATCATTTATTTCGGAGTTGTGATATTTTTAAAAATAATATAATAGTTGCTGGCAGTAGCATATATTATACTTGCACCAAATAACAAGTATAGTTTAAAATATAAGATGATAATCTAGAGTTGGTATTTTTGTTTTTGTATAGATTCAAAAGATGAGATCATAATCTAAAATTGGCATGTACTTTAATCAAAGAGGCGACATCTTCACACTAAATGGTAGCTCTCTAAAACTAGTAAACGAGTTTACCTACTTCGGAAGCAGTGTCTCTTCAACCGAGACAGGCATCAA
Organism: Sepioteuthis lessoniana; assembly: GCA_963585895.1. Classification (NCBI taxonomy): domain Eukaryota; kingdom Metazoa; phylum Mollusca; class Cephalopoda; order Myopsida; family Loliginidae; genus Sepioteuthis; species Sepioteuthis lessoniana. Next base: position 125,974,910 of record OY757904.1, on the reverse strand, counting down.
CACGCGACTAGCAAAGGCATGGACAGCTAACGATAGACTATCGGTCATATGGAAGTCAGACATGACCGATAAAATAAAACTCATTTTTTTTTCCAAGCTGCAGTCGTGTCGATACTACTATATAGATGCACAACATGGTCACTAACTAAACGTATGGAGAAAAAGCTTTGTGGCAATTACAGAAGAATGCTGCGTGCAATATTGAACAAGTCCTGGAGGCAGCACTCCACAAACCATCAGCTGTACGGCCACTTACCACCCATCACGAACACTATCCAAAGTAGACGAACCAGATATGTGCTGGAGAAGTAGGGACGAGCTCATAAGCGACATGTTCCTGTGGACTTCTTCACATGGACGAGTAAAGCAGGACGACCAGCTAGAACCTATATACAACAGCTCTGTGCCGATACAGGAAGTAGCCTCGAAGATCTACCGGGAGCGAAGGACGATAGAGACGGGTGGCGAGAGAGGGTCAGGGATATCCGTGCTGGCGGCACGACATGATGACGATATTACTTAAATAGGTTAGTTGTCATATCAAACTTTGTAGGTTATTTGATATAAATATATATATATATATATATATATATAAACATGATTTGGCATTAAATCACCAACAAGGGTTGATGTACAATTTAAACAGCCAAGCTATTTAAGTTACTTAATTATATATAATTTGTAAACGAATAGTTTGCAGCTAACATTTCTAAATAACCCAGAGCTCATTTTTTCGCAAACAGTTGACTTGTTTTAAGTGTTGTTATTTAACAATAATGACTCAGTTTAACATCAGTCATTTGTTTTCACACTGTCAAATGGTTTCAAGTATAGAAAATAATTAAATACTTCTATTTAACCCATAGATTGAACCTTAACATTTACTACTAGTAGGATACAGAGTAGGCCTGTGAACAATGGTAATGAAAGGAGACTCCAAATTCCCCAAACTCCAAAACTGGAGACTCACAATCTGATAGTTTATTGTCATATCAAAGACACTCGTTGTTATTGGGCGTCTTATTTCTTGCAGATGAATGTTTGGCATATTCTTCAGCTTCAGACGACCGGGCAAAGAGCGTATATAGAATGAGAATATAGTATCAACGCGATTACCAGATTTTCTAATATGAAATAAGCGAAGACAATAAGCGGGAAGAAATTGCAAAAAGCAAAGAAGAGGAGGAGGTTAAGATAAGGACGTGAAAGGAAAGGTAATTGAGAAAAACATCTAGGAAAAAAGAAAACGAAAACCAAGTGAAAGAAAAAAGTTAATATACATAGAGATTTACAGATTTATTATTTTCTCTGAGATCAATTTTGAAATAAACAAAGTTCCATAATTAAATATATATATATATATATATATATATATATATATATATATATATATATATATATATATATGATCTTCATTCGATGAGTCAGACGGCATTAGATTGACGATAGAACTACACAATTGAAATCTTTACAAATAAAGATTAAGATGTAACCGATCGAGAAAGATAACTTGAATTAAAATCAGCAGAGCCCCGCTTAGAAATTGACCTTTTATAACACACTACTCTTGTCAAAAAGGTTTGGGAAAAACTTTCACAACAAAAATGTAACCGAAAGGAGAAAGCTTCCAATAATTAGAACATAACATGAACTCATTGATATGTATTAATATAGTTGATTAGTCGATTGTGTGTTTTACAGTATATCAACCGTCGTAGTTTATTTAATGCCAAACTACGTTATACATGTATATTAGAATTATATGATTTGTTTAATTAGGTTTATTTGTAAAATGGCATACTAAAATTTGTAGATTATTCAATGCCAAGAAAGTCTCCAAGAACAGTAGTGGTGCTATTTAACCCATAGCTGGGGGGATAAGGGGGTTTATACCTTTCCCAAGGTTATTTGTCGAAAAGTTCGAAATGACTTACTATGATTCTGCATTCCATCGCTTTAACCATTACACCACGAGGACAACCCCATATGATTTGTAAACGAATACTTTGTAGGTACATCTACACTTTCTTTTTTAAGTAGAGGATTTATATATTGAATTGAATTACCCTGACCAGAAAAAAAAAACGGTGAACACTTCCGTGCGACATACAGAAACACTGGACAGATGTTTCAATCTTTTTAAGTCTCATTACGGTATACACTGCTGATGAGACCTAATAAGGTCGAAACAGCTGCCCAGTGCTTCCGTATGTCATGCATAAGTGTTTGCCGGATTTTCTGGTCACGGTAATTTAATTCACAATACTTTGTATGTAATAATTTTTAATGAGCCAGAGCTCATTTGATTGCATACTGTTAAATGATTTCAAGTATTTGATTGCATACTGTTAAATGATTTCAAGTATTGCAATCTAATAGTTTTACTTGTATACAGCTAAATGGCTTCAAATATTGCTACGTAATTCTAATTCAGTTTTTTATAGCTTATTTGTTTCCTTATTTATATGGTTTCAAGTAGAGTGAATGGTTAAGCAATTCTATTTGACCCATAGATGGGACCCTAATAGGTACAACTTCTCAAGGCCAGAGTAGACCTGGGAGTAATAGAAATGGAGTAATGGAATTCTCCAAAGCTTCCGAACAGAAATCTCATTCTCAGACAGTTTAGTGCCATATCAATAACACTCGGGGTTGTGTGATGGCTCTTACTCTTCTGCAGAGAAATGGTCAGTATATTTTACTGCTTCAGCCGACTGGGCTTGTTTTGATTTAGATAAGTAAGGAAATATTTTTACTTTTACTCACTACTCAGTAATTATTTACCCAAGAGACTAGCTTATTAAATTGTACACAGCGGCAAGGTGCCGGAAAAGAACTTAATCATAGCTTAGATGAGGCACAGGGCCATAAGTACGTGAGACTAACTTAGAAGCAATCAATCTGCTCTGTTGTAATTGGAGTAAGTGATTAACTTACCAAACGTCGCACCACAACGAAGTGTTCTGAAAAGAAAAAAAATAAAGCTTACATGCAGCAGAGGACCACTCCCATGAGACACCTAGTGAAGATCGATCTCACTACAAGGGTGGGTCAAACGTTTGGCAATATTTGGGTATGTTCTAGTTGGCAACGTGTATATATATCTTCCACACGATGTGACACAAGGAGTTTAACAGGTTTGAGTTCAGAACTTTCCGTTTGCTTCACTGGCTGCTATACCAAGATAAAGAGCTCTGTCATTCCTACTATTAGCTGGTGGGAGAATAGTTTGATACATACCTTTCTCAAGGGTATTAGTCTTATTGAAAAATGCCACCTTGTTCAAATCGGGTCACCGTCCCCATTTCCTACGTAGCTATAACACTGCGAGCTCCTTTACCGCAACAGTTGAAGCCATGGAACGTAGTCACTTTGGTTGATAGCTACGTAGTAGTTGGTGTGCTAACATGTTATGCATTACTACCCGCCCCTGCCAGTGACTTGGAAGCTGCACAAATTACTGTGCGATGTAGTCTAATTCGGTAACTTATGCTTTATGATTTCGAATTTAACCATAACGCCGATGAAGCAACCGATAACATTCTTGCCCTGTCAGCTGGGGCTGTAGAATATACCAACTGCTTCTCTGCAGAGGGTTAAGAGCTCCCAATAAGTGTCTTAGATATGACATTAAATAATACGTTGATGAGATTCCTGTAATGTTAGAGCTTTGGAGAATGCAAATGTTATCGCTCCTAGGACCACTCCGGTCCGGAGTAGTAGAACCTGCTAGGGTCCTATCTATAGGTTAAATAGGACTAAATTGTGTACTTATGCTAAACTGAATTGTTTGACATGGAACTATTTACATGTATAAAAATAGGTTTGGCATTATTATCCTACAATAGTTTGTGTCATAAAAAACAAACTAAACCAAAGCAAAAACTTTAATTTTTTGCTCGGGATTCAATCATCACGACGATCATGCAAAGTCAGGTAGGCCAAAAGAGGAAGAGTGGATTTCGAGGCCGTTCTCGATGTTATATAGTTAAGTAGCACTCATAGAGTATCAGAAGAGCTCGGCATCTCACAGTCCAGGGTTGTTAGTCACTTTCAGGGCCTCAGCAAAAGCATGAAGAGAAGTCGAATTGTGCCTCACGTTACCAAAATATTGCAAATCATATTATTAAGTCGTACCTTTCTTCGCCCCACTACCAGAACTTTTAATGCTGGATACAAATATTAAAATGCAGCTTTACATTAAACTGGACGACAAAATTGCTGAATTTGAAACGGGAAAGGAAATCAGCCAATGCCTGACCGTACTGCTTGAAATGTGTTAAGAGTTGTAACTTTTGCATTGAATAAAGCCCAGAAATAGATGACTTAAGTTGTTGCTTTTGATGCCTTAAAACGTAAAGCAGAGGAAAAATTGATCAGGTTATTCAAAATCTTTCATAAAGGCTGGGAACATTTTCTATGAACTCTTACTCTCACTTAGAAATTCATAAGTCGCATCCAACTCGAGGTGGAAGGGCGGGGTAAATACATGCACAGCGATGAGCCTTCTAAAAAAGAACCTTAGCATCGCTTATATATGACATAAAGAAGTAAGCACCACTATTCAGTTGTAATTGGTCTGTGAGTCTAGCTTATTATACAGTACACCACGGCGAGGTGGTAATTTACTAAGCTTTTTTGCTTAGATGTAGCACAAGGAGGCATGAATGGGCACCCAATGAGAATCGAACTCAGTCGTGAAGGTTTGCTAGTCTACTTTGCTAACCATTACACCACCCGAGGTGCCCTAAAAGAACTTAGCTATAGTTTACATACGGCAGAACGCGAGAAATAAGAATTAAAACCGAAATCTCTGATCAGTTGCATAGGGTTTGTGAGATAAGCTTGCTAGACGTTGCACAACGACGAAATATTCAAAAACTAAAATTAGAAAAAGTTTTCATGTGGTTGAATACCGTTCTAATGGGGACGTCTTGTGAGAATCGAACTCACTACTTAGTATTTGATCAGTTTGAATGGGTAAACATTAAATCAAAATAGTGCCCCCCCCAATCTTAAGCATACCTTATATCTAGCACATATAGTGAGGATTCAACTATCTACACAGTAGTAAAAAGTAACGTTGGTGACCTTAGTCGAGGGTGCCCCGAAGGCGACCTTTTCAATAGCTACTAAACCGAGGTGTATGGGATGGTACTACTCCTTTCTCTGGATTGCCCCACTTTACCTTTCATCCGTACCTTATAATGCTGAGTGTTAAGCAAGGAGGCATCAAGTACCGTTTTTGAGTCTTTGGTAAGACTCGACCTCTGATTGAACCCCGGTCTCCTTGGCCATGAGACGAACACTCTAACACTAATGCCAATGTCTGATAAAACTGAGTAGTTAAATATTACATCTCGTTGAGTCACCTATCTTAGACAAATAGTAACCTAATCTGCATACTTTGGTATTATAATTTGAAATATCACCTCATTCACTTGTTGTTGGTATGAATGATGTTTTGATATTATGTTTTTCTGATGCGAAAGTATAGATGCCTTTTTATTCAGGAAATGGGGCCTCAATAATTAGGGATAAAGAAGAAAAAAATCAGTTTATGAGAAAAACTTAACTTGATATAGATTTCCGCAGCTTCGAACAGGCTAACAGTCTGATGGGTAAGTCCACTCTCTCCAAAAAAGAAAAACAAACAAACAAACAGGGGCGTGCTGAGTATGACACTAAACTGCATTAGATTTTGAGGCCCCAGTTCTGATGATCCGAGAAGTATGGTGTATCCTTCCATAAACATCACTTCCAGGTTCACTCTGAACCAGTGTGGTATTAGCTTATAGCGTATCCTCTATGGGTCAAATAGATATTTTTGCTTTTGTATTAACTAAGAATGCTTGATATCATATAACCATGTCAAAAAAAAAAAGCAAATAAATAAGAAACTACACAAAATGTGAAGATAAACGTATGATGTATACAATTATTGAACTTATAGAAATAGAATAACCCGTATGGGTTGAACTGGCTCTAAAATCAATCAGTGAATCAATCCTTTCATATTTTGATTGGTTCGGTTAGATTTGGTTTTATGGCATATCAACTATTGTTGATTATTTAGTACCAAATCCATATTTATACATATAAACAGTTCTATTTAAATCAATTCAGTTCACCAGAAGTACACAGATTGAATATCAAAAACAGCCCTATTTCAACCTATTCAGTTTAATCGACAAAGGTTAATTGTTTCAAGTATTGCTATGTATCACTAAAAATTCCGTTAAACATCAGTCATTTATTTCACTCATTCAAATCTCAAAACAGTTGTATTTCAAACAATTCACTTTAGCATAAGCATACAATTTAGTTCTATTTAACCCATAGATAGAATCCATTGACAGAAACTATGCAATGGTAATAATCTAGTTATATGATTAATCAATTGCTTAATTTTAATGGCATGCTAACCCATCTGTAGCTATTTTATACCGAAACGTTAACCCGAAGTACATTGTAATCTTATATTTACATCTTTTGCAATATTTCTCAACAGTTATTTCTCACACTATTATATGATATCAAGTATTCAAATGTAATATAAATAATTTGAAAACAGATATATTCGACCCATAGATGGAACACTAATAACTACACGCAATTTTGGGCAGAGTGGTTGTGGAAGTTCTGGCAATCAAGGTAGTACACTGCACTCCCCAGAACTCTACAACTGATTGCAATGTCAGATGCACTTTAGTGTCGTACTCAAGACACTTCTTTTTTGAAGGATTCTTACGCATCTTCAGGAAATACAGTCAATGTATTCTAAGCCAACTCGACAAGACGCTTAACAATTTGAGGAGTCGTACCAAAATCATGTCCTAAAATGTTATTTCATAACTGATTTTCATGTTTTGCAGTAGATTCAACAGTAACGTTTTATTACACACATAGAAGAGATTAGACGGAGAAGCCGCGTAGGTATGAAATGAAAGAAAGGTCAGAACTTGAAAAAAAAAAAATTGAATTTATTGGCTGAAAATGTCACGTCGTTTTAAATTGGCTTAATATAATTTCCGAAAGACAAGCGTTTAAAGACTGCACTCACCTGACACAAACAAAATAATATGCACCCAGTGACACAGATCAACCAGTCTAACAGTCGTAAACACGAGAATCAAATAAATATTCTCTCCAAATGTTCATCCGACAGAATGTTATTCAAGATCTACTAAATTTAGTGCGCTGTTCAGTGTCTTTCTTGGTTATAATTAATCATAATTCCAACTAGAATTATCTTTCATTATCTTAATTCTTGCAGATTTTTATCACAAGGGTCGTCATTTCTAAGACATCAAGAAGTTGCATTCGTTTGAATCAGGAAGTTGAAAGTTACAAAAAGTTTCAATTATCAATGATTGTCATTTATATAGGTTCATTTTAAAAAGAAAACGTTCTTGATATTGTTCTTTAATTCAAATATACAGCTTAGTATCTTTACTAAAATTCTACCAATAAATCTATATTTACCCTTTGTGTTTATTTGAATACGGAAAGCAAGTGTTCTAATTATCATACTTTTGTTCTTATAGTAGCGGGTTCTTAGCTTTGCACAATACTAGTATTAAGAAAATCTTTTTTAATTTAATTAAGTTGTTTCAATCAGTTTTCAATAAGAATTTTTGATAAGAATTATTTTTCATCTTCCTAATTCTAGTCGCTTTTATTTTTTGCAACGCATGAAGGTCGTCATTTCTACGTCCGCCAAGTAAAGCCTATCGCAAACAAAAATAACGAGTAAAAAATCTTGTAAGATTTGGATTTACATCCCTTCTGCCTTGGGGATACCATAATCTACATACAAGTTTCTTTACCGACTCAGCTCAGTGAACATGGATGCTATCAAATAAGTCTAAATTGCACGTATAAAGTTACACAGTTTCTCTGTCGAGAGAGGGTCTCTTTGGTGCTTGACTTTGACAACATTGTAAGCGAGTTCGAAATCCAATCTCTCAATTATGTTCATTAATACCCCGGTGAAAGGCATGAACTCTCTCATCCCCACTGTAATGGGTTAAATAGTACCACTAAACAAAGACACTGAATCGAACGGAATCCTATGGCAAACATTCATTGAATGATCGATTTTAAAGACATGTCTTAATATATTGAGTTAGAGCATGCCTTGAAGTTAGAGAATCGCATTCCTTTTACATTCCTGTTTACTTTTTGTGTAGCTATTTCTTATGTTTTTGGCACAGTTATATTATAGTATTCCGATCTATTTGACACAAAGTTGCAGGGTTTCAAGTATTCTTATGTATTAATAATACTCATCGTATGAACGTCGTCGTTATGTAGTGTTCAGCATCATATTCATTGTTATTGTATTAGACTTGTAATATTAAGAGAATGTTTTGTTATTCTTTTTTAAACGATTCTTGTATAAAGCTTTGTTATCAAAACTGTTTTATATAAAATAGATAAATAAATAAAATGACACTGTTAATATTAAGCTCTGTCATCCAAAAGTTTTAATTGAAAATGAATAGATAAATAACATATGCGCAATCTCACTGTCTCATTTATTTATATTATGGCAGACTTTAGCAAGGGAGTACATTACAAAATTATTTTATCAAAATCACAATAACCTTATTTCAATAACCAATCCTAAAATCTACATAAAGGATCTCATCGTCGTAGGAACTGGACACAACAACCCCATTGCCCAGTCAGCTGGGGCGGTAGAATACATTGACTGCACCTCTGCAGAGGGGTAAGACCCCCCCCCCGAACGAGTGTCCTAGATATGACACTAAACAGTCTGATGACGAGGTTCCGGCAGCGCTGGAGCTTTGGGGAATGCGGAGTACCCCTTCATTGCCATCGCTCCCAGGTCCACTCTGGCCCGGAGTGGTAGCACCTGATAGGGCCCTATCTATGGGTTAAATAGAACTAACAGCATACTTATGCTAAAATGAATTGAGTAAACTAAATAGCTTGAAATAGAAACGTTTTTGACAATTAAACCGTACTTACACTTAAACTGCGTGCTTATGCTTAACTGAATTTTTTGAAATAGAACTGTTTTTCGACATTAAAACTGTATTTACACTTAACTGAATTATTACATATAATTGCTTAAATAGTTTGAAATGGAAATGTTTTTGACAATTAAACTGTGTACTTATGCTAAACTGAATTGATTTAAAAAAAAAAACAGATTATTTACATAAAAATGGATTTGGCGTTAAATAACCTACAAAGGTTGATATGCCATAAAACTAAACAAACCAAACAAACAACAACCCCAGTTAAAATCCTACATCCATGGGAAAGGTATGAATCACAGTATTATCTTTCTTGCTTTGAGGAAATTATAGGCCAGACTGAGCTCCTTAACCTTGGTATGTTAACCGGCCTAGGAGAAGAAAAACTCTGAATTCTAAGAAAAACGTGGTCCCATCTCGTTAGTCAAATAACTTTAAAAGCTTCTCCTCCTACTTGTGGTCCTATAAGTGCATGTCGCGTTGCGAGCCACTTATAGGTCGAAGTTTCTAGTGGATTCGCTTGTCCAGATTTCCGTGTCCACGTTGCGTTGTTCAACCTACAGGAAAGTTGGTGAAAAGCTGATACGGACGTCTCTTGGTTCAGGCTGGTTCGGAAGACAGCCAACTTTACCGGTGCTGTTAGCTGGTCAACTAATTCAATGCGTCAGGTACGCTTCTTAACAGTCGTAAATCACATTTATTCATTATACAATGATAAAAAAAGAATCATGTACAACAATAACAACGACAACAAGGGCCTTTAGTTCGGTGAAGTTAACTGGCGTTACAGCTAGCCTCGAGTCCGTTTTGCACAAACTAATATTGCTAGGGACGGTCAAGTTGAGGACTCTGGGTAAAGCGGCAGTGGTGGCGAAGAGAGTGGCAAGGGCTTCCTGTCTTCCGTCTGCGGAACCAGCTTTCAATCTCCTCATTCCCTTTTCGGAATCTTCTTTTATGGGGGTCCAGACCCCTGAATATCATGGCTCTGATTGGCCAGCCAATAAAAACGCTGGACCAATGGTCCCAGAGCCTAATCATCGGGAGTGGGGTAGAGAAACCTCACCCGAGGCCCGTGTTTAACCGGACAGCCAATCAAAAACTATAGCCCTGCATTAGACGTCTTGGAGAATGAGGGAAAGCTCCGCCCTGCTTTTCTTTGATTGGTGAGCCACCTGATAATATTCTAATATTGTTAACGGCCTTTTGTCAGACTTTTAGCCGTAATTTTCCGTATGTTCGCACTCGGCTGACATTAGAATGTGAAATAGAATTTTGTTTCTAACCCGCCAATCAAAACCCAGATCAAAGGCCAGATCGGCCATTTCATCCCGTCAATAAACAATCCTAAGTGTCCTTGTCACCGTCACCCACTTTCACACACGGTGTACATTATTATTATATTTTTGCTACACTACCTTACTAAAAGACTATATCTAATCTTCAACAAATTATTTAATTAGTCCTAAGTATTTAATTTAATATCGCCCGTCAATTTGTAACACTAAGATAGTGTTACATACTTCTAATAAAAAACGACTTCATATACTTTTTAAATACGTTGTTACCTTAATAAATATATCACACGGCCAAGTCGGCAGGGGCTATAGAATACACTGACTGCATCTCTGCAAAGGGGCTTGCCATCACTCCCAGGTCCACTCCCACTCGGAGTGCTAGCACCTGATAGGGTCCTATCTATGGATCAAAGATCAAATAGAACTAAAGAGTGTACTGATGCTAAACTGAATTGTTTGAAAAAGAACGGTTTATTTGTATGAAAATGGATTTGACATTAAATAACCTACAATGGTTGATATGCCATAAAACCAAAGCGGACTTAACCAAACCAATCAAAAATCACACGTTTAAAGGAGATTTTAGTGAATAAAAGCATTTTCAATCCAACTGCAGCATAAAGATAGCATGAGTTTTGTTCTCGCTCACTTTTATCGTTTTAATTTCTCAACAAAGTTAACAATTAAAATCTTATCCTATACATTTCACCTTTATCTTTATAAATTTTCCTTATTTAAACAATTGATTTTACTGTCATGCAACCCTTTTAGGGTTATCTTATGCCTAAAAGTGAAAGAAGTGCATTTATGTTCATTTATATCAACATTTTTGAGGACTTGTTTCAAAAGGCATTTTGTAAACATCTATATATCAACTATTCTTTATTCGTTCACAATAAGATTGTTGTTCTGAGAATTGCACTAAATTTAGGATGAGACTCCACTTCCGGTGATATGATTTGGTTTGGTTTAGTTTGGTTTTGTGGCTTATAAAACATTGTTGATAATTTAATGCCAAATCCATTTTATACAAAAAATAGTTCTATTTCAAACAACCCAGTTCAGCAAAAGTACGCAGTTCAAAGATCAAAAACAGTTCTATTTCAAACTATTTAGTTTAGTCCAAAAAGTTAAATGGTTCCAAGTATAGCTATGTATCGCGAACAATTTAATTAAGCGTCATTAATTTATCTATACACAGTCAAATGTAAAAACAGTTTCAGTTTTTCAGTTACGCAGTTTAAATATAAAAACAGTTCTATTTCTATTTCTATTATCTAGGAATACTTGATATCATATAACCATCTGCAAATAAGAAATATATTAGTAAATAAATAAATAAATGAGAAACTACACAAAAATGGGAAAATAAATGTATGATGTATTTAATTCTCCAACTAATGAAAATTGAATAACCCAAATGGGTGCTACCACTCGGGGCAAAGTGGACCTGGGAGTTATGGCAATAAAGGGGTACATCGCATCCCATAAATCTCCAGAATTACGGGAACGTCACCATCAGATTGCCTAGTGCTATATCCAGGACACTCGTTGGGGGAGTCTTACCCCTCTGCAGATATGCAGTCGGTGTATTCTTGAGCCCCAACCGACTGGGCCACTGGAGATCCGAATAGTGTTAAGAGCTTTTTTTGCTATTACCCCCAGGTTCACTTAGACCTGTTAAAGTCTTATCTACGGATCAAAAACATCTATTTAAATATTATTCATAATTAATTGACATACTGTAAACTAACCAAGGAGGGTAAAGTTTCTAATATTGTTTACGGTTTTGATCCTGCAAAATTTTCGCGGTAAGTCAAATATTGTCGTCTACGAAATATCTCAAGAATTTTTGTTAACTAGCACGAAAGCTAGTCTTTCAACATCATGCCCTCTCGCCAGGTAGTCTCTCTAACACTGATCTGACTGAGGCTAGCACACTGGGGTGGTAAACTAGTCTTTACCGTTGCAAAGTGGAAAAAAAATGATAAAGTGTTAAATACGCTGCTCAAATTGCATGTCAACCAATCATGGTTGACGAATACCTAACAACACTTTAAAACGTGCAGGATTATTCATCCGTGTTTGCATATGTTTGGTTTTACTCAATCCATCTATTTAAGGAAATTAATCATGAATAACACATAAATAAATTCTGGAAAAAAAACCTCTCTCGTGTATAAATTTGTAGCCGCTATTTAGATTGTGTGCAAATGATTTGTATTAAGAATATTTGATGTCATAAAACTAAGTACAAATAATTCTTCAGAAACAACTGTACAGGAAACGCAAATATAAATTTAAAATATACCTCTTGCCATAGATGAACTCCATACGAATTGATGTGCCGTTAAGTTCAGTCAACTAATTTATTACGAATTTGGAAGAATACAGAATGACTATTAACACAAATAAAAGCTCCTCAAAGTTAATATCTAGTGGCAAATGTAACTACTAATGGCCTTATGTGTAAGATAGAGCATTATAACACTATTACTTTTAACTTACGTTATTATGTGCTGCTTTTGTAAGGCTCTGTTACATGTTAAGCCATAATGAGAATTTTAGTAATGTGTAGGTAAATATTCTTAGAAACCTTATGTAAGCACCTCTCTCTCTCTCTCTCTCTCTCTCTCTCTCTCTCTCTCTCTCTCTCTCTCTCTCTCCGTTCGCGCTTGTGAGAGTGTTTGTGTGTGTTTTGTCTCATTCTCTTTTTTCTCTTCTCACTTTCCGTTCTACTGAGTCAACTATGATGGTCATTTGATTAATTTGATCCAGTATCACTTGATTAACTAGTTACAGTGCTTCGATCTGATTAAGGATATTCGTCATCATATATGCGTAGGTTCAGATCATTTGAATCGCAAAAAGTCTCACGTTTCCCTGAAACCCAATGTCTGCATGTACCATACTGTCAAGCAGGAGGTGCCTATCGCAAACAATTTTATAGTCAGGCGCTGATATCTTCTCTCGTGGGTGATATCGTTATCTGTGAAATGGAATAGACAAGCAATGCTGATGCGGCTTCAAAAGCAACTCGCTAACAGAAATAAACTCAGATTCTGATACAGACTCTTGCTGTGACGTCTCAATGCAGCAAAGGACATTAGGATGTCATGCTATACCATAGGAAACGATATATATATATATATATATATATATATATATACAAAAAGAGATAGATAGATTGATAGATAGATACGGATATGATGCTATGCCTAAAGAAATAGTACACTCATACAGACGCACATATTTATAGGGAGTTTAAAAAATGTAAACATTTCTGTGTGTTTTTTAATGATATTGAGAATTTAAATTCTCCACCTGTTCACCATCCGTATGTACACATTACTGAAATCTTATCCAGGTGGTTTCTTTATTATCAGTTCTGCTTTTCCCATAAAGATACTCCCATAGAAATATAAACATTTTTTAATCTCCTGTGGGAGATTCCAAGAATGTTTTGAACATATGAAGCCTGAAAATGGATTAAAATAGCACTCCCATAAAGGTGAATGGAGTGCTTAGATTAATACGTGTACATACACACTGATATATATGATTCCGGTTGGTTAGGTTTTATGGCATATCAACCTTTTTAGGTTATTTACCGCCAGATCTATTTTTATGCAAATAGTCATTTCTATTTCAAACAATTCAGTTTAGCATTAGCACCTAATTTTACTTGTCAAAACACTTCTATTTCAAGTTATTCAGTTTATTTCGGCAGTTCTAATTCAGTTTAACATAAGTATAGATTTTGTTTACACAGTTAAATGTCAAAACAGTTCTATATTAAACAATTCAGTTTAGTGAATGTACAGTTTCAATGTCAAAAAGTTTCATTTCGAACAATTTAGTTTAGCATAAGTATGCAGTATAAATGTCAGTACTCAGTTTAATTGCCAAAATCCTTTCTAACAGATATACATAAATAGATAAATTATATATATATATATATATATATATATATATATATATATATATATATATATATATATATATATATGAACACAACAGACTTCTATACAAACAGTGTTAATTTTTGCACTAGAAATAGGTTCCAGAACCCGTAATTTTTGTATCTGTATTTTTTTTATTTATCAACCAATGGCCCTTTTCGGGCTAGTTTTAACATTTTTTGAAATACTTCCCAGACGACAATATTTATGTGGCACAAAACATTTCAAGGATCAAAAATCAAGATAATTTAAGAAACGATTACTTCCTAGAGTTTTGAAATATACATTTTAACAAATTAGATTCATAAGTCATCAACGTTTATCTTATTTTGACCCAACAGAAGTTGTATCAGAAGGAAGAAGAAATAATTGTCTTCTGTTTGTACAGAATTACTACTTACTCAACCATCTTAGGTTTATTTCTTCTGAAGGAAAAGCTTCATTCTTTTCTTTATTGAACGTATTTTTATTTCAACATCGTTTATCTATCAAGCAGATTAGGTTAAGGTTTATATAAGCTTTGTTAATGCTGATGTTCTTGCATAATCTTGCCGAGTTAAATATCAACGGCAGCCACATATACGTTAAGGCCTTGATTCATTCACATAGTAACACACTTACCCATAGGGGGGAAGTGTAAATTTGGGTGTATAGTGTATAAGTTTGAGGTACATAATCATGGATCTAACAATAGTAAAATTAGTAGAAATGATTTAAAAGTGTATGTATGTTCTACGCAGTGACCTTTCAAAAAAGTATTTTACAATCGTAGAATTAACTTTGCCCTCAAGATATATAGACCTAGAACTAGTTTATCTATGCCTGGTAAATTAGTAAGAACCTATGTACATGTCGTATATTAAAATGAGAGAAAGTTTAAAATGCCGTAAATATAAAGCAGGGAATAATATTGTAATTTATGTATAGAGGAGAAACTTACCCAAGCTTCTTAAATTAATCTCAATAAAATACTTAACCGAAGGTCGGAAATACTTCATGTTTGTAGGCATAAGAAAAATATGTGCCTTGGTATATTAGTTTTGAATTAATTTCATTTATCTATTTATTTATTTATTTCTATTTTTATGTCCAGCTTCTCCAGCACAGAGATGAACTCATAAGAGATGTACTCTTATGGATCCCCACACACGGCCGCGCAAAAGCAGGACGACCAGAACGAACGTACATTCAGCAGCTATGTGAGGATACAGGTTGTTGTCCTGAAGACCTGCCTAGGGCGATGAACGATAGGGAGGAGTGGCGAGAGAGGGTCAGGGATATCCGTGCTGCCAGCACGATATGATGATGATGATGATTTTTATGTCTTCTGCTAATTTTATTCATTCAAGCGGTCTTTTAATCAATAAAATATAGTTTTAGTACAACTCTTCTTTAGTCAGAATCGACCAAATGATCTAGTTCGGAGAAATCTAGGTATATTTTTCTAAGTCTGTAGACATATATATATATATATATATATATATATATATATATATATATATATATATATATATATATATATATATATAGTCATCCACAGACAGACTGTTTCGTGGTATCACAACTTTTCAGTGTGGCTAGACACGTAGGACACTTGAAGCTGGGATCGAAACCCGCCTAACTTTACGTTAGACTTAGTATCAGACCGCTCGGCCAACAAGCGTACCACGTCAGCTAGGGAATTATTAGGTATTAAGAAGCAGCGTTCGTTTGTTTACATTTTATATTTTACCGGATAATAGAGTGTTCAATTCGTTCGAAGAGCTTTGCATTATGCGCACGGCAGCCGTAAATTCCTTTGCCAGAGTGATATTGAATACATATGATTTGTAAACATTTTTAAATGAGTCTGAACTCATTTTTTTTTACGAAGTTAAATTGTTTCAAGTATACCACTCAAGTAGTTTTTTTATTTGGGGAGTTAAATGGTTCCATGGCTATGAAACACTAACAATTCAATTAACCATCTGTTATTTGTTTACATACATTAAAATGATCAAATAGATCTGTCTCTAACTATTCTGCTCAACATATCATTTGTTTGTGCACAGTTTAAATGTCAAGCATTTTTATTTTGATATTAATCATTTGTTCAAAGTGAATTGATTAAAAGTATTGTAAGTAAGTAAAGCTTTCAATAGCTACTACACCGAGCAGTAGGGGAGGGCGCTACTCCTTTCCTTGGATTGCTCCTCTTTACCCTTGATACGTACTTTATATCACTGAGGGCTTAGCATGGAGGTATCAAGTACCATTTTAAAAGTCTTTGGTATGATTTAACATTAATTGTTCTATTCAACACTATTTATTCATTTGTAGTCAAAAGGGTTTCAATCATTTATATATTATGCTTATACTTCAGCAACAAAAATGTGAGTTTCAAGTATTGCTATTGCTATTATTATTGAACATTAATTCAATTCAAAATTACTCATTCATTTGCACTCAGTTAAACAGTTTCATTCATTACTAAGTATCATCAACAATTCAATTAAACATCGGTCATTTATTTACTCACAATTAAATGATCAAACTGATCCATTTCTAACAATTCAATTTAGCAGTACACAGTTTAAATGTCAAACAATTCCATTTGACTCATAGATAGGACCTTAAAAGATGCCATCACTCCCGGACAGTGTGGAACAACAAGCAATGGCAATGAAAGGGTACTCCACATTTCCCAAAGCTTCATTATTACTGGAGCCTCACCATCAGATTGTTTAGCGTCAAAATACAGGACACTCATGGAGGGAGTCTTACCCATCTACAGAGAGGCAGTCGGTATATTCTAAAGCCCTGCAGACTGGTTTGTTAAGGTTTTATCGCATATCAACGTTTGTGGGTAATTTAACGCCAAATTCATTTTTATACAAATAACTAGTTCTATTTCCAACACTTCAGTTTATTCGTCAAAAACATTTTGGTTTCAAGCTATTCAGTTTTGTCAAACAGTTCTAATTCAAACAATTCAGTTTAGCATAAGTATCCAGTTTAATTCTTTTTAACCCATAGATAGGGCCCTATAAGGGCTACCATTCTGGGCCAGAGTGGACCTGGGAGCAATAGCAATGAAGGGGTACTCCGAATTCCCCAAAGCACCAGCATCACTGGAACCTTATCTTCAGATTGTTTACTGTCATATCCAGAACACTCGTTTTTGGGAGGGGTCTTACCTCTCTGCAGAGGTGCAGTCGGTGTATTCTACAGCCCCAGCCAACTGGGCAACTACGTGGCTAAGGAGATGGATAAATACTTATAAATTCAAATAATACATGAGAAAGATTAGCTGGGACAAACTGGGATACACAATCAGTGTGTTATTGCTGCGTTCATTAAGAGTCACGGGTCTTTCCGTATCATGCCTAGTAGACTCTCTAACACAGATCTGACCGAAGTTAGCATATCAGGGAGGTAAAGAAGTTGAAAAAATGACTTATTGTTAAATTCACTGCTCAAATAGGCAATCATAGTTGTCAAATGCCTTGCAACACTTTAAAACGAGCAGAATTGTCGATGTTTGCATATGTTTGGTTTCACTCAATCCATCTATTTAACGTAATTAATCATGAATGTTACGCAAGGAAATTCTTGAAAAAAAACTCTCTTGTGTATAATATGAATTGACTTTTTAGAATTTGGAGACGGAAAATTTATACGAAATTCAACTTTAGTTTTCATTTTATGCGGCTGGTTTATAATTTTTATAGTTAATATATTGTTTCGAAAAATAAAATTTATTAAGTATTTAGAGCAGAGGCAAGGACCTGTTCGCACGAAAACTAACAAAGTTTTGACGAAAATAAGTTCACTATTATAATCATAAAATTGATCCGACAGCACAGTTGCCAGTCTCTCTGTCATCAGTCCGAATCTTTCATCGATCAGGTTAGGGCTTCTAATATGCATTCATTATACGCACAGGGTTGTTTGACTCTCTTGCCATCTGTCCCCATCATTCATCGCTCCTGTCAAAGTTTCAAGAATGCATTCAGTATCGAAACAGAATTGAGTAAATTCTGTTTTTACTGACGGTAAAAGAGTATCATTTTGTTTTTACTTAAACTTTCCTCGTTTTTTTATAAGTTGAAGTAAGAGAGTGAGAGAAATTTTCAGAGACTTTTCCTTCGGCTCCAAATGCTTTCAACAATTCTAAAGCCATTGTTAAAAACAAGATGTGACATAAGTGTTATTGTTTTCGGACAAACTGCGATGGTTTCCTATGTTTATTTTCTGAGCACACTTATCGACATTAGAAAAAGCCGTCTCCATGTATCACAATCAATATGCTTCTTTCTTTCTAAAAACAGAAAAAAAGAATTATGGTCCCGATAATTAATTTTGGTCTGTAGCTTAGTTGATTGGTTAGGATATGGCATATCAATCCTTTTGAGTTAGTTAATGCCAAAATCACTATTTTTATAAATTTTAGATATATGATTTGTAAAAGGATATTTTGTCGTTGGCATTTTTTTAAAAAGCCAGTTAAATGGTTTCCAATTGTTTCAACTATTTCTATCAAACACTAATACTCTATTATGAAATACCAATAATTATTGTCTTGCTCACCGTTTAAGAGTTTCAAGTATTGTTATTCAACACTAATAATTCTATTCTGTACAAATATTAATGGTCAAACAGTTCTATTTAACCCAGAAATGAGCCTAATCAGGTGAAGTCAGGGTGGACCAATGAGTAATGGCATTATGGAGAACTTCACATTCCCCAAATCTTTAGGAGTGGAGTCTCACCACCAGATGGTTTAGTGCCATGTCCAGAACACTTGTTAGTGATGGGGGTGATAGCTCTCTGCAGAGATGTAATCGGTGTATTCTACGGCTCAAGCCGAGTGAGCTGAATAACGAAGGAATCTTACAAAAAGTAAGAAAACTTAGCAAAAGTAGCAACTTATTATTTTATTGTGGGGGGGGGGTTAATGGCATATCAACGATCGTGGGTTATTTAACATCAAAGACATCCTGGCAGAAGAACAGTAGTCGTACTATTTAACCCAGAGACGAAGGGAATAAAGGTGGTTCAATTCTTTCCCAAGTGTATTTGGCCGAAACTGAACATTATAGCATGACTGTAGTCCGAACTCAATTACTATAATATAGCAGTCTATTACGTTAACCCCACCACCATGCAAACAGTAAAGTAAGAAAATTTTGCTAAAGTTATTTTGTAATAACTTACAGAAATTCAATGAAAGTAATATCATAAAGTTATATAATTTCCCTCAGACTATCAAATTATCGGATCTAACATTACTATTCCTTCTTGGGCTAAAATTTTTAAATAGAAAAATCTACGATGCATTTTAAAACTATTCTAAAAGTCTTATAATTGTCCTCAAATGTTTTAATATTTGTATAACCTACTTTTCTTTTCAGCTAGCATACATTGATGTTTACCGAGAGCGCTGAATATTAAAAATAATCTGGTCTCTCTTTACCTTTATTTATATCCTTAAATGATGCTTGTGGTATTTGTGCTTCACACTCGTTTACACAGGAGGTATATCAGAGACATCAAGCAATTATAGCTTATTTGAAGATAAGATCTTAATGTTAGCGTCAGGATTAATCTCGTTTTTTATTTGCTTTGAAAATCTATCCTTCATGTAAAGCTGTGACCGATTAGACTGTCGTTCAGGGAATTAGAATCCAGTGTGAATTACAAGAAACGAAAAGTAAAACTAATTTTTGGAAAGACGAGCGATAACCTCACTACTGTCATAAGAATATTGGTGATTTTTTGGGTTTTTTTTATTAACTTTTACCCTCCCCTCCCCCCAAAAAAGAGACAGGGGAAAAATGTTATAACAAAATCATGTAGAGATTCCAATCAATTCACGTTTTCTCAAAAAGTATGAACTAAAAAAAAAAACCGGCAGGAAAATAGCAAATAAATTTTTTTTTAAAAGTCCATAAATAATGTAAAAAATAAAATAAGTATTGAATGATTATTGCTTGAGTTTTTATCAAATAAGTTTTTTATGGCGAAAAAATTAGTTGCTTTTGAAGCACTCAAACAGAATAAAATTCAATATAATTACCACTGTGTTACTGAAGACAAAGTGCATTGAAAAATAATTAAAATTATAAAAGATTATTACTGGTATATATATATATATATATATATATATATATATATATATATATATATATATATATATATATATAGTTTGTTATAAGCATATGTAAAGAGTGCTCAATATCAACGATAGAGCATAAGTATCTAGTCAGAAGGGCGTAGACAGATTCAAACTTTTGTGAGTGTCAGTTTCTCTGATGATCGCATACATTCACCAAGCACCATTGAATCTGTGCGTGTATCTCTCTCTCTCTCTCTCTCTGTATATATATATATATAAGTGATGATTTGAGCACAAATATTTCTGCAAAATTATTTACTTTCTACTATTAAAGTATACTCGTCTCGTTTAGATTAATGTTTATCGTCAGGAAAAAAAAGCTTTCATTAAAGATTTCTTTCTTAGACTTTTTAAGAAGTTACTCTGCCACAAAAAAGGTGACAAATATTGAACCAGTTACATAGAATACCCTTTTTCGTACATAATAATTTTTTAAAATAAAGTGTTTTGAGCTGACAAATATATATATATATATATATAGTAATGCAATATGATATTATATATATATATATCATAATGTCATATTGTAATGTAATATATATATACATATATATATATATATATATTTATATATACAATAAAGTATATTGAGGATTTATCTATATATATGTGTGTGTGTGTGTGTGTGTGTGTACACACAGGCATATATATATATATATATATATATATATATATATATATATATATATATATATATATATATATATATATATTGAGTTTAAGGAGAAACTTGCGTCATCCAATAATGAACAAAGTCAGAGCATTAAAAGAAATATGAAATTAGGAAATTCATTTTTTATCAAGGATTTCTAAATTAGCAAATTATTATCTTTGGTAGTTAAGCTAATTTGTTTAACGTGTTCCATTGAATTCCTTGAATAACAGAGTCTTTCAATATATAAGTTTAATTTTTACAATAAATCGATTCCTATTTCATCAAAGAAAAAAATTGCTCCTTCATTCAATATAATTCCAATTCTTTAAAACTCTTTTTGCTCATCGAAAAAATAACATTTTTTTCTTTTTTTTCAGCATAGAAATAGAATTTTTAGCAATTTTCTTTTCAACACACTTTGAAATCTTTGGTCGACGCAGAAATTCTTTAAGCAACGAAAAAAAAATTAGTTCCAGGGAGGAGTCTTCGGAGGAAATGACAGAAAATTTGATTAAGACTGATTAATTGTTTCAATGGTTCTTGATACAGTATGTTTCCTATGGATTGTCCCGGTGAAACACAATGATAAACTTAGAAAAGGCAAGGCCATCATGTTCAACTTTGTGTGGTGTATCTAGGAAAATCATTTGTTGTTCAGAAATGTCCTCTGCTGTCACTCTTCCTTTAGCCAAAATGATCGAATTAAATGAATCCAATATTTCAGGTGTGCTCGCCTTTGCAACCTGCCGGGCCATTCTTTATCCTGAATACTATTTCGACTCTCTTTAAATTATTCAACCAATTTGTAGATATTATTTTAGAAAAACATGGTTCTCCCTAGACATTGCACATCTTTCTGAAAATTTAAAATGGTTTTTCATATCTAAGCTTGAACAAATTTGAGGACAGGTCTATTCTTCAAGCCTAGAGTAGTCTGCTTGATTCGTCGACATTTTGAATAGCTTCAAAGCAAATATTTTTATAAGATTAAAATGATTTTTGTTATAAACGAATTCCAAATAATGCAGAGTTTCAATTATTGGACAAATTCTAAAAATAACCCAACTGAATCTTGCTTTAAAAAAATTATTGAATAAACCTCATATATATATATATATATATATATATATTGTCATCCTCAGACAGACTCTTTCGTTGAATCACAACTACTCAGTGTAGCTAGACACATAGGACGCTTGTACCTGGAATCTAAACACGCCCAAAATTATGTTAGACTCAGTATCATACCGTTCAGCCAACAGGCGAACTGCGTCAGCTCGGGAATTATAAGGCATTATGTTGAAGCTTTCGTTTGTTTACATCTGCCTTACCGGATACCAGAGTGATCAATTCATTTGAAAAGCTTTCCATTATGCGAGTGGCGGCCGTTAATTCTTTCACCAGAGTGCTCAACCCTCGTTGGGGGAGCATATATATTGTCATCCATAGACAGACTGTTTAGTTGTATCACAACTCTTGAGTGTTGCTAGATACGTAGGACGCTTGAAGCTGGGATCGAAACCTCCAGATGTCTTTATATTCCGGGGTATTGTTGTCCTGAATCAACAAAAGATGAATTAAAATGATCATGGAAGACATCAGACAAATATAAAAGTACGAGTCTATTGAAACAATATATTTCGGTTGGTTTGAAAGACTTGTGTGTTTCTGGATGAAGCGATTGCTTTTCATTAATGTTGAAAGGATTCCAGAGTAAGCTTGTTGCAACAAAAATCGATTCACCTGCAATTTTTTCCGTCTTGAGTTTGAAATGAGCAGAGTAATATTGCAATAGGATTCACTTCAAGTAAAAGAATATAAATAAATATAAATAAAACACCTCTTTTTTGGATCCATATTGAATTAGAAAAATTTCCCCTACAAAATCTTCAAAGATATATTTCAGCGATTAGTGGTTGTACATCAATAATTCGTTTATCTGCTGTTTTAATTAGGATAAATGATGAATTTTTCAAATACATCAACATAAAATCAATCAATTCAACCCCATTCATTGTTGTGTGTTACTTTCTCGAATTCCAAACGTCGTGTCGTATGTAGATATTAGAGATTTCCCTAGAGTTTATTTATACAAGACTATGGTCGAATTCTTAATGCCTTGTCTCTTTCAAATATAATTTTAGACTACCTTCTATTTCTTAGTCCGTTTGTCCAACTCGATGGAAAATCCCCGAATACGGTTTTGATAGAAAACTTGCTGTAGGTAACTATTGTCTATTTTATTTTATTGTTTATTTTTATAAGAGAAACTGTGGCTTTGGAAGATGCCAAAACTATAAAATCAGCAACAAGAGTGTCAAAAGATAAACTTTATATCGAATTATAGAATCATTGTTGTTAGGCCCAAAGTCTTTGTCACATAAGAATGTATCACCTTTAAGATTGCATGTTATTGATGTCGATACTAAAAGCAGATAACATTTTTCAAATAGACACCAAATTGATTCCAATCGTAGAAGATACTAATTAGCTGTTTTAATTAGAAATTATAGCCTTGATAATTAGAAAATCATTAAAGTGTACATATGATCGTTATTAGAATTAAAAATAAAGTTTCTATACTACAATATTTTTCACAAGTGCTTAAACTCCACTGAAAGTACGATTACCATAACAACAGAAGAAATATTCAAAACGACCACCCGTATTTCACACATGTGATGAAAAATCGTCATTTCCGGGTATGTCGTTTAGATTTCAGGATCTGCTGAGGAAATGAGATGTCGGAAAGCAAACCTGAGTGAGGACAAACTTTATTTCTACTCGGTATTAGCTGTAAGGAAAGAATCTGATCAGAATGTGCTGAAGCAGTTTTTTTTAGGAAAATAAGTTAACATTTCCGCTGTGAACACAACGGAACTTGTTTGGCTCATATTCAAAAAGGGTAGAAAACTCTTAACATGAGAAATTCTACAAAAGAATAAAATATCATAAGTTATTTTTTAATGAATATCCTACTACAAGACTAAAGATAAATATCAACTTCCTAATTGTTTTTAAGGCTAGCTTTACCAGGTTGTCTGCACTTCTTATATATTATAGTTCAAGCATTGTTTTCCAAATGATTTACCAGCAAGGATATTTTGATTCTGTTTTGTTCTATTTGAGAACAGGAAGAATATTAAAACTTACACATCATTTCCTTTATTTATTAATTTATTTGTTTCTTTTTCTTTCTTTTTTTCTTTTACTCCGGGCGTTTCTCAAAGTGATTTCCGTCAGGATTGTAAAACTGAGTTATGAATTGCGAATTTGATTACTGTAGAAAACCCAACCCAATGAAATTTTCAGTTTCACTACTTCCGACATTTGGTATAATTTTCAAATAACTTAGGATACCTAAGAGTAAGTTTCCCTCATTTATTTATTTATCTTATAAACTGATAAGCCTCGAAACTGCAGCTTTAACTAGTTAAATTTTGTCCAGCGGCCATATTTATTTAGTCTTTTCCTCTCCAACGAATAAGGTGTCGAATTATAGCCGATGGCTTTTTTTCTAATTTTGGTTTTAAATCTAATTGTTTAATGTGGAGCATTTTTTAATTAGCATTTAATGCTTATCCTCTTTAAACAATAATGATGCAGCACTTCTTGAAAACACAAGCGGTATATTTGCAGCGTAGCCTGGACTTTAACCTTTGGATAGCTGTCCATCATTTATCTAAAAGTATGGGTTTTTGTTCTAACTGCATCGCTTCACTCACTATTAACCAGTGTATCAAAAAGAATGAGATCAATAGTTCAAATAAGTCTTTGAATTTTAGACACAATAATAATTACTTGGTTATTTTAACCATTTTTAATGTATATATTAACCCTATCCATATATGTAGGATCTGAGACGAGGTAAATTTTAAGCAAAGTTTAACGGGTTTGAATTCAAAATATTCCTTCTTGAAAACTAGTTACCGTACAAATGTCAAAGAGCCTAGTTAACACTACTATTCATCAATAGTTGAAGGGAGAATAGTTAGATGCGTATTTTTCCCAAGCGTATTAAAGCAATATGAAATGAAAAGAGCCTTGTCCATGGTTTTAACTTATGGCACGATATCTATTTTGTGCAATCATAACCCTTACACCACAAACGCCATGTGTTTAATGTAGCAGCCGAGCCGGCTGAGACTGTAGAATACAACGACTGCATCTCTGCTGTGTGTGTCCTGGATATGGCAATAAACAATCTGATGGTGAGGCTCCAGTACCGCTGGAGCTTCGGGGAATACGGAATACCTTTTCATGGCTATCGCTCCCACGTCCACTCTGACCCAATGTGGTAGCGCCTGCTTGTATCCTATCTATGGGTCAAATGGAATTGTTTAAAATGGAATTGTTTAAATGAAATTGTCAAATGGAATTGTTTAAACTCTGTGCAAACAAACGACTTATGCTAAGTTGAATTGCTTGAAATAGAACTGTTTGATCATTTAACTGTGTTTAAATAAATGACTGGCGTTTAATTGAATTGTTCTTGATACATTGCAATACATGGAACCATTTCATTTTGACAAAAGCTAAAATGAATTTTTTAAAAATAAAACTGTTCGAGCATTTAACTGTGAGTAAACGAATGACTGATATTTAATTGAATCGTCAGTGATCATATTTACCCAACCCCTCCGCTCGGGCAGGATATGACACAAGGTCAATTTTTTAAGCGGAGTTTAACAGGTTTGAATTCAGAGTTTTCCTTCTCCTAGACTAGTTGCCTAACCAAGACTGAAGAACCTAGTCTGCCCTACTATTTACCCATAGCTGGAGGGAGAATAATTGGATTCATACCTTTCCCAAGGGTATTATTGAATTGTCAGTGATACACAGTAGTACTTGAAACCATTTAAGTTTGTTGAGGTAAGTTGACAAATCTTTTATCTAATATATATATATATATATAAACCGGATTCAACATTAAATAACCCGCAAATGGTTGCTATGTCATAAAACCAAACTTAACTTAAAAACAAACTTTTAATGAAGCTTTTACATTAAAATACATTAATTTATTTCTTAAGATGATACGAATTATTTGAATTTTTTTTTCCTGACGTCGATAAAAATAGTTGAACAGGTATTAATATCATTTTTATTAAGTTTTGTTTTCATTCATCAAACAATTATAATTATCATTAATTGAATAAGAAGTATTCGTCTTCGTCCATGACATAGCAGTCCATAAATAGATATAATTTGGCCTGTATCTCACCGAAATGTCACTGTTACTATTATTCATGAGTATTATTTGATCAGTTTCCTCTTCTTTGTCGACTTTATCAAAAATGTTGTTGCCCAGTCGGCTGGGGCTGTAGAATACACCGACTGCTTCTCTGCAGAGGGGTAAGACCCCCACCAACGAGTGTCCTAGATATGACACTAAACAATCTGATGGTGAGGTTCAAGCAATGCTGGAGCTTTGGGGAATGCGGAGTACCCCTTCATTGCCATCGCTCCCAGGTCCACTCTGGCCCGGAGTGGTAGCACCTGATAAGGGTCCTCTCTATGGGTTAAATAGAACAAAACCATGCTTCTTTCACTATACTGACTTATGCATTTAAACTGCGTATTTATGCTAAACTGAATTGTTTAAAATAGAACTGTTTTGACATTGGAACTGCGTACTAGTGCTGAACTGAATTGCTCGAAATAGAACTGTTTTTGACGTCTAAACTGTGTACTTATGCTGAACTGAATTATCTGAAATAAAACTGTCTGACATTTAAATCTGTGTATTGCCCAGTCAGCTGGGGCTGTAGAATACACTGACTGCTTCTCTGCAGAGGGGTAAGACCGCCCCCAACGAGTGTCCTGGATATGACACTAATCAATCTGATGGTGAGGTTCCAGCAATACTGGAGCTTTGGGGAATGCGAATAGAACTAACAGCATACTTATGCTAAAATAAATTGAGTAAACTGAATAGCTTGAAATAGAAACGTTTTTGACAATTAAACCGTACTTACACTTAATCTGCGTGCTTATGCTTAACTAAATTATTTGAACTAGAACTGTTTTTCAACATTAAAACTGTATTTACACTTAACTGAATTATTACATATAACTACTTGAATAGTTTGAAATGGAAATATTTTTGATAATTAAACTGTGTACTTATGCTAAACTAAACTGTTTTCAATAGAACAGATTATTTACATAAAGATGGATTTGGCGTTAAATAACCTATAAAGGTTGATATGCCATAAAACCAAACAAACCAAACCAAAAATGTTGAACGATATACCTTGCAGTTTTCGGATTTGAAATGTTAAGTCATTGCCTTTTTCAAAGGAAAATGCTGTTCTAATTCCTCTTCCTTCGAATCCTGTTTACTTCTAATTTCCGCGGACGAAGGAAATTCTTACTGTGTTACATTAGGAACCACAGCTGAGAGGCAGAAATAGATCTACGAAACAACAACCTTTGCCTTTAAACATGGATTCTTATTGTTTTCTTTCTTTTTCAGTCGTTTCAATAAGAGTTAGGGATCACTTGAAATGAAGGTATATATTGGTGTTTGAGAGAAGCGACATGATGAAGATGAACGGATTGCTAGCTTTGTGTTGCGTGGCCTTGAAGGAACATATCTATTTACTCTGAGATGGGATCTTAAGAGATTTCCACCCCTTTGGATCAGAGTTGATCGGTCAGTAATGACAATGAAGGGGAATTCTGCACTCCTCCAGATCTCTTAAAGGGGGTGTCCTCGTGGTGTAATGGTTAAAGCGATGGACTGCGGAATCGTAGTACTCGAGTTCGTACTCCAGTCGCGCTATTACGTTCACTTTCGGGCAAATACCCTTGGGAAAGGTATGAACCCCCTTATCCTCCCAGATATGAGTTAAATAGTACCACTGCTGTTCTTCTAGGAGAATGGCTTTGGCATTAAATAACCTAAAAAGAGTTGATATGCCATTAAACAAAGAAACCAAACCAGATCTCTTAAAGTGGAGCCTCACTATCATATTTTGTTTAGTGTGGTACGCCACACACCACAGTTTCGGGAAGGGATTCCCCGTTGTGGTAAACGTGCCAGACTGTGACATCGTAGTTAGTAAGTTCGAGCTCCAGCCGTGCTATAGCGTTCAATTTCAGACTAATAACCTTGAGAAAGATTTGGTTTGATTTTACGGCATAATGCCAAATCCTTTTTATACATATAAATTTTAGGTATATGATTTCTAAACATATTTTCTAAATCATATATTTTCATAATTGAATGGTTTCACTTATTTCTATCAAATATGAATAATTATATTTACTAGTTACCGTACGAATTACTATTACACCGGACATGGGCCTAGCGGTTAGAGTGTTCGCCAATGGCCCGGGAGACCTAGGTTCAATCCCAGGTCGACTCATACCAGAGACTCAAAAAATGGTACTTGATGCCTACTTGCTTAACACATAGCATTATAAGGTACGGATCAAGGGTAAAGTGGAGCAATCCAGGGAAAGGAGTAGCGCCCTTCCCTCCCCCTTGGTGTAGTAGCTATCGAAAAGGAAGCCTTCGGGTAAGAGTCGACTATGGTCGCCGAATTTACTTTTTTTACTTATGTTTACTATTAATCATTTGGGGATGTCCTCGTGGTGTAATGGTTAAAGCGATGGACAGCGGAATCGTAGTGAGCGAGATCCAACTCCAGTCGCGCTATTACGTTCACTTTCGAACAAATACCCCTGGGAAAGGTATAAACCCCCTTGTCCTCCCAGCTATGGGTTAAATAGTACCTCTACTGTTCTTCTAGGAGAATAGATTTGGCATTAAATAACCTACAAAGGTTGATATGCCATTAAACAAAGAAACCAACTGTTAATCATTTGTTTACACCAAGTGTAATATTTTCAAGTATTGCTTTGTATCGCCAACAAATAAATTAAACATCGGTCATATATTTACACACAGTTAAGTAATAAACAGTTCAATATCAAACAATTCCGTTCATAGTTTAAATATCAAACTGTTTGATATGATCCTATCAATGGGTCAAATGGAACTAAACTGTATACTTGTGTTGAACTGAATTGTTTGAGATTTAAACTGTGTATAAAGAGAAGTGACTCATAGATAGGACTCTGTCAGGTTCTACCACTCCAGGCCTTAGTGGACCTTGGAGCAATGGGGTAAGGGAGTTCTCCACTTTCCCCAAAGTATTACTGAAGCCTCACCACCAAATTGTTTAGTGTCATATCCTGGACACTAGCTGGGTGAGTTTTACTCCTCTGCAGAGGTGCAGTCAGTGCATTCTATAGCCCCATTCGATAACGTTGGGAAAGGTATGAACATTCTTATCACCTCTGGTTTAAATGATACCCCTACTGATTTTTTAGAGTAATGGATTTATCATAGATGTCACACAAATGTTTATATGCCATTAAACAAAAAAAAAAAACCCAAAAAAACCCCAGAGTGTTTAAGGTGTTGAGGATGTTATTACCAATCCACAGAGGATACAGTCAGTGTATTCTAAGTCCCTCCAACAGGAGAAAGGAATAAAAGAGTTGCATCGAAGATTTCGGGACGGCTGACAAATGTGACATATGAGGTAGGCTGGAAAACCTTATGTCAAAAAACACTATGGCTAATTAGTCAGGATAATTCAATGTATAATAGATGCAATTCTGATCCACGTGAGCGACCACTGTGATCTCTTAGCGATAATTATGTTTGCAATGGTAATAAACTGATTGGTTGCAAGATAAATGCAGACATTGGTTTTCACGTAAATGCGGGAAATTTAGCCATGTTAATTATCTTAAGCGACCGACAAATGATGAATGATATCTTTAATCAGACAATAAAAATTATACCATGTGTTCAAATGAAATTGCCGCGTATTTACTCAAAGGGTAATCTCAGTTGGCAGACTCACAATGACGAAGATTGAAACGGGATGAATAAAATACCTGACTTAGAGTGGGGGCATCTTGTATCAACTCCTAAGGGTTTCTATGGTCGTTGATCTGGTTCAGTTAAAAATCACAAGCGCTAAGGTTGACTTTCTGGGTAGGCAAGTTTTCGCATCTTGGAAATCATGCACGAAGCATGCAACGCTCTGCCTCACTCAATAGTCCTGTAACCTAGTTCTATTGAGAGGCGCTACTTATGTAACGTGCCTTAGGCGAGAATAGTCTGGTGTAACATATCCATTTTCAGGCCAACAACGTTTTACAGCACCGTTCAAGAGGTTTTTAATGATACACCTTAACTATCAGCATGACCATGGTAACCTCCCTGACAAAAAGAAGTCAAACAAAACGCTTCTGGGGGAGTGTATTCGTGGTGTAATGATTAAAGCGCTGAACCGCGGAACCATAGTAAATGTGTTCAAATTCCTGTTGGTCTATTACGTTTCCTTTCGGACAAATACCCTTGGAAAAGGTATGAACCCCTTATCCTCCCTGCTATGAGTTAAATAGCACTACTACTGTTCTTCTAGTAGAATGGTTTTGACATTGAAATAACCGTCAAAGGCTGATATGCCATTAAAAAAAAGAATCCAAACAAAACGCTTCCGCTTGTTGTGTATGTACGAAATTTATTTGTTGTCGGAAACAGTTGGACTAAAATAGTGATTGAGAGAACACAGGTTGTTCAAGGAAGAGAGAGACAGGTAAGAGATGAAAGAGACTGACGATTTTTGCTATTCTTCTGCTCACCGGCTGTTTGCAAGTGTGGTATTTCCGTGATCGCTACCTTCGTCGTCTCTGTGCGTGACTCCTTTCCATGCCACCTTTACGTCTCGTCTTCTAGTCCCTTCTTTGCTTAGAATCTGTATATATATATATATATATATATATATATATATATATATATATATATATATATATCCCTAAAAATAACTTATTACGGTATCAAACTTCCAAAAGAGACAGCTGATTCAAAACAATTGTGTATCTTTGAATATTTTCTATTACAAGTATATTCTCAAAATTCCGAATTCGGAAACGCACGTGCATTACTGTATGTTTTACATTCCTAAGTATTAACTTATAAGTAGAATGAATCCTAGATTGTGTGACCTGGCATAAAATATTTATCCCAAGACGGGAGTTTATTTTTCGCACGTGTGAAGTCGGGGCAGTCTGGCAATTGATCCCTCGCAAAATAATTTCCAGTTAAGATTCCTTCTTCGGGCACATGGGGAACTGGCAGATAATGTGGGGGTTAATTTGGGGCTAGACTGACCGCCGCTGGCAAGGGGTTTCCAAATTTCACGTTACACACACCCACCAGACCTCTTCGTCTTCCTACTCCTAGGATAATGGAAGATATGGGCCTCTAGGTTCAGATATAATATTATCATTTATCGTAGTCGACAATTCCAATTCCCCGTGTAATATTTCTTAAGGAGAATAAGACATTTAGCGAGAATAAATTGAGGCGAAAATGAAGCTGAAAAGGAACATGCAAAAGAAGGCAAATTCGATAGGCAGACAACACAATGTATAAATTTCGACACGATGGGATATTTAAAATATAACAAGGTTTTAATAACCAAGGTCCAAACAAATATTTATAGGGGTCGGCTATGTTTCCCTGTAAACAGTCTCCGACATAAATGTCTCTTTCTTCTTTTTCCTTTTCTTTCTACCTTTCTATCTTTTCTCTTGAACCTTGAAAAGGTAGCAAAGTCCACTCATATTTTCACAGTTTACGAAATGGATTTTTCATTCCATTTCTCTTCTTTTCTTAATGCATATAATTCTCTATATGCTTCTTTCTTTAAATTGAGAGGGAGAGCATACAATTGCAATACTTAGGAAGGGTGGAGGGAGAAAACGGTTTTAAGGTTTACTTAGCTTTTCGACGGGTTTCTTCTGAGAGTATTTTTTTCTTTTACGGGCAAGCGGGATTCTGTACAGCTTGGCTTGAAGGCACTTTATCTTCTTATCCTATGTTATTTCCGCTTTTCCCCGGAGTTTCGGCGACAGTTTCTATTTATTTGGTAACCCCAACTGCTGTCCCGAAACCCGGCTCTGCTTCTTCGCCCGGAGTTGTGGCATCAGATCACCCGTCCTCTCACGGCGACCTCTGTCCTCAAAACTGAATTCTTCATTCCTATTTCCGCTGACGAAAAAAACTACTTCCCGCTTTAGGGTTCTGGCCAATCATTTGGCCTCTTTCTTCTTCTCTTCCACCTCCCCCTGTCAGGCTATTCCTTCGGGCTACTATACTGACCTCTGTATATCCCCTTCTCTGTCAACCAACTTGGGGTTACGGAGTTCAGGTAGCTTGACCGCGATTCGTTACTTCCTTCAACAGGCCGGCCGAAGTTGACCTACATTCCTTATTCCTCCTTTTAACGGTCAGTCTTTGAGGCCTGTTAATTCAAACACAGAAGGGTAGGGGAAATTTCTTATTTCTCTCCTCTCAGTGGGAGACCACGCGACAATTATAATTGAAATTTTGCAATTCGGTTTTAAATTCGAGTTAAAATAAAAAATGATTGACTACTAAAATAAAGAATTGAAATCTTTAATGATTTAACCAAACTGGTGTGAATTCAAAGATTTCTTCGCGTAGTCCGGCTGCCATACCAAGTTTTGATACCCCGGTCTTCTCTATTTACCTTTATATCGGTAGGAGAAACTGCTGGACCCATAACTTTCCGAAGGTATTTGTGCTATGGGAAATTAAACACACTTATTTAGGATTTTAATTTGGCCACTGAATCCGCTTCTTACGACGATAACCGTTGCGCAAGGAGCACCCCCAATTTATAACTAAGCTCATTCAGTATGAAAAAAAACTGCTAATATTCTGCTTTGCCTTTTTTTCTTAATGGCATATTATAATTCGTGGGTTATTTAATGCCAAAGTTATACTGGTAGAAGAACCGTAGGGGTACTATTTAACTACTAGCTTGGTGGTGGATAAGGGGGTTCAAAATTTCCCACAGAATTTAGTCTTAAAGTGAATGTAATGCGTGACTTGATTTCGAACTCACTTACAACGATTTCGCATTCCAACATGTTAGTCACTAAGCCATGGAGTTTCTTTCCAACTGTACTCGTTCATATTCATGATAATTTTATGAATAATATAAAAACTTCGTTGAAAAGTGGTTACTGTTCGTATTTCTATAATCAAAATTGAGAAATTAATAAACGTACAGAGACTGAAAGGGAATAAATAAAATATAAACTTATTGAAATGATGAAATGAAAAAGTGAATGGAAAAAATTTCAGATTTGGTTTTGTGAAGTATGTGGCTCAATTTTGTAGGTAAATATATTTATCTTGTTCAAATATATTTATCTTGTTCAAATATATTTATCTTGTTCAAAAAGAATAGTTAATTTTTTTCGGTGGGGGATTCGATTTTTAATAAGGCCAATTTTGCCGATTCACGAAAAGATAAATGTTTATAACAACAGTATTGCAGTTAAGAATAACTATTATCTTTATGAACAAATTAAGAAAATAAACAGATATTTTTTTTTTAAATAAGATTAAGAACAAATAATAAAATACATTATTTTCAATCATTTCGTAATAACTCATTCAATAGAATCAACATTTTAAGGTAAAATATGAAAACTTGGAAACCAGATTAGGAAAAAAAGCTACTTTTCTTAAATTATTCAATTGGCTACTTGGAAACTTGATTAAAGCGAGAAGTGGCTGTTTTAAGACACAATTCTGTTTATAAACCGAATCAGGAAAACAAACAGAAAAACATCGAATATTTATATAGAGAGAGCTGAAGAATGTAATACACAGAGAGGAGTGATGGATGGTATGAATGAAAACATTTTAAATATACCGTGATACACATATTACTTCTACGAGACATTCTCTATTATCCACAGCAGATATCTGAAATCGCTGACATTACTGACTATAAACAGAATTTTTTATGAGTGCATAGAATAGAGTATGGATTTGAACTAAGAAAAACATTATCTTGACTTACCACTGATGTTATCATCTAGTCATACAATTTTATTAATCTGGGAGTCGTTTATGGTGAAACGGTTATGGTCGTAGGAAAATGTATTCGTTGAGCCGGGTTCAAATCCTGAACGAGATCGATTGTATTTCAAATAGCATTTATAAACTAGGGAAGCTATTCTGATCCCGTATATTAGTAAACACTAGGGAAGACTGGGCTCTTCATCCGTGATATGGCAACCGGTCTAAGACAAGGAAAACTTAATTCAAAGCAGCTGTACTCCGCTTGAAAACTGACCTGGTGTCATTCTGTTCCAGGCGTAAATGTTGGATAAATACATACAATTCAAATTATAAACCGGAAACATGCCCCAGGCTATGTAATCAGGGATGTTATTTCTAGGTTCATTGAGGATTTTCGTTCAGTCAACATCATAGCCTCTCGCTGATCAGGTGACGGCAAGCAGCTCCTCCTTTAAAAAGTAGAAAAAATGGCTTAGTCTTAAACTCACTGCTCAAACAGCATGTCAGCCAACCAGAGAGGCTTAATGCTGTGTACCTCTATGAAACAAGCTGGATGATTTGTTTGTTTTGTTTGTTTTGTTCTGTGGTACGCTTGTAACTAGGATTGACACTTGAGTCACCAGAAAGAGACAGGTCAGTTTCTGTTCTCTTCTTTTAGTCATTTTCTTACAATAATACAATATAATAATAGTAATGATAAGGAAAACGTGCTGAATGGCTATTTTTGTGAAAATCAAAGAAAGTAAAACGAGAGATAAGTACTACAACCTTTTCAGAGAACTACAAAAGCTATAGAATATAAAGGAGACGATGATACCAATTATGATTGGTGCGCTTGGAACAATCTCCATAGTCTTGGTAAGGGGAATGGAAAATTTAGAAATTAGAGGACGAGTGGAGTCGATCCAGATTAAAGCATTATTAAGACCCGCCATAATACTGAGAAGAGTCCTGGAAACTCCAGTGAAAGAACATCAGCTAGTTCTGTTATATAAAAACTCGCTTACCAAATCACATATGCAGAAACTGCAATCTGTCCAAGAAAATGTGACGCATAAAATTCCCTGGAACTTTAAGATAAAAACGTATCACTTAATCCCGACCAGAAGTCCACATACAGGATTAGTTGATTTGAAAAAAAAACTCAATTGGATGATTTTGCTGTTCTAGCCGACCACAGAGTGAAAATAAAAAAAAAAATGAAAAGATACACAAATACTCGGGACGGATCAGGGAGTTGAAAAAGCGGTGGAACATAAAGGTGACGCTGATACCAATGATAGTTGGTGTACTAGAAACTGAGCTGGAAGAGTTAGAAATCATTGTTGAGATGGCCAAGAATACTGAGAAAAGTCCTGGACGCCAAATGATTTGGTTTAGTTTCTTCGTTTGATGGTATGTCAACCTTTGTAGGTTATTTAATGCCCAAGCCATCCTTCAAGTTGAACTGTAGTGGTACTATTTAACCCATAGCTGGGAGGATAAGGAGCTTCATACCTCTCTCAAGAGTATTTGTCCAAAAGTGATCGTAATAGATCGACTGGAGTTCGAACTCCCTTACTACGATTCCGCAATCAAGCGCTTTAAGCATTATACTTCGAGGACGCCCCCCGCTCCTGGGTGCCTGGGAAACTTGCTGTCACTCAGATTCTAGTAAAAAAAAAAAACCATCAGCTAACGCTGGTTTGTAAACTCATACGAAGTAAAATAATAATATTCACACATTGGTATGATGGTTAGAGTGTTCGCCAATGACTGGGGAGACCTCGGTTCAATCTCAGGTCGAGTAGTACCAAAGACTCAAAAAATAGTACTTAATGCCTCCTTGCTTAATACTCAGCAATATAAGGTAGGGATCAAGGGTAAAGTAGAGCAACCCAGGGAAAGAAGTAGCGCCCTCCCTTACACCTTGGTGTAGTAGCTTTCGAAAATGGAGCCTTCGGGTCACCCTGGACTAAGGTCGACAAGTTTACTCTTTACTTAATTATTAACTTCAATGATGACCCTTAAACTAAGTCTACCTTGGTATACAACTACACAGGCATTTCTGTTTATATTCGTAAAAGTTTGTGTTGAGTCAGTAACACTTTTTATGAGTTATTTTCCAACAGTGCATCGGTGTGTCGTGGATAATTTAAACAACACCACTCAATTTTTGAATTCAGGGTTTTCTTTCTCCTCGACTAGTTACCTTACCAAGGTTCAGTAAAAATTCAAACATATCCTGGGTTAGTGATAAAATCTCAAGATAAACATTCATATTTAAATGACATTTTATTTGTTGTATAGTTTATTTGTACCGGCTTACCGCCTTGTTAAAACTAGGTGGGTGTACGGAAGACGTCTTTAGATTTTTTACTTTTAATAATACAACCTTTATTTAATGGACATAAGTCATTTTTGTTATATTTTTTAGAGAAAGAAGAGTTATGTCATTTACAGAAGATTTGTCTTGATTGTAATGATTTAAGCTTGTTGATTTTATTCTCTTTTTGTATTTTAGTATTCTTCATTTTATGAGTATGAATTTGGTAAGGAAAGAAGAATATAAATTAAAAACCCGGTCCCTAAAGGGCTGTTTGAGACTTGTCAATTTAAGCGTTTTCTCTGTCATGTTCTCTTTTAAAATGTGGAATGCATTTTCATGTCAAAATGGTGGTATGAAATGATACGTTTATGTAAAAGAACATTAAGCTTTGTTTTTATTAGTTGAAACTTTGAGTAGCGAAAAGTGAATCCACAAATAAACATTCTCTATCACTAGAAATATTTAAATAACTTACGATTAAGTCTGTTTAAACAGCGAAGAACCTTCTCATTATTTTGAACGTTGACCACTTATAAATTGTAAATGCCATAAGCAATTATAAGCCTCTGTACCAGAGTTGGGTTGATTTTATTAGGCTTTTTTGTTTAATGGCATATCAACCTTAGTTGGTTATTT
Source organism: Sepioteuthis lessoniana (assembly GCA_963585895.1). Taxonomy (NCBI): domain Eukaryota; kingdom Metazoa; phylum Mollusca; class Cephalopoda; order Myopsida; family Loliginidae; genus Sepioteuthis; species Sepioteuthis lessoniana. Next base: position 125,937,955 of record OY757904.1, on the reverse strand, counting down.
AATGACAAAGTGATCCTTGTAGAAAAACAGTATTGGCAATATTTAAATCAAACCAGGTAAGATAAAGGAAGTTCATACCGTTCCAAAGACTGGCGTTCGAATTCGTTTACTACAATATCACTGTCCAAAAGCTTTGCCACTACGCTATGGAGCCTCTACCAGAGTAATCAGAGCTTATCAAAATTTTGACACGGTTAATCTCGTTGTAATCATCAGTTCCTTTGTGTTCTTCGAAATTAAGTACCGCTGACCTGGTTCACCACTTAAATGGGTGATCACTTCGTAAAATTAGGTAATTTTAATAATTCTAAACTTGTGCGCAAGACTTAGCAAAGCTTACTAAGTATATATTAATTTAATACATTATATATTACTAAGTATATTTTATATATCACAAAATATGTATTAACTTAACATATTATGTATTACTAAGTACATGTTGATACATTATATATTACAAAGTTCAGGTTGATATATTATATATTACTCAGTATATGTTAATATATCATATATTACCAGGAATATATTGATATATTATATATTACTAAGTATATATTAACTTAATATATAATATACAAAGTAAGTATCTATTAACTTAACCCCCTCAATCATGGACAGATTTCGTCAATGGATCAATTTTAAAACTGATTACTTCTGGTTTTAATCTTAAATTTTCCTTCTCTTTGCCTAATCTGCGTTATTGCTTTTCTTGGGGGATTTGCACGATTGAAACTTAAATAGGATTTGAACTCAGATCGCCGATTTCATTTCTTACAATGGTAATCATTTCTTTAAGCGCGCCTCTCCACACGTTATGATGTAATTTTTATTTGTTTACGATCAAGTCACACTTAAATCATTGATTTCCGTAAGATAACTGAAATTACTCGCCTAATGAGTAGAGTGTTTGCCAATGGTCCGAGAGACCAGGGTTCAATCCCAGGTCGAGTCATACCAAAGACTCAAAAAATGGTACTTGATGCCGCCTCGCTTAACTCAGCATTATAAGGTAAGGGTAAAGTGGAGCAATCCAGAGAATATAGTAGCGCCATACGTCGGTGTTGTAACAATTGAAAAGGGAGCCTTCGAGTCGCCCTCGACTATTGTCGCCAACTTTACTTACTAATCCTGTTAAGTGTTTCAATGGGTGACCATATCTTTGGGTAAGTAACCCGTGTGCCACACTAAAAAAATTTGGAAAGTAACGGTAATTTTTTAACAGTCACGTCAACTTTATAGCAGTAATCTCCGGTAGATAACTGAGGTTAAGTCGCGATTAGTTTGTTCAGTGGTTAAATGGGTGACCATTTAGTGGTGTCAGGTATAACAAGCAACCTGTGTATAAGCCTTCATAAGTCCCTTGGGACTAAGAATTTTTTTAAAGACCAAGTCATGCTTAAAGCACCGATACGCACGTGGTAAATCAAGTTTAACAGTGCTAAGCCTATTCAATGCTGAAAAGAGTAAACATTTAGTAATAGCATGTAGTATAAAAAACCGCGAATGAGACAATGAATTTTTTCTGGAGTTATATTTTAACGGTCAAGTCACTCTTTAGGCGTTGATATTCTCTAAATGACCAAAGTTAAAGCAGCACAAATCCTCTTCAAGGTTTAAATGTATGATCATTTACTAATAGCATGAAGTATAAACCTGCTGACCAAACTAAGAAAAGCTGGGTAAATAGCAGAATGTATCAAAATGGCAGCATTTAAGTAAGAGACAGAAATTTATTGGTTTGGTTTGATCTGATTTGATTTATTTGGCATATCAACCATTGTGGGTTATTAAATGACAAAGAACTCCTTGTAGCAGAAGACTTGAGGCCTTTAGGCTCCTAGTTTCGACTAGGCTACCTCCGGGTAGGCGAGCTTCACTTTTGTCACCTTTGTAACCTACGTATGGCACTATACCTTGAGTCTAGTTTAAGCTGTAAACTGGCATACGTGCCCGGACCCACATTTGGGTTCGTGAAACTGCTTGCCTCATCAGGCTCACATTGCACCAAGTGAGCCGATGAGCAGCATAGACCAGCAGAGTTCGAGTCTAGGCTCGTTCCCGACCTCCCTTTTATCCCCACTTTAATCGGCCTTCGGGCTTTTGACCCTGTGTCAAGCCTCGTCTGGTGGGAGACGTTGGCAAATATCGACTCCTTGTAGCAGAATCGTAGTGGTACTATTTAACTCAGCTTTACAATCTACCTACCACTGAGCAGGGGCATCTGATTTTCATGTCGCTTGGGTAGGGTAAATTGATCACCTGGTTTTTGGCTATATATGTGATTTAGTGGAAGATCCTGACACCCCCTGAGAATGGATTACTCAGTCTATAAAAGACGCGAGCAGGCGGTAATCAATGAGCAAGTAAGCTAATCTTGATAGTCCGGCATTCAAGATACGTTCGCGTGTCAATATTTGATTTGTTACATTGTACCTTTGTACAATAAACCTGTTACTCTGTAAATTGAGTCTCATTTCATCTGATTAATTTATACCGATTATATTCCTCCATGGATATATCAATATATTTTGCAGGGTTGAGTTTTTAGCTTGGCACCTGAGGCGCTCCAAAAGGGAAATGCCGACAGGACCAAATATTTTTTTTAGATCAGTTGCGCATGGTTCACGATTTAACCTGGTTTCTGACGATAAAAACGACCTTGTGTCATATAGTGACTTGGTGGGAAGTCAGTTAAATCCATTTAACTCAGAGTTGGAGTGCATAAGTAAAGTAAGTAAAGAAGGCGACCCGAAGGCTCCCTTTTCTATAGGTGTAGGGAAGGGTGCTACTCCGTTCCCTGGATTGCTCCACCTAACCCTTGATACGTATCTTTATATTGGTGAGTGCTAAGCAAGGAGGTATCAAGTACCATTTTAAAAATCTTTGGTATGACGCGACCGGGGATTGAACGCAGGTCTCCTGGGGCAGTGGCGAACATTCTACCCACTAGGCCATTGAGGGTCATAACTTTCCCTAATTTGAAAATGAACGTAAAAATGCGAGCGGATTTCGAACTCGCTTATTTAGAGGCCAAAGTCTGGCACGTTTGCCATTACGCCCCCCACTCACCGAGCATTTAAGTAAATGTGATAGATTATTTTTGAAATCATTGTTATATGCTTCCAACAATTAATGAATTATGTCTTTCTAGTGAAGCGAAGATAGACATCATTTGTTCAAAGGATTTTGATGGCATTCTATTGAACCGTTCATTGTTTGTAGCTTAACCCACGAAAACCTATCAAAATATGGGAGGGCGGGAAAAGGAAAACGATAAGCTATCATGAAAGATGCCAGTTAATTTTAGTCAAAGGTCATGAATATATTTTGTCGGACGACCTCTATAAGCTCAGACGAATAGCTAATTCTATAATTATGTATACGTCCTTTAAAGATTTTTATTACTAGCATGGAAGTATTTAGTCGCCCAACGTTCTTAAAAACGTTCTCTTGATACAATTCCTGATTTAAATCAATTACCAGCCTTTCCCGGTCATTATTAGGTAAATATTAGAATATTTCATGCAATGAACGACAAATAGATGTACAACATTAACAACCTATTTTTGTTCAGACTTGCTTCAAAGTCACCTTCAGAGGCCATTAAGCTCGTTATCAAGCTACCTCTTACATATATTGTTTATATTATAATTGTTCAAAATAATGACCCAATCGGCTGGGGCAGTAGAATATACCGAATTCCTTTCTTCAGAGGGTTAAGACCCCTCCCCCAACAAGTATCCTTGATATTACATAAACCCATCTGATGGTGAAGTTCCAGATTTGGGGAATGAAGAGTATCTCCTCATTGCCATTGCTCCAAGGTCCACTCTGTCGCGGAGTGGTAGCACCTTATAGGTCGAATAGAACAAACTATATGCTAACAAATGACTGGTATTAAATTGTGACGGTTATATAGCAATACTTTAAACCAATTAAATATATGCAAAAAGAGACTCGGGCTCATTAAAGAATGTTACCAATAGAATATGTTCATAAGTCATATATATATATATATATATATATATATATATATATATATATAAACAAGCTTTTGAATTAAATAACCTACAATGGTTGATATGCAATAAGAACAAACCAAATCATCGAAATGATAGTATCATTTAAAGATATGTCAGTTATATTGCATATTATCTGGGTTTTAGATGGTCGTAGTGTAATGGTTAGTATTGAATGAAATTAACTCGGTGATCCTAGTTCACATCTGTGACGAGGCTGTTTACAATTGAAATATCGCTAATACCATTTAGAAAGTAATGCATCCTTGTGTAATCCCTCCAGCTATGGGTAAGACTGGGCTCTTTGACCTCAGTATGGCAGAAAGAAGGAAACACCGAAATGAAACCTGTAAATCTTCACTTTAAACTGACTTTGTGTCACACCCTGCTCGTGCTGATGTGTTGGATAAAAACATTTTTACTGAAATATCTCCTATCTATTCTCTAAACAACTTTGTTTTTATAAAAGTTAAATTATTCCAAAATCAAATCAACTTAAATCGGCAAATTTATTTTGAAAAGTAAAATTACATAGAAAGTTTTAATCGTTAGATCATTCTGTATATTCTCTCAGAAACTTTATTTTATAAAAAGTAAATGATAAAAATTTGTTATGAAAATTAAATAATTTAAAATTCGAAACAATTTAAGTTGGCAAATGTATTTTAAAAAGTGACTTCCTGTCGAAAATTCAAGCGGATTCTTTTTTTCTAATTTAATGAAAAACTTTATTTTATAAACATTGAATTATTCAAAACTCAAAGCAAACCGCACCGTTGAATTTGGAAAAGTTTATCATTTTTTTATTTCTTTAAAAAATATCATTTAAACAAGGAATTTCTTGAAAGAAAAAAATAAATTAATGAAACTAGAAAATCTTATAATCTAGCTACGTCAACATATTTCTTTCGATGATATGCATCAAGTGTCAGACAATAAGTGACTTTTATACGATGGGTGGAAATGTCACAAACTAAACAATCTTCTAACAATGCTCTTAAAATCAATAACTGAGTGGTTCGATTAACCAGACAAAGCAAAGAGGGTTTTTTTTTGTAATTGGTTTTATTGAAAACCCTTTTGTAGAATGATTTGTTGGGTTTTATGGCGTATCAACCTTTGTAGGTTATTTAACCCCAAATTCTGTCTATATGTATATACCTTTTACCAATGAATACTTAGTAGGTAACATTTCCTATAAGCAGGATTTCACTTGTTTGCACATGATACATCAGTTTTAATTCGTCATATTTTTTCGTACAACACTGTCTCTCACAAGAAGGACAGAACGTCATCTCTTTTGATATTTTTGAACAATTCGGTTAAACTAGTCACTTTGAAAATCACTTTCTGATGACAGCAAAAGCTCTGCATTCTATAAGAATGTCTTTAACCGTGCAAATTGTCTGACACGTCAAACATTGTGGTTGTAGTTCCTGTTTCAGTATGAAAGCGAGAGTAAGCCAAGTATGACCAATGTACAGTTGGGATATAACGACTTGTTCGCTTCTCGATACTCTCACTGCTGGTCTCCATTCTGCCAAGATGGGCTGAATTTTGTTGAAGGAAAAATTGTTAAATAACTGATATTGGTTTAAATTTTACCAGAAAACGCTTCCAGTTAGTGATGTTGCAATTTTAAACTGGCTTTGAAAGGTGTCTTCATAAAAAGTATGTAATTCAAATTTAAAATCACCCATGTTTTAGTCTTGCACTTGACAATTGTTCAATATTAGATTGGTGGAATCTATTTTCTTGCAGGTTGTGTTGACAGTTATGTTTAGTAGATAGAAACTGTTGATATGAATCATAAAATATGGTTGACGAGCAATGATTTTGAGGTAATTTGAAAACTTGGTTTTCATTAGATTCGATCAAGTCAAGTAATCAAATGATCTTAGAATGTTCAGAGTAGAGTATCTTGAGTGAGAATGAATAGCCAGAAGAGGGTGGTTGATAGTTCCACCTATGCAATACTTCCCCAGGCTTCTCGTAATTGTAAACGGCTATTATGAAATGCCATCAAGAAATAAAATTATATATGTATACATAAAGAATATGACTGAATTGGTATTCCTTCAAATTCGTAAGACATTCGAGAGAAGCGACGGTAAACGAACGACTCGAAGAGAATATAGCATGACGATGAAAAGACATGGGGACGACGACTCAGAAGAACGCAAGAGAGAAGCTGGGTGATCGACAAAAAAGTAAAGAAATGAAATAACGTGACATGATGACCAAAGAATTGCAGAAAAATAGTTTTTTTTAATATACTAATATTGTTATTCAGTTATATATATATATATATATATATATATATATATATATATATATATATATTCACCGGTGATACGTTAAAATTGTTGGCTATGCCTAAAAGTGCAATAAAATAAAAACAAATCCAATGGTCAGATAAAATATGATCACTTGCTACTCATAGTTTCTCAAAAAGGATTTTCAGTCGATCCTGTAATCCCACATCTGAATCATGTTTATTAAGTATATACATGATACAGTAAAATGAGAGTATATATATATATATATATATATATATATATATATATATATATATATATAATCTCAACAAATTCCTTAACTGTCTAAATCAATTTATATATTGTATAAGTACAAGTGTTTGTTGGAAAATATAACCACAATTGATGCAGTTGTTAATTCCTAAACTGTTACTCGTTCTTCATGTAGCGAAATGGTCAATTTTCCGATTAGAATATAAGTCTGGAGAGTGTGCATTTCTCTACATGAAACACAATATTGAAACATACTTTTGATACATATATATATATATATATATATATATATATATATATATATATATATAGTATATGATTGATTTTTACGACATCTTCTATTCTATGTGATTTGCTAACACTTTGCTAATATGCACAAACTACAGGTTTTTACAGTAATTTGCCATTCAATTACTGTGGAAAAAAATGGATCGACTAATATACGAGGCATATGACAAATTAACGACCACATGACAAAGATTAAAAATAACGAACTATACATAAGACCTATAGAAATGATGCACTGTGATTTCCAATGCATTATATGAATTCTTTTTTGCGTTTCCTTTTTCTATTGCTTTCCATTGATGTATATTCTAAGTATTTGTAAAAGTTGTCAATTTGTAAGTACGTATTCATTATAAATAAAGCCATGTATTTATCAATGACGTCTAAATAATCACACCCTTCATAAATATTCTAGTAATTCTTAACCTGATCTCGTTGGTGTCAGGTGCCCAGTCATTATACAGTGAGATATTGTTTGTTAGTGACGTCCATAACTTGTAATTTATGTTAATTAATATTAATTGCTGCAGATGTTAACAAGGAAACAGGGAGAGACTGTTTTTGAAGAAAATGTCACATCTTCAATTAGCACTCCTACACCAAATGTCATGACTCCGTATAAACGAGACAAATATATCGACCAAGTGCATACCAACTTGACAAGTACTTGTCTGCACTGAAATAAGTCCACTGTAATCTTTGTGACAGAAAGAGACTCAAACTGCGTGCTAACTAATAAAGTCTGCAATTCAATGCTGAAAAAATTACAGAAAATATGACTAACTTCCTAAAATAAACTGTAAAAATGGACAGAGTCCATTTAACTCGTATTAAACCTTTTAATACTAAGAAACTTGGCCGATAGATACTCTGAATTGAGCTTACACATTTACAAAGAATCAGGCACAAAATAAAAGCTCAACACGTCACTTAAGAGGTAATTATTGTGTCTTTAGTGTTTGGTGTAAATATTAATAAGCTAAATATTAAATTAAAAGAGCTATGGCTCTTTCTTTATCCTTTTATTTCAGGAAAATACCCGTAGCATAGTGAATAACAAGCTGGACGGCGTCATCGCAGTGAGTTCGAACTCCAGTCGCATTATTACGTTCCCTTCAGGTTAAATACTCCCTGCCAAGATATGAACTCCCTTATCCCTACAAGCTATCAGTTATTACATCTACAGTGGTGGCTTTGGCATTGAATAACTCACGAGAATTGATGTGCCATTGAAATAAAGAAACTGAACTCTCTTTTTTAATTTTCTTTCTTTTTCAAAGTTGCAGCTGGTCAATTATTATTACAGCTATTATGAATAATATTTTTCTTTATCTTAATATTGTTTTTTTTTTATCCCTATATGTTCAGATCATAGTTTCTATAACATCAATCAACAGCGGGCATCAAAAATACCAATGCATCATATTTTATACCTGGTTATTATTTCTGATACGTGATATTCAGTAGTTGTAGTAGTAGCACTAATACTACTGCTTATAATAATAATAATAATAATAATAATAATAATAATAATAATAATAATAATACGGTAACTAAAGGATTATTAAAGGCCCTGGAAGATTTAGAAGTTAGTGACCGAGTGGAGACTATCCAAACAACAGCATTATTGAAAACGGCCAGAATACTGAGAAAAGTACTGGAGATTTGAGGAGACTTGCTGTCACTCAAACTCCAGTGAAAGACCATCAGCTTACGCTGATGTGAAAAACTCTAATGAATAATAACGATACGCATGAACCAGAATATATTCTTGAAATGAAACGCATAAAATTCTCAAGGATTTTGAGATATAAATGGATCACCCAATCCTTGTCAGAGGACAAGACCTAGTTGTAATTAACAAGAAAAAAAATTGTCACATGGTGGATTTGGCTGTATCTAGGGAGACCACAATAAAAGAAGGCTAAAAGGTAGACAAAAACTGGACAAATCCCCCAGAACCTGGGAAAAAGAGTCAATTAACTGAAGCTTAGAAATTTTTTTTACCAAAACCATAAAAACTACAGCACAACTGTGATACTTAGAAGAGTCCTGGAAAATCTGTGGATACTTTCTGTGGCAGAGACTCAAATAAAAAATACATCAATTTTAGCTATTGTAAAAAAAAAAACGTCGTATGGGCTTAATAATGAACATAAAAAGAATATGCGAACAAGAATGTCTGCGTGGGAAAGATGATACTCATGAAATTGTGCAATTCACTAAAATTCGGTTATGGAGTCAAAATATATATACACAAACCAGAATCTGTTCTCTTGTCTCTTCGATGTAACTGAGCACACTATTTACAAAGACACAGGCACAAATTTGGGCACACATGCAGGCTCAATACACATTTAAAAATCAGTTTTATTGTTCCTTCAAAAGAAAGTCTGTAATTTGTAACAATATCAAACCTTTGTTATTAGTATTTGACGGTATCTCAATGTGTCACAAATAATATCGGTATTGATTATGACATTAACTGCATTCGGTGGTGAGGCTCCAGTTCTGAGGGTTTTTGAAGTGCGGACGCACCTCGTCGTTGTAATTACTCCCAGTGCCCTCTCTGCTGGGCTTCGAATACGCTGTATCTCCTGTTTTGTGGGATAAGGCCCCGTTCAAAAAAGGACTCCTGAGTAGGATACTAAAATGTATTTTATACTAAGACGCCAGTGCTGGAGATCTGTGGAATACCCCTGCATTGCAATGACTCCCAGATCAACACGGATCCTTGAGTAGCAGTACCTGTTAGAGCACCATCTATGGGTCATATCGATCTGAGAAAATAAAATGTTTATTTGTTTAAAATGATCGCGAAGATAACCTTTTTGCAATGAACAGAAATGGAACCCGTAATTGTTAATATGGATTTGGCTTAAAATAACTTAACAATGAAATGTCCTAAAATTAATCAACTAATCAACCGAAATATTTGGGTTATTAAATGGTATTTGGTTCTTAAAGTATTGGCAAAAATATCGATTATCCCGAACTAAAACGTTTACGATCGATAGTAAATAGCAGTCGGGCCAAATCTCGAGCTTACGGTGTTTTAGTAAAATGGTGCTTAGTCCTACATTAGACCTACATAATATAGGAAAATATTCCCAAACCAAAAGAGACTGGAGTTATGCACCCTTTCCTTCAACCTAAAAGCTTGGGTTTATGGGAAAGATTAAAAGTTCATTTTATCGAAAATATCAATTTAGCAGTGTATAGTAAGATAGCTCTCAGGCTGAAATATTAGTCTAACGGGTCCTATTAATCAGATATCCAATATATATATATATATATATATATATATATATATATATATATATATATATATATATATATAAAGGGTAGCATATACACAGAATCAACGGTTCTTGGAGACTGCTAGTTTCGCGTCTGACCAAGTGATTTTGGTAAGATAGTCACATAGGCTTAGATTAGAATATGCTCTCTCACCGATATTCAAAGCTTTACATATGAATATAGCAAAATGCAATATATATATATATATATATATATATATATATATATATAAGTGTGCGTGTGTGTATATGTTTGTGTGTTAATATGTGCGAGTGTATGTGAGGATGTCTCCGTATGTGCAGAGATATCACAAAAGTAATGTAAACATATGTTATTATTCTTCCTCTGGTTTACCACCTGTAAACTATATTCTGTACTGGAAGAATTCAACAAATAATGGAATGAAAATACGGGGAAAATAACTGTTTAATTATTGTCTAACGACTTGTTTTCCGGAAACACTTAAATTGTCACATTCACACAAAATTCATATCAGTGACCGACCCTAAGATGGAACGTGCTATCATGCAATGGAATTGAAATTAAGAACAGTCTTCAAATCTGATCTGTGGAATTGTCATCTTTAGTCCTAAAAGAGAGTAAAGCCCTTCGTTTCGTTCGGGTAAATTCTGGTCAAAAAAAGTTATCTTTACGTGATGATACCCAGAATTTGAAAAGAAACGTCTCTGTAGTAAGTCAGTACAGGTGAAAGGAGGAGTATATAATTTCGTAAATAGTATTTTGGTATTAGGATGTTATTTTAGCAGAGTACTTGGATGAAGTCAGTTGCTTAAACTAATCCTTATCTATAAGTAACAGTAGATCTCTAAGTAGAGCATACAATACGCTGACTTCATACTCTACAGAGGAGTACACCCACAAAAAACAAATGGTGTGTCTTGAGTATCACACTCAACTGCATCTGATGGTGATGCTAATTTTCTGGAAATCTGCAGAATGTGGAGTTCTCCTTCATTGATATTAGTTATCTGAATTTCTGAGACGAAGCTTGATGATTTTTATTATTCAGGGTTTTCGGACTCTTGTCTTCATCTTTATTGCTATATTCATAACGTTTCGACCAATATATCCTCCGGCTTTCTTCGGGTGTTTCTTCTCAAACACAGGAGCCTACACGAAACTTTGAACCACGTCTTTTATTTAATCAACGGGGATCGTTTGTTCTGATTCTGTTAACCATAACTGGGTACAGGTGTTAAGTATTCCTGTATTGTAACAGTTATTGGCATTGGTTCACTAAGCTTCTAAGGGACAATCACCTAGAAGTTGCTGGTTCAATCCTGGCTGCAGGCGAGTAACAAAGCCGGAATACTTAACACTTGTAATCGGTTACCGTTAAGGAAATCAGAGAGGGCGACCCTCATGGATTAAATAGGGACACGGTTCGAAATTCTGTATAGGTTCCCGAGTTCGACAAGAAACACCTGAAGAATGAGAGAGGACACATCGGCCGAGATGTTGTGAAAGTAACAATAAAGATGAAAACAATGACCCGAAAACACAGTGTGATAAAAACCCCTTCATCGATGTGACACCTAGATCCACTTTGACTTGTAAATGTAAAATCGATCTAATACTTGTATTCGAAGGAAAAGTGTGCAAAAACTAAACTTTGCACGAGTACCCAAAATATAAATGTGAATGTACAATGAACGTGGTCCCCTAACGTCTTGGCATAAAATAACCGTTTGCGAGTTGAGGTGCGATTAAAATGAGACAGTCAATATACCAGTCCACATCTAGTACATGTTTTAGACAACGTCAAGGAGTTTTGATTCACTATGATTTTGAGATATTCTATCTATTACTTATTTTTGGTGGGCAACCAAATTTAATTCTGGTAATTGCGAAAAGAAGAATTTTGTTTGGACATCTTGCGACACCATATCAATATGGCGTATTTATATCTAAAGAGTAAGAATAAATTCGAAGCTTTGGTTGTATAAGTTTTCTTTAATTATAAAAGATTATTAAGAAAAGTAATTCACATCTAATCTTTGAGGTATTTTATAGATGTGAAATTACAAGCATTTCTACGTTCCTAGCATCATTTTTATGGAAACAAAAGAACGTGAGTCGTCAAAAGGTGATTAAACAACCTTCAGGACACAGTCAGTTTTCTCTTGTACAGATTTTTTTGAACGCATCTGACTAATTTTACATTGGGAAATCAGAAAATTACTTAAGTAGAAATTTCATTAAAAAAGAAAAAAACCTAAAAGACTTTTCGTGTTTCAAACCACAGTTTGTCGCAAAGGAAACGAGTGAATATGGCAGATTTAATAACTTCGTCGTCTTAATCTGCTAACGGCAAGTCCATTAAATGTTAATTGGCAAAGAAAAATATTCTCCATTTTTTTGTAGGTCGTTCAAATAATTATTGTTTCAAGATAGAAATATTTACCTACTTTTTCAATTCTTCTCTTCTCTCTCTCCACACACACACACACACACACACACACATACGTTTGTGTATATACGAAATCGAATTATATATATATATATATATGTGCGTGTGTGTGTACATATTTTAACTAAATTGAACAATGAGACTTTGGAAACACGCACACACACACACACACACACACACACACACACACACACACACACACACATCTGAGCGTACATACGTAACCAAATCATCTATCTCTCTCTCTCTATATATATATATATATATTTTAACCAGACTAGATAATAATAGTTTAGATAGACACTCTCACACACACACACACACACATGTATATGTGTGTGTATATACGTAATCAGATTACTTCTATATTTCAAACAGTTTAGATAATTTCTCTTTGCGCACTCATACGCACAAACATACTCATGTATGTGCGCTTGTGTGTGTGTGTGTGTGTGTGTGTGTGTGTGTGTGTGTGTGTGTAGTTATTTTTAAATGTAGAGAACAGTGATCTTGTCAACTTGATTATATGCTTTATCATATTTCACACACACACACATCCGAGGGTCATTCAAAAAAATAATGAGGAGTTTTTGAAAAATGCAAAATACTGATGTTTTTTCAGAATTTTTTTTCCATATATGTAAACTCTAAATTGTTTGAAATTCTTTCATGACAAACATAACTTTTTTTCTCACAAAAATATGTTTCAGTCTATTCAAAGTAGCGACAAATCAAAAAGAGTACTCCACGCTTGAACAAAAGTCTGGAATCAAATAATTGGGGGCTAAGAAGTGCTAACCTAGAGAAATTTAAGGAGAAACTGCAATGTGAATGGAGAAGTATTTTTTCGCAAAAATAATTTTTATGAAGAACCTAAACATAAATTTGCCAATACGAGCCTCAGTCAAAATGGCAGTTCATGGAGAGTATTACACTGATTCTCCGGTCAAGAAAAAGTTCCGTGCGCAGCGGCCTGTAAAGTAGGCAATCTATTTCTTTGAAAAGGGTGCAATTGTTAACAGTGCTTCCTATAGCCAAACCCTTTAGCAAAATTCACCTTATTCCTTGAATTTTCGAGGGTCGAGCACTCTGTGAAGGAATATACTGGTTGTCGCTAGCGTAATGCAAAGCTCTTCTAACGAATTGAGTAATCCGGTAATGTTCAAAATGTAAACAAACCAAATTTGATAAATATGCTTTAATTTCTGAGCTGATGTTGAGACGCTGGTTTGGTTAGGGGTATATCATCAGCCTGACGTAAAGTTGGGCGGGTTTCAGTCCCAGCTTGAAGCGTCTCACGTGTCTAGCCACACTGAAGAGTTGTGGTACAACAAAACAGTCTGTCAAGGGATGACAATGTATATATATATATATATATATATATATGCACCCTAACCTACCTACCTACCTATATATATATATATATATACATATATATATATATATATGCTCTCCTACCCCTGTAGGGTTGCGCTCTCTAGCGAGAGAAGTAAATATGTTGCCATTAGCGTAATGCAAGGCTCTTCATATGAATCGAGCTTGAAGCGTCTCACGTGTCTAGCCACACTGAAGAGTTGTGGAACAACAAAACAGTCTGTCTGTGGATGACTATATATATATATATAAGGCTCTTCATATGAAGTGAGCTCTCGGTAGCCGTTAAGCGGATACATGTAAACAAAAACAATTGTGATACATAACCCTTTAAATTCCCTTCGCTTGCGCTAGTTTCCTCGTGGCTGTGTGGTAGAATATTGGATTGGCGCTTGAGTCAACCGGGTTTCGATCCCAGCTTCGGGAATCTATCCTGTATAGCCACACTGAAGAGTTCTGATAGAACGAAACAGATCTGTCTGTGGATGACAATATATATATATATATATATATATATATATATATATATATATGTGTGTGTGTGTGTGTGTGTGTGTATTCTTGTGTACACATGCTTACACTCATTTAAATAGAGATAAATATTGATACGTTGCTTTTCTTCGTTTGGTTTGTCATATTTCAGCCAGACGAATTAAAGAGCCATCATCGTGATATTAATGCCAACGATTTAGAATATCCACATAATTTCTACCGGGGAAATAAGTAATCTCTTATCAAAGTTATTCGAATATATTGCACAGGGCGTTTTGTAAAGGTACAGCAATACGGAAAAAGGTTTCAATTTACCAGTGCTAAATTTTAGACCATAACATTTGTCATGCTACCAAACTATACTCAGTGGCAACAGTATTTAACATTTGAATGAACTGCATCATTCACTGTTTTCATTCGAGCATTATTACCTTGATATTATGTATAGCTTTATCACTCGACAAGGACGAATATTTTGTGCGTCTAAATCACATTAACATGGGAGTGACGAATCTCCACTCCTGTGATATATTAGCTTTCCCTACCAACCTTCAGGAAGTGGCAAACATTGGCTCAGGTTGCTTGACAGTTGGTGGGTAAGAGTTCAATCCCAGACAGTTACAACTGGGAAAAGGCGTGTAATGGTTATCGTCGTAGGAAATGGACACGGCGACACGATTTCAAATCCTGGACGAGACTGATTGCATTTCACATAGCACTAATACCCTGGAGAAAGGTATGAATCCAATTATTCTCCCTCCAGCTATGGGTAAATAGTAGGGTAGACTAGGTTCTTCAGCCTTGGTGAGACAACTAGTCTAGGAGAAGGAAAACTCCGAATTCAATCCTGTTAAATCCGCGTAAAAATTGACCTTGTGTCATATCCTGCCCGAGCGGAGGGTTGGGTAAATATGGGAAGCAAATAATTATATAATATTCGGGGTATTTTTTTTTTTGAAAAAATATGCTAACACCTTTATTGGTGTTCCTTTATTATCATTAAAACAGTTTCCACAGTTCACCATTCTTGTCTACACATTCATGGAATCTCCAACAGGAAATTTAAAATGAGAATATCTCTTCGGGGTAACTTTATATGCAAAGTAGAACTTTCTTACTCAAACCACCAGGGGAAGAATTCAATAATGTGTTGGCAGATAGAATGAACAGGCACAGACTTTAAAATTATAATAATAAAATAATAAAGGAACTCCAACAGAAAAATTAACATTTATTCAGAAAACCTTAATGATTGAATGCGTTATTGTTTTAAGAAATAAATAATAGAAATAACCAATTTAATGTAGAACACATGGATTTTTATATTTTTGCTTGAGATGAATTAATGCAGAATCTCACCAATTCCTGTTTTTATGAGAACTAAGTGTAGTAGTAACTTTTAAAGGTCATATCTGAAGAAAAATAGATATGTTTAAAACTTACGGGTATTTGATAGGACCGAGTGCAAACAAAAAATTCTTCAGAAAATTCTACTAGAAAATGAAAAAATATTCGTACGATAAACGTGATTCCATAACGTCCTGGCATAAAATAACCCTCAAAGGTTTAACATGCCATCAAAATCAATCAGTCAATCAATAAAAAGATCATTGAAATAGAATCAAATCGTAAATCCAAATACAAAAGAAAATTTTAATCATTCTAACCATTATCAGCTTTTTGAAAGAGTTATGAAATGTATATTTTATATGGTTATTGATACTGCTATATGGATGCACTACTTGGACACAAACTAAACGGCTGGAGAAGAAGCTGGACGGCAATTACACAAGAATGTTGCGAGCAATATTGAACAAGCCCTGGTAGCAACACCCCACAAGGCACCAACTATACGGCCACCTGCCTCCCATCACGAAACTATCCAAGCTAGACGAACCAGACATGCAGGACACTGCTGGAGAAGCAAGGACGAGCTCATAAGTGATGTACTCCTATGGACCCCCGCATATGGCCAAGCAAAAGCAGGACGACCAACCCGAACATACATACAGCAGCTATATGAGGATACGGGATGTAGCCCTGAAGACCTGCCTGAGGCGATGAATGATAGGGAAAAGTGGCGAGAGAGGGCCAGGGATATCCGTGCTAGCGGCACGACATGATGATGATGATGATATGGATATTATTCTTTCAATCTAAGGAAAATATAACAGGAATCGGTTAAAGAAATATTCTCCAGGGAAAGTCCCTATAGCGAAGTGACTTACGTGTTGAACTGTGACATCATAGTAAGCGAGTTCGAACTCCAGTTATGCTATTCCGTTTACTTTTAGATTAATACCCCTGAAAAGATATGATTCTCCTTATTTTTCTGGCTAAGGGTTAGATAGACCCCGTACTGTTCTTCTAAAAGGGTTACTTTAGTATTAAATAATCCACGATAGCTGATATGCCATTAAACAAAGAAAATGACACCCAAACAATTTCCTACATTTCTTAATCATTAACTCAAGTAATAGAATATAATATTGTTAAAAAAATTGAATAAAACTAGTTTAATAGAGAACTCCAGGAATTTTATTAAATTTTTGTTTCAGATACAAATTAGTAAAAAAAAAACATGCCAATTATTGTGTTTATGAAGTCTGTACGGTGCCAGTGTAATAAGAAACCAGCAAGGCAATAACTTGACCTGAAGCTAAAACCATTTTTGTCCTCTATTACAAATTATTCAAATATAACTGTGAGTGGCGTTGTGGTTTATGTGCTGAACAGTGACATTGTCGTAAACGAGTTTGAACTCCACGCACGCTATTACGTTCACTTTCAGTTGAATACTCTTCACAAAGGCATGAACCCCTTTATTCCCCTAGTATTACGTTAAAAAGTACAACGTATGCTCTTTTACAAAGCATTTGCATTAAATAACCTAAGAAGGTTGATCTGTCGTTAAACTAAGGGCCCGAAAACTAATCGATTTATAATTCAACTAAGAACAGTTAAAGTGGAGATTCTTTTAATATACAAAGTGCAATTGTTCAAAAAAAAAAAAAGGAAAATCTTATTCTTATATTGGAGGCTGTCCCACGGAGACGCATTTATGGTTGACTTAACCCCAGCCAGATACCCAAAATATAGTAGATAAGGTTATTTGAAGTCTTGTCTTCACTCCGATTTAAGGAGTCATCATCGGTAGTAGGGACCAAAAACAGATTGCAGTCAATTGGCACGTTCTTGTGTAATCTAAATCACTCGATTTTATATATTTGTCACTGGCAGAGACAAAGAGCGTTCTTTTCTCGGACAAAGGCTTCTTAACGCCATTAGAGCACTGCGCATAAACCGTCAGACAACCTATCCAATAATTGATCGGTTCAAGGCAATCCTATCTGACAAGTGCCGCCTAAGTAACCGTCTAGGTGCATTTAGTCCATTAAAGGTATTATTGGTCACCTTAGCAACCAAAGAAGGTGACATTCTTACACCAGAAAAACGAAACCAACACCTTTGGTAACGAATAGGTATCATTGTTACTACATTTCGTCAGAAGATAAGCATTTTGTCAAGAACTAAAAGCATTTTGTAAAGAAATAAAGAACTAAATGACATTACGTCATTTCTTTAAAGGTTGGCTTGGCAGTCTCACAAATATTTTGACTGTGAGTTCGATCCTGACAAAGTTGTAACTATATGCAAAATATAATCTTTATTTTCTGACTGGTTGATTGAGTTTAATGGCATTCCAACTCGTTATTGATTGTTTCATGTCAAGAGGTTTTGCAGTTGGGAACATTTGTATTTTTGAAGAGTTACTTAATTTTGATTAATTGACTGCTTTTAACGCCACGCCAACCAGACTAAGGTGATTTTATATCAAGACGTTAGAGAAACACGTTCATTAAGGTTCATATTTGCATTTCTGTAGTAGTTTCTATAGAGATTTTTGCACAGGTTCCTTTCCAATAAGAATATTTTTTAAAGATATCAAATCAACTATAGATGGGGCATGCACACGTGTCACTATTCTAAGTTAGAGTGGACCTGAGAGTAATGGCAATGAAGGACTACTCCATACTCGACAGTGTTTTAGAACTGAAGCAACACAATAAGATACTGTTTAATGTCATATCCAGGACACTCTTTTGTGAGATCGGTGTAGGTCTTACTTCTTTTTAAGACAAACAGTCAGCATGTTCTGAACCCCGTCGACTTGGCCTTGGAAACGAATGAATCTCATCATTACTCCAAAATTTCATTCGTATATATTAAAACTTTTTATGAAATAAAGAACTTAAAAGTGTATTGACATCTAATTGCTTATTTTAAGGCAAGCAAACACTCTCACAGACAATTTAGTGGGGTGTTCGATCCTGTTTAGCAACTTCGTACTTGAAACCATGTGCAACATAAAGACTATGTTCATTTTTATTGATTTTAACAGCATGACAACTCATCTGGGGTTATTTTATGCCCGCTGATTTGGGATTTGTGTACATTGTACGTTTATAGTTAAATTTTCTATCGAGTTTTAAAGATATTTTTGCAAACAATTATATGATATAAAGTTTTCTCATCTAATAATTTACAAAGAGATCTATTTGTATATTCTTAGTTTCGACGACAGAGTGGTGGTTCTTTTGAAGTCGTACCCCAACGCAGAGTAATGTTCAGAAAGCTATTCTCCCCAAAAGTTACAATTGAGTAGTGAATTTGATTCTCACTTAGTGACCTATACTGGAAGCCTTTTCAAAATTTAATATATACGTATTTTGTTTCTGCCGCATAATTACAAACTTGTTCCAAATCTAAATAAAGCTTTGTATTGATACTACAGCCTTGAAGTAAGCGAATTCAAATTCTTGTCGTGCTATTACGTTGACTTTCCGACTAATATCCTTGGGAAAGGTAAGAATCCTCTTATCGGCCAGCTAAAGCTTTAAATAGTATCACTGCTGTTCTTCTACAAGGATGGCTTTGGCATTAAATAACCAACGAATGTTGATATGTCATCAAAACAAAGAAACCAGATCAAATTTGAATAGACGTGACTTCATGATGTTACTATTCTTAAGCTCCTCTTGTACATACCTTTAGAGAGTAGTGATTTTGATCCTAACAAGGAGCCCAGTACTTTGGCATCATACCAGTTCATTTTGATATGAGAAATGTTTACAAATTCCACATTTCCCAGAGCACAAGAACTGCAGTTTATCATGATATCCAGGACACTTTTATTTAACAGTGAAATAACTAATACCAGTTAAGACTCAAGACATTCTATTTTTGATATCTGAAAATTCTGGTTTTAGAAAATAGACTATTCCTAGATACAGTTAATGGTCATTTTCAGGAAACAATTTCTGTAGGAGGAGATATTACACCGTTAAATGGAATTCAGTTTGTATATCATTTGCCCTGCCACTTGAGTGTGTGACAACATAGGTCTCTTTTACGGGTGAATAGTAGAGGAGGCTATGTTACCAAATTTTACTGCACCTTTCCTTGGACAAATATTTGTGTCGGGAAGAAGCAACATTAGCAAGTGTTAGTTTTCATAACAAACCTGCTCTGGTTGGCGCCGTGGATCCGAGTGCAGATCTTTGTTGTCTCGTAAGACCAGCATAAGCGATAAAATAATCATGCAAATATACACTTAAATATCTTACTACAGAACATCATTGCAAAAATCTAATATTAGTGATTTATAAATTATTTTACTACAGAAATGCATAAAATTAAGTCATGTAGTAACACTGATCCTGATTTTTCTCGCGCCTTCCCAGAGACAAAACTGATGTCATGAAGATGGAAGACTGGAAATATGCTCAACTTCCGGTCTTCATTACAACCTTGCACTGTGATCAAGGCGTATATCCATTAGATCCCTCGAGACCAACGGAAGCCATGACACAACCTTGTAACTTTACTGTTCAGGATTTTGGTAAATCTTTAAAAAAAAAAAAAATAAAAATAAAAAAAAACGATAGTATTGCTTTATAAATCAATTTGCTACAGAAATACATTAAAAAGAAGCAATTCGTGATTCTCAGGGAACAGAAATTAATACAAGCGTTACTGACAGAATAGGGTTATTATAATTAATAATATTCTTAATATGCACGAAGGTCACATAAATACCAAAGGATTATGCACAATAGCCATTATATGGGATTAACAGAGATTAAGAAAGATTCCAGTTCACTGTCAACCATATATTTTTTTCAAATAAAAGAAAAAAAAATTTTTCAAAGCTGGATTTATCTTAAGGACGGAATTCAATTTTGATTCTAGGAAATAGTCGTAAGAATCCAGGAAGTTCCAAATGCGTTTCCAAATGTCAACTCGTGCTTCTTTGACAACTTTCAACCGATTGTACCGCTTTTTTCTTGTTTTTTGTTTCTTTTGTTTTTTGCTTATTTTTTTTCTTTGCTTTTTTTATATTCTTTTGTTGTTTTGAGTTTTTACTTCGTTTTGTTTTTGTTTTTTGTTTTTATTTCTATTTTTATGAAACGCCAGATTCGATATTTCCTAAATGTTTATGAGCACGTATTAAACTTTTCAATAGAAATGTTTGGTTTTAATAATGAAACCCTGTAAATATGTATTATGTTGATATTATTTTTATTTTGAATTATTAGATTAAGCTATGAAAACTACTATCAATTCTTTTCCAATATTTTCTTTTGTCTTCATTTTATCTTCTTTTTATCGAATCTACTTTATCCGTCTTTCTGTAGTCGTAAGTAAACGAAATAAGGAATAAACTCCAAGCAAGACTTGAACTCCGATATATTTTATTTCGGAAACCCTGCTTATGTACAATGGTTGCTCTAAAAACTGAATTGCTATAGCTCTTCCATTTAGAGGATCGGATATAACTTTTAAACTCATCCTCCATTTTCCCTGATCACTCTGAGCCATAACTCTTATTTCATATATATATACACTATGAGAATGATTGACTAATTTTAGTGGGATGCCAATGTGTCTTGGGTTACTTTATGCCAATAGGTAAGAGAATTAAATTAATTGTATGTTCATATTTACATTTTTGTGTCGTTTTTTCTTAAAAATTTTTTTTCCGATGGTCTAATTAAATATGAATTATTTTAAACAAATTTATTCAACTCAAAGATGTGATCATAATTGGGGCAACCCGTTTAGGTCAGAATATCAGTGGCTAGGAAGGAGTACTCTTCACTTCCCAAATTTCCAGAACTTGTGCCTTAAAATCAGACACAGTGTAGTGACATCCTCTTTTATTTATTTTTTTGGAGGTGTGCTACTCCTCCATAGGAATACATTCACTGTATTATAAGCCCTTCTGATGGAGCAAATACACTATAAGTATTATAAGTATTCTCTTGATGTTTTAATTATTAAAAGAAGCATTGCCAACCAAAAGATTTTTTTCTATTCGTATTCTTTCACTTTTGTTTTCACATTGTTTTGCCAGCATAGGTCTCTTTCATGGGAAAATAGTCATTAAACAGCTCTCCAGTAATCCCAGGCAGGCAAACCAATCTAGAAAAGGGAAAAATTAAATTCACAACTTGAGTACCTAAATCAAATTGCCCAATCGGATGGGGGCTCTAGAATACACCAACTGCATTTCTCCAGAAAGTATGACATCCTCTAACGAGTGTCCTGGATATATGACACTGACCAATCTCATGGTGACGCTTCAGTAATACTGTAGCTTTACTTTTAAACAGATCCCCAAATAGGTGCTGGGTACATTATCCGACAAGTCAATCAAAAGAGCATTTTTCATCGAGCTAACGTAGAACATGAGGTGGCATTGAAAAACTTGTTACGCAGGAACATTAAATTTTAACAATGAAAGAAACAGAAAAAATTAAATTTTAACAATGAAAGAAACAGAACAAATCTGACGGTGGATAAAATATATAGCACGGTTTAATTCACTAGAGAATAAAGCTATGAATATTGGATTAGGAAGAGTTTTTTTTTTTCAAATCAACTATAAAGCAAACCTAATATTTACTTTCATATTGGCATTAGCGCGAAATGAATACAAACAGCCTGAGGCTGAATTTTACGTGGACCATTGAATAAGTTTCCAGACTTTTTTTCGTATGGGTACTTTTATTGATAGTACACACATTAAACTCTAGTCCCCTTCGAAGTAATCTCCTCCGGCTGCAATGCACTTGTTGTACAGTTCTAACAACTTCTGGAAGGCCCCATGGAAGTCCTTTTGTGTGAGCGTGTCAATGACCTTCGTCACAGCCGCTTTCATCTCCTCAATTGTCTCATAACAACAGCCTCTGAGCTTAGGGAATCAGCAAAAGTCACAGGGAGCATGGTCTGGACTATAGGGAGGGTGAGGAACTGTCTTGATGCCCATCTTGGTCAAATAGTCTGTGACAAGGATGGAGTTGTAGACTGGTGCATTATCCTGGTGGAAATGCCACAGACCCGATTTGAATAGTGCTGGCCTCTTCCGACGGAATCTCTTCCTGAACTCCCTTAAAACCTCAACATAGTATTCCTTGTCTGTCCTGTGGGAACCCAGCGCATGTAGATCCTGTTAGTGCTGTCAAAAAAGTGATCATTAATAGTTTGTGGAGGGATTAGCTCTGTCTGACCTTCTTGGGTCTGGAAGAGCCAGCATGTTTCCACTGGGAATTCTGTCTCTTGGTCTCTGGGCTATAGCCGTAGATCCAGCTTTCATCGCATGACATTTTTTCCAAGTTTAAAACAGAGTTTTACTGCATATTGTTCTTCTAATGTCAAGATTGCATTTTTGAAATTCACCAGCTGTGCCAATCAGGCTTTAGTAGGATGTATTCCAATTCCTGCTGTAGCTGTTCATTTGAACTTGAAATTATAAAAATTGGTCAGTCATCTCATAAGATAAATTGCAATAACATATTGAATTTTCAAGAGTCAACGACAATTTTAAATGCTTGTACAAAAAAGTCTGGAAACTTATTGAATGACCTCGTAACTTGACTCTGCCATTCCATTTTCTGCAACAATAACAACACACACACGCGCGCACGCGCGTTAGCGCCTGCTCACACACACAGACACACACTCATACATACACATATATGTAGAAAAAATGATAACAAGGTAATCCAAGTGGAAGGAGATATTTATTGAGAAGTCGACACTATAGCGTTTCGGTTCTACTGAACCATCATCAGGACGAAGAGGGGTGATATTAACGACGCTCAAAATCGTTGACTTCACGTCGTTAATATCACCCATCATGGTCCTGATGATGGTTCAGTAGAACCGAAACGCTATAGTGTCGACTTCTCAATAAATATCTCCTTCCACTCGGATAAACTTGTTATCGATTTTTCTACATATTGTCGGATTACAATCCTTTATTTACTTTCTCACACACACACACACACACACACACACACACACATATATATATATATATATATATATATATATATATATATATATATGTACAAGGTTAACTTAATACGTAAGGGGAATTTTGCCAAGAAGTTGGCAATATTAAGTATCTTTTACATGGATCAAAAAGAACCATGTGCAGACAAATTAAGTAAAGTTGCTGACCGTAGTAGAGGGCGACCAGAAGGCTCCCTTTTCAATTGCTACTACACTGAGGTGTAGGGAAGGGCGCTACTCCTTTCCTTGGATTGTTCCACTTTACCCTTGATATGTACCTTATATTGCTGAATGTTAAGCAAAGAGGTATGAAGTACCTTTTTTAAAGTCTTTGGTATGACGCGACCTGGGATTGAACCCCAGTCTTCCTGACCATTGGAGAACACTCTACCCACTGGGCCAAAACTGAAATGCTTGGTTGGGTTAAATGGTATATCAACATTTGTAGGTTATTTAATTCCAACGCCATCCTTCTGGAAGAACTGCAATTGCACTATTTAACCTTTTGCTGGAAGGATAAGGGGCTACATACTTTCCCCTAGAGTATTTATCCGAAAGTGAACGTAATAGATCGACTGGAGTTTGAAGTCACTTGCTACGATTCCTCAGTCCTGCAGTTTAACCATTACACTACGAGGTCACCCAGAAATTTTTGAAATATAATTGTTTGATCATTTAACTGTGTGGAAACAAATGATCGATGTTTACGTGAATTGTTAGTTACACATAACAATACTTGGAAAGTTTTAACTCTGTGCTAAACAATGATGTTAGGCTCATTTAAAAATGTTAAAAGAATGTGTTTACAAATCATATATATTTAAGATATTTATATTTATGAAGGGGATTTGGCACTTAATAACCTACAGTGGTTGATATGCAATAAAACAAAACAAAACCAAATTGAAGCGGATATTTCTCCCAGCTCGACAAGTTAAATGAAAATACCACTAACACTATTATCACAACTGTAACTGAATAAGCTCTCGTAGCTCAATTCGTAGAGTGACTTCTTACGTATCTTTATTAAGATAATAGCACTATGAGTCGGAATCTGAACTTTTTTGCTTTCATTTTACCGTGTGTCCTCGACTCCGAACGAAAGAGCCAGAAAAACTATTAGGACAGAAAGCACTCGTCAGAAATGAATAATGATTAAACAGATGCATTGTTTGTCATTTTTATCTACTGTATTAAATGAAGGAAGCGCTCGGCAAATTGTTCCTTTGGAACATTTTACATTATGTAAATTGTAAATGCTAGTTTCCAATGCAGCTTAACAGTATAGTTAGTCGAGCATAAAAATAAAGACTTACGTATATCTTTTGAAGTGGATTGTGTAATTATAGTAAGATAAATAAAAAAAAGAAAGTCGAATATTCTCGGAATACACTCAAAGTAGCAGGGATGCCCAGCGTTTTCCAAGTAGAAAAAACTGTTAAATATCTAACATTAATATATTTCTCCTTGCTCGACAAGATAAATGAAAATATTACAAACACTATTATTCAAGGCAAAAATTAGGAATCAGCATAATTACAGAGTGTTCTCATGAATAAATCAATAAAACAGATAAGAAGCATTTCTTTATTTGATAGCAGAAGATTCTAGCTAATTAAAATATGTGTTAAAAACAGATTAAATAAGATATATTTTATGAAACCATTATCTTCAACTTTTACATAAAAATGTTTTTCGTCTTATCTGTTATTTGTTTATTTACTCTTAAATAAATAACCTGAATGAAAAACTGTGATAATTCCATAATTTTTGCCTAGTGTAATATTAACATATAAAATGTAGCTGTTACTGAAAAAAATTATTCATCTGATACACAAACCACTATAAATAAAGTATGTATTTGGTCGAGGACATTGCTTCAGATAGAATGTAATATCAATTAATTTCTTTGTTTAGCAAAGCACAGCTGGTTTGAACTTACACTGTTAGTAGTATCGAGTCGCAATAATCCAATTTTTCTCATAATTTATTGATAATTTGGAAGAGAAGAAACGGATTCTCACTTTTGACAATGGCATTAGAGCGAAGTAAAACGCAAACAGTCAGGTCATAGATTCGAACTCGGGTTGATGAGTCCGTTTCCTACGACGAGTCCATTTCCTACGACGACTACGCCGCACACGTTTTCTCAAATAATGTTATCTCTTTGAATCAAATGGTTTGATTTGGCCTGATTTCTTCGTGAGTAATTTAATTCGAAAGCCATACTTGTAGATGGATCGAAATTGTCCTATTTTACCCACAGCAGCGAAATAAGGAATTTCATAATTTAGTCCTAAAATGAACGTAATCGCACGAGTAGAGTTTGAACTTGCATACAACAGTCTCGCAGTTCGGCACGTTAGCCACTACACCATGACGGCTCTCCCCATTAAAAGGTTTTTGGGTACATGACAGCATCTCCTATTGGATGACAGCAAGACAAGGTTGTTCAGGGATGCAGCATAAGGCAAACCGTGTCCTGTATTTATAACTAAACTGCGTCTAGTGGTGAGGCCTCGGTTTTTAATATCCCTTCATTACCATTACTTGTAGTTCCTGCTGGGTTATATTTGTTAGATTCCCATCTATGGGTTAAATAGATTGTTGTAATAGTCATTGAATTCATGAGGACCGTGTGCGAAAAATTTCTTAAAAAAAGATGTTAATCTGAACTTAATTTAAACGGAATTCCCAAACGTCAACGTAAAACATAAACCTAGACAGGTTAACCTGCCCTTAAAATAAATGAATCAAACAAATACAACCAAAAATATACAGCAGGATTTAATTAGAAAATCTCATCCGATAGACAAGGATAAATTATTTAAAGAAAATACGATTCACAGATGTATGATATATTGTTATCTCATGATCTGTGAATGGAGAAAATTGCTATATAAAAATGTTTCGCAATGTTTGAAACTGGATATTTTTGTTGATTGACCACGTATAAACTCTAATGATGCCCACTGACCTCTGATGTCTAAGTTACATAGCTTACATCCCAAGTGAAGGTCTTATAAATCTTTATTCTAAACATTACGTCAATGCGCTTTGGTTTCGCGTGGAAAAGACACGGGTAAGCAGAACCTTTCTAAGTAGAATGATGGTTGGTTGTTTGGGTTTAATGGCATATCAACCTTTGTTGGTTATTTAATGCCGAATCAATTTTTATACAAATAATCAGTTCTATTTCAAACAATTCAGTTTAACATGAGTACACAGTTTAATTGTCAAAAAATTTCTATTTCTATCAGAACAGTTTAGTCAAACAGTTCTAATTCAAACAATTCACTTCAGTATCAGTATAGTTTTTGTCCACACAGAGTTAAATGGTCAAAACAGTTCTATTTCAAGTCAATCAGTTTAGCATAAGTGCGTAGTTTAGTTCTAGTTAACCCATAGAAAGGACCCTATCAATTGCTAATACTCCGGGTCAGAGTGGACCTGGGAGTGATGCAATGAAGGAGTACTCCGCATTCCCAAAAGCTCTGGTATAACTGGAACCTCACCATCAGATTGCTTTGTGTCATATCCAGGGACACTCATTAGGGGTGGGGTCAGTCAGTGTATTATACAGCCTCAGCCGACTGAGCAAAAGTAGAAAGATGCTGCTTAAGTAACGCAAAGATGTTGGAAAATGATGTTCAAGTTGGTAGAAAACAAAGAATGTTAGAAAGGAGAAATTTATAAATTCAATTATAAGACATGATTCACAAAGAAGAAAAAAGTCGTATAGTTGTGTTTGCAAGAAAGCAAAAAAAAAAAGAAAAAAAAAAGAATGTTGAATGCAGTTAACAAAAAACAAAAAACATGCGTATAAAACTCGGAAAATTACATGTTCTAGACGAAAAAGCTACCTTTCTGGAAGCCGATTTTGTTAAGATCAAAGAGCATAGAAATTTATTGATCTTATACTGTCTATCCAGCGATCTAAATGTAAAACTCTCTCTTTCTCTCTCTCTTTCTCTCTCTCCATCTCTCTCGCTCAAAACACTAACACACACACACACACACACACACAGATATATATATATATATATATATATATATATATATATAGTATTTGTGATTAGAAAGATGAAGTAAAATGCAAGTTAAAATTAATAATGTCGATTGAGAATCTTCTCGAAGTAAATTAAAATTAATTATATGTTACTGAAAATACAAGTGCGTTAAAACAATAAAAACTAAACAAAGTATTGAAAAATCAAAAACGAGAAGGAAGAGTAGCTTCAGCCTCATTACCTGGATGAATGCCACAGCATTCCGTTGGTAAATTACTGATACAACTGCTAATAGAGAAAAGCCAAATGGAGACCAGAGTTCTTATCACACAAGAATATATTTATATATATATATATATATATATATATATATATATATATATATATATATTGCTGTTGGCTTTATTTTATAAAGAAAATGCTCACTATCAGTGATAGAGCCTATACATATAAATTCTGATGACGTAGATACAATCAAAGAGGCTATGTGACTGTTTATCCCATGCGTGATCATCGGACTGACTGCCTTTGAATATTCCTGAAATCTGCTATCATAAACACCTAGCAGTGAGCTCAAAGCTCGAAATATATATATATATATTAGTTTTATCTATATTTGATAGCAAGGATGCTTATCTGCGACCACTGGTTTCACGCCATCTTTATACGTCAATCATCATGCAAAAAAAAGCTCTATCACTGAGATCTCTCCCCAAATTATGCCGCATTTGGTCAGCCCAAAACACACCAAGTGAGATAGTCACAATCATTCACTGTTGTGATATATATATATATATATATATATATATAAGAGAGAGGGAGGGAGAGAGAGAGGGGGAGAGAGAGAGAAAGAAAGAGAGAAAATGTTTCTTTATAAAGATAGATTTATCAAAAACTCTTTAAGATACATCTTCTAGAAGCATATCAGTTTAATTCTATATATTGTCTATTTTGTAAGCCGAACACACATACACTCGCGCACACGTACGTGTACGTACAAACATACCTATATCATTTAAATTTAAATATTTCTATTAACAAAATTCCCTCTTAAATATCACATAATTATTCCTGCATTCCCTTTTCCCTTTATCAAACCGGCAAGGTCCGCCATCAACCACTTAATTCCTTTTTTCCTAATCTCGTTTCACATTGATAAAAGTCAGAATTAGCACGAAGCCATATCAGATTGTAAGGTGGAGATCTGATGGAGTACTACGCAAAAAGTAATCTTGTTTCCGACGAGAGGTAGGAAGCCTCTTGGTTAATGTAAATGCAACACTCTGACAGTACTTATGTTTACTCGGTAGCGTCTTGCCGCCGACTGAACAACCCAAGGGAGAAGGACTGTTTATGCATTCATAATAAGTTCTCATCTGAATTAATGGTCTCCATTTTACATCAACTTTGATTAACTGCTCATCGTGAAAAGTCTGCCCCGGAAAGACTATACATACATAAAGAAAAGAAATATTTCAAAAATAAAAACAAAAAGCAAAAGAATACACACACATTCACTTGAATACACCCACACACACATAAACACACATACACACACACACACACACACATATATATGTATATTAGTGATATATATATATATATATATATATATATATATATATATCGCTAACTAAATGTATGGAGAAAAAGCTTGACGGCAATTACACAAGAATGTTGCAAGCCATATTGAATAAATCCTGGAGTCAATACCCGGCAAAGCAGCTATCATCAGTAAAACTATCAAAATTAGATGAACCAGACATGCGAGACACTGCTGGAGAAGTAAGGACGAACTCATCAGTGATATACTCTTGTGGACCTCGTTACATGAATGATCAAAGGCAGAACGACTAGCTAGAACCTATATACAACAGCTCTGTGCAATACAGGATATAGCTTTGAAGACCTCCCGGGAGCTATGGATGATAGAGATAGGTGGCGAGAGAAGGTCAGGGAGATTCGTGCTGGCTGTGCAACATGATCATATATATATATATATATATATATATATATACGTGGGTAGAGTGTTCACTAATGATCCAGGAGACATAGGTTCAATCCCAGGTCATGTCAAACCAAAGACTTTAAAATGGTACTTGATACCTCTTTGCTTAGCACTCAGCAATATAAGGTAGGTATCAAGGGTAAAGTGGAACAATCGACGGAAAGGAGTAGCGCCCTCCCCTACACCATAATGTAGTAACTATTGAAAAGGGAGCCTTCTGGTCGCCCTCTACTACGGTCACCAACTTTACTTAATTTGTCTGCACATAGTTATTTTTGACCCATGATTTCTTTGTAAAAGATACTTACTGTTACCAACTAATTGGCAAAATTCTCCTGGACGTGAGGACACTTTAGAAAAATGATATGCAATAATTTTCTGTTTTAAACATGAAAAACATGCCACAGAAACGTATGGAATGCATCAGAATGCTTTTGGAACATCTTGCATGAATCGAGCACTAGTTTTTGAGTAGCATAAGAGTTTCAAGGAAGGCAGGGAGTCCGTGAGGGATAATAAGAACTGTGGGAGGAGTAAGGAAGTGAATACACCAGAGTTGTTCGGCCAAAGGGTTAGGGTTAGGGTTATAGTTACTGCATTGAGGTTATAAGGGAGTTCAGGGGGAGATTCCGTCGGAAGAGGCCAGAACTCTTCAAATCGGGTCAGTGGCATTTCCACCAGGACAATGCACCAGTCCATAACTCCATCCTTGTCAGAGACAATTTTACCAAGATGGGCAGGAAGACAGGTCCTCACCGTCCCTATAGTCCAGACCTTTCTCCTTGTAACTTTTGGTTATTCCCTAAGCTCCAAGGCTGTTGTTATGAGATAATTGAGGGGATGAAGGCGGCTATGACCATGGTCATTGACATGCTCACACAAGAGGACTCCGATGGAGCCTTCGAGAATTTGCTGGAACGGTACAACAAGTGCATTGCAGCCGGAGGTGATTACTTCGAAGGGAAATATAGTTTCATGGGTGTATTATCAATAAAAGTGCCCACACGAAAAAAGTCTGGAAACTTATCTAATGATCCTCGTATATACATATATATATATATATATATATATATATGAGGTTCCTTTAATAAGTTTCCAGACTTTCTTGTACAGGCTTTTAAATTTGTTGTAGACTCTTGAGAATTTAGTATGTCATTGCTATACATCTTATAAAATGACTGACCAACTTTCATGATTTCAGGTTCAAATGAACAGCTACAGCAGCAATTGGAATACACCCTACTAAAGCCTGATTATCACAGTTGGTGAATTTCAAAAATTCAATCTGGACATGAGGAAACTTTAGAAGAACTATATGCAAGAAGATTTTGTTTTAAACTTGGAAAAAATGCTACAGAAACGTATGGAATACTTCAGACTGCTTTTGGAGCATCTTGCATGAATCGAGCATCAGTTTTTGAGTGGCACAAGAGATTCAAGGAAGGCAGGGAGTCAGTGAACGATGATGAGAGGTGTGGGAGGAGTAAGGAAATCCGAACACCAGAGTTGATTGGCCAAATAAAGGATTTCATGGATAAAGACTGTCGTGTGTCTATAGAGACAATAAGTGCACAGTTTTATGTCAGTGTGGGAACTGTACACATAAATATTTCCGAAGAAATGAAGATGCAGAAATTTTGCACGAAATTTGTCCCAAGGGTGCTCTGAGAAGATCAGAAAGAAAGATGTTGTCATGTCAGCAGGGAGATGGTCGTGCTGATCAATTGAGATCCCGAAGTTCTTGATGCTCTGGTAACGTGCGATGAAAGCTGGATCTACTGCTATGACCCCGAGACTAAGAGACATAGTTCCCAGTGGAAGCATGCTGGCTTTCCCAGACCCGAGAAGACCAGAAAAATCCACCTACAAAATTTGATGATCCCTTTTTTTTGATAGCCTTTGCAGATCTACATGTGCTGGACAGACAGTCAACAAGGAATACTATGTTGAGGTTTTAAGGGAGTTCCGGAAGAGATTCCATCGGTAGAGGCCAGCACTCTTCAAATTGGGTCAGTGGCATTTCCACTAGGATAATGCACCAGTCCACAACTCCATCCTTGTCACAAACTATTTGACCAAAATGGGCATCAAGACAGTTCCTCACCGTCCTTATTGTCCAGATCTTACTCCCTGTGACTTTTGCTGATTCCCTAAGCTCAGTGGCTGTTGTTATGAGACAATTGAGGAGATGAAAGCGGCTGTGACGAAGGTTACTGGCACGCTCACACAAAAGGACTTCCATTGGGCCTTCTAGAAGTTGTCAGAATGGTACAACAAGTACATTGCAGCTGGAGGAGATTACTTTGAAGGGGGCTAGAGTTTCGTGTGTGTACTATCAATGAAAGTGCTCATACGTAAAAAGTCTAGAAAATTATTGAAAGCACCTCGTATATGTATATATCCTATGAACATTCCTAAAAGAAAGCTTCGATACGAGTTGGTTTTTACTACACCATGGAAAGAATCTCAAATTCATGCTCTTTTAGTTAGTTACCAGGGATTGAAATCACAAGCTATAGGTGGAGGTTTGCAAGAATTTTTCATGTCAAATTCCAGTTTCGATCAAAGTGAAAGGCTCAAAGAGAAGCTGAGGCAAGATACCTTCAAAGCATGAGCGGCTGAATGGCAACAGTCTTTCCCCGAGATTCAAATGAAGGTTTAGGTTACCAAGAATTGCAAAAGGAAGCTGAAAAATGCCGGTTTGTTTTGCGGCTGAAATATTGCGATTTTAACAATCAAGGCGAGTATCAAAAACTGTGATGGATAATGAATAGTAATAACAGTGCTCATCTCAGAAATATAGAGATATATTTTGGGAGTACGATGTTCAGTGGATTATTTTGGTCAGTTTTGTGCCTAAAATTTCACTTCTTAAAAGAGATTAATTTGGCAATCGTGGATACTATTTTTGACAGATTTCTGTCTCGAATGTAATGATCATTTTTTCTTTTTTTTTTTTTTCTTTTTTTGTCAGTGGAAATTGTCAAATGTCTTTAATGTCAACAACCACAGAATGAAGATGACGTCGTCATGGGACTCTTGTTCGATCACAGACCCCCAAAAGAGACAAGATGAAGACAACAAACTGTCACAACTTAACCTTCTTCCTTCTAAATTCAATTCTCAAAATCCGAGCTGAGTGCATCGGTGAACTGTACTTGAATTAATTACGGTCCCGTGAGAAATTGGTATGCAGCATTGAAAATATAAACATAGACAGAGGAGTTAGGTGTGCAGACAATTTTGTGGTGAAGTGGTGAGAAAATAAACACATCTACACGTCTATGTCTATGCTAGTACACACAAGCGTGTGCATGTGAGCGTATGTGCGCACTTATGAAGATATAACCAAACAGGTAAAAGTAGGTAGGAGCATTAGAAACCATATTCATAAGCACATTCCTACACCCGTCATTATTTTCAGTTAAACTACTTACCTAGGCGCAAAGCGTAACGGTTATCGTCATTGGGAATGGAAACGACTATCCAAATTCAAATATTGGATGAGACTGGTTACATTTCACCTAAAGCTAAGTAACTTTTGGAAAAATATGGATTCATCTCTTCTCCACACAACTATGAGTAAATCGTTGGGCAAATTGAGATTTTTTGCTTTGATAAGGCAACAAGTCTGGGAGAAGAAAAATTCTGAATTCAAGTCAGCAGTTCCGCTTAAAAATTAACCGAGTATCGTATCCTGCCCACGGAGTTGGTGTTGGGTAAATACATACCCATATACTTTAAAATGGTAATTATTAGGAAAATGAAATATGTAGATACGCTCTTAATTCAGTTTTGATTGTCATTCTTAATTTAAAAATATCGTTCTTATAGTATATTTACTACGAGTTAATGCTTTGTTTACACCAGAGTGTGGCATGCGGAAGACGGCTTCGAGTTCATACAGAGATCTCAGAAACGGGCGAAAAAACCAAAAAACTAATAGATATTAAGAATAAGCATAGCTTTTACTTGAATTAAACCTAATATAGATAATTTCGAAGACTTTTTAGATTGGTCTTCTGTTGAGACGAAATTGATTCCTTCCTAGTCCGACAGCAGGCCGAAATAAAGAGGGTCAATGTGTGTATGTGGAGAGAAAGAGAGGAGAGATATATGTCTATTACTAAGAGAGTGGGTTATCGATGCTGGATGTGAGACAAATACCCTTTCATAGCGAGGAGGCGATATCCCACCTAAAAACAAGTCTAATCAGGATTTTCTAGACTAATTTAAAACCATTTCAGTCATGAATCTTACATTTCCTTATTTCACGCTGTTGACTTCTCACATCAACCTTTAAAAAATCTGTTGCACACGATATATTCACTATTAATATAATATTAATATATAGAACGAGTTCTGTTAAGTAATTTATCCGTCAGTTCCCCAAAATTCCCTCATAAATTCTTTTTCTTACCATTATTTCTGAGATCATTATAGAACTTTTTATGATAGCTATTTTGTTATCTGATATGACAATTTCAAGCAGAAATGTATTACTCTATTTGCAAAGAAAATCTAAATGGCTAATTGATTTAGATTTTTAGATTTGTCTTGACAATGAATTTACTATTCGAGGAGAAATATTTTAAAAAGTAAACAAATTAATCAAGTTTTGACATTAAATCATCCATTAGGAGTTGAATAAACCCAACTAACCCAAACTAATACGTTATAACTGAATAGCGGAACTTTAGTTTTACGGATGGATGAACATCTGTTGGATGATAGAAATAATAATAGGATTTCATTTCTTTAGTTTTCTTTTAGTTTTCTTTTTTCCTTTTGAAGAATATTGTTAATTCCACCTCATATAACTCGTTTAATTTTCTAACTTTTGTGCTTGGTCGTTCAAGATCAAAGGAACTCAAGCCACAAGTGTCTTTAATTTCAACGTCAGAACATGAATGTTTCCATTTTTAGATCTCTACACAATTTAGATTAGTGGTTTTTTTAAAACATTTTGCTGCTGGGATTGCTTTCTATTTCGGGTCTATCCAGTGGACTCCATATAAATCAAATTAAATCTCAAGAACTTCCATACAAATAAAATATATAAAAAAATATTTTATGAAAATCATATCCAAAATTTGCACTGATTAGCAACATTTAGTGAGAGGGATGTATTTGCTTTGCTTAGCACAAATTGTCAATTCTTGGTGATATTCTTGACAAAGATATACGCCATTCATTTCACATGAATCTAGATCTGTATTTGGCCACCATCTTGGTAAGTGCTGAAAATGCTGTTTCGCCTTATTATGCTGTTCCAAACGGTAGCAGTATTTTGTCTGTCGTTTGAGACAACAATGGATACTCTGAATTTATGTTAAGTTAAAACTTTGGGAGTGGCTGCTGTTTGAACTGAATTTTCTTAGGTGTGTTCTGGTAAGTAGAAATACTAATTTGCGGTAATCGGATGAAATGAATTTTCAAGACAAGCTTTCAGCGTCTCTAGCCCCGTGCTTGTTGGAATTAAGGACCTTTGTGGTCCCCCTACATTACAGTTTAAAAACATCTAATTCTAATGCTTTTCATTTTTTGAACTGTTACACAGATAAAAAAAAATTCAGTTGAGTGGGACTGTTGAATACACCGACGGTATCTCTGCAGAGGGGTAAGACCCCCTCCGGTTCCACCAGCGAGTGTCTCAGATATGAGATTACACCATCTAATGGCGAGGCTCCAAACTTCAGAAAATGTGGAATACCGTTTCATTGCCATTGCTCCCATGTCAACTCTGACCCGGAGTGGTAGCACCTGATAGGGTCCTATCTATGGGTCAAATAGAAATGTTTGACGTTTAAACTGAGTGCAAACAAATGACTCATGCTAAATTGAATTGTTTCAAATACAACTGTTGGATCCTTTCACTGTGGGCAAAGAAATGGCTGATGGTCAGCTAAATATCTTGTGATAAAAAGCAATACTTGGAATCATTTAATTGGACAATGAGTAATGTTGAATAGAATAAGAAGTGTAAATAAAAGCAATGTTTGAAACTCTTTTACTGTGTGCCTAAATTGAATTATTAGTAATACAATGCAATATTTGAAACCCTTAATTATGTGCAAATGAATGAATAGTGTTGATATAGAATAAAGTAGTAAAGTTGGCGACCGTAGTTGAGGGTGACTAGAAGGCTCCCTTTTCAATAGCTACTACACCAAAGTGTAGGGGAGGGCGCTACTCCTTTCCCTGGATTGCTCCACTTTACTCTCGATACGTACCTTATATTGCTGAGTGCTAAGCAAGGAGGTATCAAGAACCATTTTTAAAGTCTTAGATATGACACGACCTTGGATTGAACCCAGGTCTCCCGCCAACTCTCTACCCACTGGACCAAATAGCAAAACTTGTAACAACTTCACTGTCTACAACCAAGATTAAAATTGAATTGAATTATTAGTGTTAGATGGCAATAACTGAAATCATTTAACTGCGTAGAAATAATAGCAATGCTCGTGTACAATCAAATTAGTTATCATTTAAAAATTAAACACCAACAATTTTTTCTTACAAATCATTTGTGTATCCATTCAAATGTGTGCAATTTAATGACTGATGTTAGATTGTAACTGATACATAGCAATACTAGATGTCAATATACTGAGGGCAAAAAAAATTATCTCCGACTCTTTTAAAAATGTCATCAACAAAATGAAACCAAAACCATACAAATCTACTTGCTTACAAATTATATTTTATAATTCAGTTTGTTTTGACTTTGAACTATTCGGCTCTTAGTTCAGGTGCACTGACATTGGGTACACTTTTACGCTCGCGCGCAAAGGATATGACAATCACAATTGTCATAATAAACCCCAGATAGGAAATAGGGCTGGCGTGTGAATGACGTCAAGCCCGCAAGCGATGGTCCTGAGAATTTGAAGATTTTGAAAAACAGTTGGGAGTTGACTTTTGGCCATGTAGACAGACAGTTGGGTTGTCTGCCATTGAGGCAAACCGTTGAAGTTGGGGTCCGACCATGATGGTGAGAAATTGAGATTGGACCACGAGATGTACCGAGTGTTGGGGTGTTGTTAGCGTAGTTGATTACGAAAGACTTTAAAAAATTGTCTCTCTCCTCGTGTCGAAAAACCAAACTCAGAAGTTTATAATAAACGGTTCGTATCTGAAGCAAAAGAGTCCACCTGTTCGCATATGTATTGGCATATGTACCGTTGATATGATTATGGTTGTGGTATACAACACACTTATGTTCATATGAACAGGATCTGGCATTAAATAATCAACCCAGGTTGATATGCCATAAAACCCAACTAACCAAGAGATCAGCAGATCAAAAATACATCGTGTCAGAAACACAAACAGAAACAAATTAGATATGAATGATCCCACCGACACATTCTTATTCAGCTCAGCAATCGGGATACTACAAATTACGACTTACAAATCGAACTTCAAGCCTAAAAAAAGCTCTACAAACTGCAGGGCGAAAATCAAAATCTTTACTACGGAGTTGTCAACCAGTGGAAGAGTTCTCTTAACAAAAGATAAATACTATTTATCGAAACTTCAACAAACTTTCATTAACATTTCCGACTTAAATTCATGTTTTGTGAACCTATTAACAAATCCAGAGAGAGATTGAAATAAAATTAACAATAAACTGCTGTAGAAACTCAGCGCAATTTTATGATAGCGCAGTAGATTGTGAATTGTTTGTAAATATAAGCTGAAATGTGTAAAATTTGTATGTTTCATATGTCGCTGCTGTAATTCTGATTTCAGAGAAAAATTACGCACAATGCAGTAATAGCAGTTGACTGAGACTTAATTGTAGTGTATTAAATATATACACATTGGTATTATTCCTATAATTATATGGTACAACCTTTTAATATACTGAATTACACGTACATTTTGCTTTGTATCACAACTAAACTTTGTAAACCTGGTACAATATTTTAAAGAAAAGTTACATAAAGGTTATTTTATTGACTATTAAATCATTGATTCTACTAGTAATCTATGGTATAGTTGATGAGTTGATCTATACAGCATGTATAGGTCTAACATAGAATTTTGAGTTTTAAAAATGTGGTTGACTTATTTGACACATCGACTTGAACGCCGCAATATATGGTGTGTGGTTAAGTTTTCAGGCAATTCAACTTGCAAAAATCCCAAGAAGTTTCCGGGTTTTAAAATGCATTAGACTAGTTACTTTTATTATTCATCGATTTTATCAAATTAAAAGGATAATAGTTTAGATGTTGGAATGTAAAACAATAACAGATATTTTGCTTAGAAATCTATCAGACATAAAATGAAAATAAATTCTATTTCCGGATATACCATACGAAATAAACGTGTTTTTTTATAGATAGAGTTTTTAGAAAAAAAAGTATTGTTATTGAATAGATACGAATGTGTTAGATATTTGTTAACTCTAGAAGAGGGTCTATTAATCATTTACAAATGAAAAATCAATCAATCAATCAATTTATCTATCTGTCTCAGCCTATGTATGTATGTATGTATGTATGTATCTGTATAGGTTTTTGATATGTGCGAGAATGAATTACATTGCTTTTAGTGAACAACAAATCAAAATCATAAATCACTTCCGGACATATATTCTATTTCACAAATAGGCTGTGGGGGTGAAAAAAACACATAAAAACAAAGATAAAAACATAAATGGAAATTTTGACAGGGCTTATGTCTGCGAATTAGTGTGCATTTACTTGCCATCAAAATTTGAATACGAGGTTAACTTGAAAGATATGTGAATTTACAGAGATAGCAGATGTAACGATAGACAGGGTGATGGCATTCAGAAGTAAAATATTTTGAAATAAAGTTGCTTTTTGAGGATATGGATTCTAAATCTAAATCCAAAAGAATTTGAAAAGGATAAATCTTTTCGACGATTTGGAAAATAATATTAATCCATACAGAAAAAAACAGATAACTCTCCAGTTTACATAAACAAACCTCCAACCCATTCTCCATTTACTTTTAAACAGATCCCCAAATAGGTGTTGGGTACATTGTCCGACAAGTCAATCAAAAAAGCATTTTTATCGAGCTAATGTAGAACATGAGGTGGCATTGAAAAGTTTGTTACGCAGGAACATTAAATTTAAAAAATGAAAGAAACAGAAAAAATCCAACAGAGGGTAAAATATATTGCACGGTTCAAATCACCAGAGAATAAAGCTATGAATATTGGATTAGGAAGAGTTTTTTTTTTTAAATCAACTATAAAGCAAACCTAACATTTACTTTCATATTGGTATTAGCGAGAAATGAATAGGAACAGCCTGAGGCTGAATTTTAGCGTGATTCTCCCATTCCATTTTCTGCAGCAACAACAATTACACACACACACACACACACACACACACACATATATATATATATATATATATATATATATATATATGTATATACGCGAGCGCATTATCGCCAGCGAGCGTACACAAACACACACTCATACATACACAAATATATATACATATGTATACGATGTTCATTCAACAGGTGAGGAGAATTTTGCCAAGAAGTTGGTAACAGTAAGCATTTTTTACAAAGACATCAATAGTTATGGGTCCTTTCATGTCCCAGAAGACTGTCAGCATGACCTTCTTTACTGACCACTGATCCCTCAACGTTCTTTACGGGAGAGTCAGTATATTTCCACTTCATTAACTTTCTTTTCGGCTCCTCGAGGCAAATCCAGGTTTTCGTCCAGTTATAAAAATATTTGTGACGAAAACTTCCTTCTCCGTACACATTATATATTCTTCCGTAAATTTCATGTAGTTTGCTCTTCTCAGCCACGAAAATTCTGATGATAGTCTCATGTTCCCACCTGGAGCATTCTTTTTGATTTGCCTCTCAGTATATATATATATATATATATGAACGAACAGAACGTGGATTCTGCACAATGTTTCTGATAGGTCAGGTGGTGACGTAGTTTAAAGCAACAAACGCTAATTCATTGATCAAACGGCCAACTTTTTCTTGTTATACAAATTTTCCTAAGTTTTTATATATGCTTTACACTTTTTATCCATCCAATACCCGTTAAATTAACATCACTAATATACCCCGCCATAGTCCTGATGATGGTTCAGTAGAACAGAAACGCTATAGAGTCGACTTTGTTTTTCAATAAATCTCTCCTACTTGGATTACCTTGTTATCAATTTTTCTTTACAAACTGTCGGATTATATATATATCTTATATATATATATAGTCATCCACAGACAGATCTGTTTCGTTCTATCAGAACTCATCAGTGTGGCTAGACAGTATCTTCCCGTAGCTGGGATCGAAACCCGGTTGACTCAAATGCCAAGCAAAAGCCTCTAACCATTCAGCCACGATGAGATATTAGCTGCGAAGTAAAGTTTAAACGGTTATTAATCACAATTACTATTGTTTACATACATCCGTTCAACGGTTGCCGAGACCTCAATTCATCTACGAAGAGGCTTGCAATAGACGCTAATGGCAACACGATTACTTCTTCGCCAGAGAACTCAACCCCACGGGGGTAGGGGAGTATATATATCTCACTCCCTTACAACTTGGTGTAGTAGCTATCGAAAATATATATAAAGTAAAGTTGGCGACCATATTCGAGGGTGTCCCGAAGGCTCCCTTTTCGATAGCAACTACACTAAGTTGTAGGGGGGGCGCTACTCCTTTCCCTGGATTTCTCCACTTTACCCTTGACCCGTACCTTATAATGCTGTTAAGCAAGGCGGCATCAAGTACAATTTTTTAAAGTCTTTGCTATGACTCGATCTGGGACTAAACTCAGGTCTCCCAGGCCATTGGCGAACACTCTAACCATTATGCCAATGTAATGGGTGTTGTTGTTTGGTGTATTTATAGATAAAGAGTTTTCAATGTCTTTAAGAGACTATATGCAGATCTTAGTTTGAATAGCGTAAACACAGATTCAACTCTGCCTGTTGATAGATTCTCACGCATTCGATCATCAGATTCAAAGCTCGTTGGTTGGTGATTGGAGTAGCGAGAAACTGGCACGTATAAATTACTCTTTGGTTATAACATGCATATATATCCGAAGCAGATTATATATTGATAAACAGGAACTTGATAAAGACTTCTTTGAACTATGAGGCATACTTCTCTTTAAAGAAGCATTTTCTCATCAAAGAATCGTCTCAGCAAATATTCATTTGAGTTTTCGTACAAAGGCAAATTAAACCGGTAAAACTTCCTGATACAACAGGTCTTCTTTTGCCACTTGCGATATAAGCAATCAGTATCCGGTAACTGAAAGAAACAGGTTTGACACTGTTCAAGAGACATCTGAAAGACATACACAGAAATGACTAATAGGGAAACTTTGTTACTACCTACATAAAATAAACAGCTGAATGCATATCAATTAAACTAAGAGCTAAATCTAGAATTTTCTGTAATGGAAAAACGATATAACTTTTATAAGTACCCTTACTTAATAAGAAATTACAACAAAATGTCAATGCACAGAAAAACAATTAGAATACATTCATGGCCAAATCGTTGAAAACAAATTCGGCAGAAAGTTGGCAATCATGATTACCATGGTAGATAAAATGAAATTCGAGAAACAAAAATATCCGCAGAAAAAAAAAGCTGATGGATAAAAAGAAAGACTTCTGTTCGGAGGCTCTCCTGAAAATGACAGATATACTAAATTAAAAAATTATTTATATCCAACTAAACATCAAAGTAGGTCAGTTTACGTAGGAAAAACTTGATACTGTAGAGAAAAAACAAAACAAAAAGCTGTAGGTCCCAACGAAGTACCTCCTGCAGTTTTGAAGACCAAGAAATTTGCCGACATATTTTTTCGATTATTTAACAGGGTATATAAGCAAGACATAATAGAGAAATGAACGAAAGGCTTCACTTTCCTCCTCCCCCAGGAAAGATGATCTCGGAATCATTAAGGACAACAGCGGTATAACTCTTACTAATCTTAATGCAAAGGTCTATAATGAACTACTAATTATTCTCCCTCCAGCTATGGGTAAATAGTAGGACAGACTGATTTCTTCAGCCTTGGTGAGGCAGCTAGTTTAGGAGAAGGAAAACTCTGAATTCAAACCTGATAAACTCCGCTTAAAAATTGACCTTGTGTCATATCCTGCTCGAGCTGAGAGGTTGGTAAATAGGATAATGAACTACTTCTTAATTGTAAGTTGTTGTAGTCTTGGGCGACCCGAAAGCCCCCTTTTCAACAGCTACTACACCGAGGTATAGGCGAAGGTGCGACTCCATTCCCTCGATTGCTCCACTTTACCTTTGATACGTACCTCATAATGCTGAGTGTTAAGCAAGGAGGTATCAAGTACCATTTTTTTAAGGCTTTGGTATGACTCGACCAGGGACTAAACCCCGGCCTCCCGGACCATAGGCGAACACTCTTCCCACTAGGTCAATGAGCTGCCGACCTGAATTTTATTGGATTCTTGGGAAAATTCGGAGAAATAGATTGATAACATCACAGATTATAACTATATCTCTAATCATCGCAGGGGTACGTGCAAAAAATCTCGAAGCAACAATATTATTTGCAGATTTTATACTCAGAAGAAAAGATAGAGCAAAGGCAAGTTGAATAGTCTCATCTAAGAAAATGTAATAAGTATAATGATGATTTACATAAACGAGCAAGCAATGTTTCGTTCTAACGATCATCATCATCATCATGACGTGCGGCTAGCACGGATATCCCTGACCCTCTCTCTCTACATCTCCCTATCATTCCTCGCCTTCGGCAGGTCTTCAGGGTTACATCCCGTATCATCACATAGCTGCTGTATGAATGTTCGAGCTGGTCGTCCTGCTTTTGATTGGCCATATGCGGGGGTCCACGGGAGCACATCACTTACGATCTCGTCTTTGCTTCTCCAGCATTGTCCGGCATGTCCGGTTCATCTAGCTTGTATAGTTTTCGTGATAGGTGGTAGGTGGCCGTACAGTTGGCGCTGTGTGGGGTGTTGCTGCCAGGACCTGTTCAATATTGCTCGCAACATTCTTGTATAATTGCTGTTGAGCTTCTTATCCAACCGTTTAGTCAGCGTCCGAGTAATGCATCCATACAGCAGTATCGACACGACCGCAACCTGGAAGAAACTGCGTTTCATTTTATCGGTCTGGTTTGATTTCCATATGATCGAAAGCCTATCGATAGCTGTCCATGCCTTCGTTAACCGTGTTTCGATGTCTTTTTCGGTTGATGAGACGCTGCTTCCTAGGTAGGTGAATTTGTCAACCATTTTCAGGGAGGTTCCGTCTAGTGTGGAGATGTCGCCTTTCTGATTAAAGCACATAAATTCAGTTTTGTGTGCATTGACATGGAGTCCAATGCCTGCAGCGGCTCGTTCCAAAGTATGCAGTAGTGTTTCGGCTTGGTTGGGTGTATTGGCCAGTAGCACTATGTCGTCGGCGTCGTCGGCCACGGTAATTGTTTTTGCGGTGTACCTTCTGCTTCTTTTCTTTGTCAGCTCAAAGCCGTTTTCCCTAATGTTATCGATCGATGTCCTAAGTACGTAGTCTAGACAGATGATAAAGAGGTATGGGGAAAGCGTGTCCCCTTGTAGTACTCCTGCTACAATGTCGAAGTAATCTGTGTTTCCATCCGGTGAACGCACTTTCACTTTGGTGTTTATGTAGATAATCATTATTGCTGCTACGGTTTCTTCTGGTAGGCCGTATGCTAGTAGTATTTGTTCCATCTTCCCTCTGTGAATGGAATCGAAGGTAAAAATCGACAAATAGTAATGTCGCCTGTAAGTTTTTTGCCCTCACGCCTTCTAGGATTCTACGAATGGTCAATATTTGTGAGGTCGTGGACCTGTTTCTTCTGAAGCCATTTTGGTTTTTCCTCAGGATTTTGTCGATTTGGGGTTCTATGCGGTTTCGTAGTAGGGCGGTGACACCGAATTCTTCGATATTGTCGCTAGAGTCATGCAAGAATATACATTAGCCGAATAAATCTTTATAATCTTCTTCAATTACGTTCAACGAATATCAACAGATCTAATAAATGAAAATGGTATCGTATTAAAAAAGGCAAGAACCAGACGATATTCCATAGAAACTGAGACGTAGACAACACAATTGATCTAATGCCTCCCGCAAATACACCAGCCAAAGCAAAATGCCTATGGCATAGCTAGCAGCAAGCAGCAAGAAGTATTGACCTCGACGTGAACACAGACCAGAGTTCAAGTGTTTTAAAAAAAGAAGGAGACAGTTCCTCTTTAAGTGGCAAGATATTAAAATTAGCAAATCAGTTCACATTCATCGGTAGTTGTATCTCATCTACTAAAAGGGATGTCAACATACGCATGCGGAAGTTGTAGAATGCCATTGACAGGTTGTCGATCGTATGGAAATCTGACCTTTCTAATTAGATAAAATGGAATTTGTTTCAAGCTGTGGCAGTGTTGTTACTATTTTGTGGGCACACCACCTGGACTCTAACGAAAAGC
The DNA here is from genome assembly GCA_963585895.1 of Sepioteuthis lessoniana. Classification (NCBI taxonomy): domain Eukaryota; kingdom Metazoa; phylum Mollusca; class Cephalopoda; order Myopsida; family Loliginidae; genus Sepioteuthis; species Sepioteuthis lessoniana. The sequence continues at coordinate 125,893,640 of OY757904.1, read as the reverse complement.
ATTGAAAAAGAAAGCTGGATGGGAACTTCATAAGAAAGCAATTAGCAGTTTTAAACAAATCCTGGAAGAAGTACTTCACAAAACCATTCAAGTAAGCCGGGCAAAACATTCTGGATATTGCTGGAGAAGAAAAGAACACATGAGCGATGTTCTTTACTGGATTCCTTTATATGGTCAAACCAGTGTTGGCCGACTTGTAAGGACGAACATATATCAGCTGTGTGAAGACACTTGATGAATTCGAAAGACTTACCAAGATCGATAACATATGGACGGATGGCGAAAGAGAGCGAGAGAGAGAAAGAGAGATAGGGGGAGAGGGAGAGAGAGGGGGAGAGAGAGAGAGAGAGAGAGTCGCAAGAATCCGTCCTGTCAGTACGTCTAGATGATGAGGAAAATTTTATTATTTTTTAAAGATTTACACTTTATTTTCAGTGCAAACGTATTGTGCCCTATTTCTTCATAAGTGAATGATAATTCATTTTTAGACAATTTTTCTCGAACAGGAAAAGCTCTATTTTTTATTTTTGATTATCATGAGCCGTTTTCTTTCTTTTTTTTTTTAATTTACAGTTTTAGTTTATTCTATATCATATCAGTAAATCGAGGGTATCTCGAAGGTTACTTTGTCAATAGCTACTACACCAAAGTATGGAGGAAGACGCTACTTCTTTCCCAGGATTACTCCACTAACTTTTGAATCGCACCTTATAATGCTTAATGTTAAGCAAGGACGCATCAAGTATCATTTTTGAGTCTTTGGTATGATTTGATCTAGGATTAAACACCGATCTCATGGACCATTGGCAAACACTCTGCTTCTGATGCAAAAAATTTTTTTGACAAAAATGCATTCATTTATAGAGAAAATGTATTTCAATTTTGCAAATATTTTTTTAATACCAAGAATTTTGAAATATCATTTTTAGTCAATATAATACCAATACCAACATTACCTTTTTTCGATGAAAATCACTCTCCCACATAAAATCAATGGTAAGTAAATGTTTAAATATTTCTTTTGCGTAATGCGTAAACTGATCCCCACTCCTACTATTCGCCCGGCCACAACATAACCTTCCAAAACAAATATCACATACCACACTAACCTCTACCAAATGTCACCCCTCCTACTTTTTTCTCCCAAGTACCAATCCCTACCTTCTCATCATTCGATCTGTAAATTAACATTCTTTCTTTATTATCTTCTCTTCCAAAGCACTTTTTTTTATGCCAGCCTTACGCCTTCATCTAACGTCTCTGTGGGCGGGTGACCATTCCCATAAACGTTGAAGTGGAAAAATGCACACCCTACGGTGAATTGAAAGGAGTGGAATTACACACCTTTCAGAGAGAGCACTGGGGTGAGACATCAGCAGTCAGACGCAACGTTTTAAAATTTGACATCGTAGAATGAAAACAGAGGCGAGCACGGATAATTAGGGATATCGGCTTGGGCATAAGTGCAAACCCACTAAAGCAGAACAATAGTGGAATACGCTTGCATACAGCACACACACACACACGCGCGCGTGCGCGCGCACGCACACACACACACTTATATATATATATATATATATATATATATATATCATCATGTCGTGCCACCAGCACGGATATCCCTGACCCTCTCTCGCCACTTCTCCCTATCATTCATCGCCTCTGGCAGGTCTTCAGGGTTACATCCTGTGTCCTCACATAGCTGCTGTATGTAGGTTCGAGCTGGTCGTCCTGCATGGCCATATGTGGGGGTCCATAGGATTACATCACTTATGAGATTGTCCTTGCTTCTCCAGCAGTGTCCTGCGTTTCTGGTTTGTCTAACTTGCATAGTTGTCGTGATGGGAGGCAAGTGGCCGTATAGTTGGTGTCTCGTGGGGGGTTTTCACCTGGACTTGTTATATATATATCCTCAAACCTAAGTTACTAAGATCTTATTAAAGTGAATAATCAAAACTGATATTAAGAGTCATTATTCATTACCACAGGTTGTTCCCTTGACATCTTATACATACATATATATATATATATATATATATATATATATATATATAAAGTAGTTGGTCGACCATAGTCGAGGGTCAACTGATGGGTCCTTTTTCAATAGCTATTTCACTGATGTGTAGGGGAGGGCGCTACTCTTTTTCCTGGATTGTCCCACATACCCTTGATCCATATCTGATAATGATGAGTGTTATGCAAGGTATCAAGTACCTTTTTTATTCTTATTGAAGTGAATAATCAAAACTGATATTAGGAATCGTTATTCATTACCAAAGATTGTACCCTTGAAACTTTATATATATATATATACGTACTGTTAGTAGTATATTTATATACATCATCATTTATATATATTTAACAGCCCATTTGCATAAATTTTAGAGTGTTTGCCAGAGGTCCGGGGGACCTGGATTCAATACCAGGTCGAATCATACCAAAGAATAAAAAAATGGTCCTACTTTATATATATATATATATAAAGTCGTTGGCCGACCATTGTCGAGGGTCAACCAATAGTTCCCTGTTCCCTTTTCAATAGTTATTTAACTGGTATAAGGGAGGGCACTACTCTTTTCCCTGGATTGTCTCACATACCCTTGATCCATATCTAATAAGGATGAGTGTTATGCAAGGTATCAAGTAGCATTTTTTATTATTTAGTATAATTCGACCTGGGATTGAATCCAGGTCTCCCGGGCCCCTGGCAAACATTTTGCAAATGTATATAAATGATGATGTATATAAATATACTACTCACAATTCGTATGATTGAACAACTTGCCAATATTTGATCCCGTTCTCCGTTGCTAGAGTCATTATCATCAAATCCTGCGGTCAGCACGGATTTCCCTGAGTCTCTCCATCCATCCGTTCCTATCATCCATCGTTCCCGGCAGCTCGTCCAGACTACATCCAGTATCCACACAGAACTGATGCTGATAAGTTCTTGCTGGTCGGCCTACACTGGAACGTCCCTTTGTAGGGGTCTTTAGAAAAACGTTACATGAGTTTGTCCTTGCTTCTCCAACAGTGTCCCATATGCCTTGTTCCTTATACTTGAATTATTTTTTAGATCGGACGTAAGTGGCTGTACAGTTGTTGTTTCCTTGTATGTTACTTTCGGGATTTGTTCAAAATAGGTCAAAGAATTCTTGGGTAGATTCTAGCTTTTTCTCTTCACGTTTTATTAGCGTCAATGTGGTCAATAATATTGACACAGCCACAGCATAAAAGTAACCCCGTTCTATTCTATCGGATTTTCTTTGATGAAAGTATGACACTTTTCGATCGTTGTTTGATATCGTTTGAGAAGATTACTAAATATCAAATGTTGACTATTGATTATAATTGACAACTGACCATTTTGCAAAAAATAATTTCTCTTTATCTGATTCAGATTAAGCACATGTCAAAGTCTAACAAGTTCGTACAAAACCTTGTTAGGATTTGAAACTTTTGGGCTGAATGTTGTATAATTCAATCACTCCATTACTATCTTCATCGTTATTCTCATCATCATTATCATCATCAAGGCGCATTGTCAGTGCAGTTACCTTTGACCCTCTTTCGAATAAAATTATTCACAGTCAACGCTTAGCATCTCAATTCTAACAAAACTATACGTTTGGAAAATGGGAAGTAAAACATTTTATCTTTATATGTAATTTATATATTAAAGTTTCAATACTCTTAAGAATCTTTACTTGTGTCAAGTTATATAGCTGGCTTCTCAAAATGGGTAGAGAGAAGCAGTTGTTTTGACGCCACTGCTCTAACAAATGAACACACTGAAAAAATGTTGTGTCCTCTTTAAAATCTTCGTAATAAGTGAACCGTTTCATGTCCAAGAAAAGTTGTAAAGATCTGAAAAGATGACAACTCAAAGAAAAAAGGACAGCAGTGTGGGTGGATGAGGTAGAACGTTTTCATTCAAAGCTCAAAACTTTTCCCCTATGCATTGTCTTGAGTTGTCATTCAATAGTAGCCTACTTCATGATGTGATCAGTAATGCTCTTTAAACAAAAAAAAAACAAAAAAAACAGTAATGTATATCTAGTTGATGACAAAATCTCTCAAAATAGACTGTTTGATTATTTGATACAGAACGATATCTTCCTTATATGCCAAAAGATAAAGCCCTATTTTCTCAAGGCTTAGTCCCCGTTTCAGTAAAGACATAGAATTTTCTCAGCGTCAAAAAACAGTGCCGCTTACTGTGAAAAAAAAATGTCACAATTTTCATCATTGGTGGCGTTTCTTCTTGAAAATTGTTTCGTGGCAAATGTACTGCTACTAGTTGAATGTAGTTGGATGCTAAGATTCTTCTGATATTCTATATTCTACATAAAATATTTTATGTTAAAAAATCAGAGCCCGAGTAACATAAATGACTTGAGTTGCTTTAATAAAATCGACTGATATTGATAGCTGTTATTTTGTATATTTCTTGTAGAAGGATTGAGTGACACCTTCATTTCTCACAGTAAATCATGAGAGGACGGACACAATGTTGAATAGAAGATGTCATGTAAGAACCATATACGAACTTGTACTCATATATATATATATATATATATATATATATATATATATATAAAGTCTTAAATAGACTTATGAGGAAAATTACATAGAGAATATATAATATCAGAATATTCTAACAGTGTAAACTATTGTTTATTGCTCTAATTTTTTTGGCGCAGCACTGGTTTATTAACGAGATTAAATCTAGGTTATAATCTATTGGGTTAATATTTTATGTATGTTATATTTGTTCTTTCTTTCTTTTTTTCTTTCATTATATATATATATATATATATATATATATATATATATATATATATATATATATTAGTTTTCTCTGTCTGATGATCATCGTAATAAGGCAGTATGAAACAAATAATCGCAGATAAGCTTCCATGTTATTAAATAGATATAAAACAAGTTATATACATATATTCATTATTTGCTCATTAGAGTTTTTCACATCGGCATTAGCTGATGGTCTTTCACCGGAGACTGAGTGACAGCAAGTGTCCTCAAGTCTCCAGGACTCTTATCAGTATTCTGGATGACTTCAATAATGCTGTCGTTTGGATGGTTTCCACTCCTCCGCCAACTTCCAAATCCTCCTGACCATTTAATACTCCTTTAGTTACCGTATCAAAAGCACCAGTCACAATTGGTACAATCGTCCACCAACTTCCAACTCCTCCAGTCCCTTTAGTAATTCTTTAGTTACTGTTCCAAATGCACCAATTACAATTGGTATAATTGTCACCTGCATGTTCCACAGTTTTTTCAACCCTTAGAAAGGTCGAGGTACTTATCCTTTTTTCACATTCTTTCAGTTTTTATTATCATCATTTACTCCTTGAGAGTTTTTCACATCAGTGTTAGCTGATGGTTTTTCACTGGAGTTTGAGTGACAGCAAGTCTCTTCAAGTATCCAGGACTCGTCTCAGGATTCTGGCCGTTCTTAGCAATGCTGTCGTTTGGATAGTATCTACCTGTCCGCCAGCTTACAAGTCCTCCAGGCCTTTTTAAAATCCTTTAGTTATTGTGCCTAACGCACCAATCACAATTGGCACCATCGTTACTTTCATGTTCCATAGCTTTTTCAATTCTCTAGCAAGGTTGAGGTACTTATCCTTCTTTTCACTTTCCTTCAGATTTATTCTGTGGTCCGCCGGTACAGCAAAGTCTACAATTTTGCAGATTCTCTTTTTTGTTGTTGATTATTATAAGGTCTGGTCTTCTGGTCGGGATTAGGTGATCCGTTTGTATGTTAAAGTCCCATAGGAGTTTATGCGTGTGATTTTCTAGGACAGGTACCGGGTTGTGCATATACCATTTGTTTGTTTGGTCGAATTGAAATTTCCTGCATATTTCCCAGTGGATCACCTTGCCGACCCAGTCGTGTATCGCCTTATACTTCTTTTGTGCGAGTTTGCTGCATTCGCTTATTTATGTGATTGATCGTTTCATCTCTGTCACCGCATAGCCTACATTTACTGTTTTGTTGCGTTTTATCTATTCTCGCTTTGATATGATATGGCGTTGTCCTGTGCTGCTATTAGGAGGGATTCCGTTTCTCTCTTAAGGTTTCCTTTTCTTAGCTAGGTCCAGGTTTTCTGGTGTGAGATGTTGTTTATTAGACGTTTAAAGCGGCCATAGAATTGTTTTCCCTCAAATTTTTGTTTCCTAGTTGTTGTCATTCTTTCGTTTATCGTGTTGTCCGTATCGTTTCTGATGGTTGTAATCAGTCCTCGTTCGTATTTTTCTATGTAGTCTTCGAGCCGTTGTATCGATGTGTCAACGGTGTCTTCGTTGCTGGCAAGTCCTCTTCCTCCCTCTTTTCTTGATACATATAGTCTGTCAACGTCGTCTCTCGGGTGTAATGCCTTATACATGGTCATTAGTTTTCTTGTTCTTTGGTCCATTTGTTTAAGTTCGTCACTGGTCCACTTAAAAAAGGGTCCCGAATATCTGACTAGGGGCACAGCCCAAGTATTTATTCCTTTGATGAGGTTTCTGCAGGAGAGTTTTGTCTCGAGTAGTTTTCTCGTTCTCCTGTGATATTCCTTTCGGGTCGTGTCTTTCATTTGCACTTGTTTGATGGTGTCAGCCTCCAAGATCCCCAAGTATTTGTAGGTTTCATTTTCTTCGAGCGTTCTAATTTTGTCGTGATTTGGCAGTTCCATTCCGTCAGTCATATGTCGAGAAAATCTATACGAAATTATTTTTAAAAAATACAACATAAAAGCAGGAGTTACTAAGTCATGAAAATGATATTAAGATGATTTTTTAAATATTTTGGAAATGTCCATGGGTAGACATTAACAAATCACCAACTCCAGAACCTACACCCGAAAAATAAAATTCATAATAGAACGCAGCTCAAAAGAACTACTACTTGTAGACTTCTTGAAAGACGAAAATGGCCAAATTGTCGCAGATATCTATTACAAACCCACAGGCAGCCAACAATAAGTCAACGTCAATAGTCACTCCCTCAAAAACTGTAAAAAAGCCATCACTTAACCTCTAGCGCGTCGAACATACACCATAATTTCAGATAAAAAAAACCCTCAGAAATACTCGCTTTCAAGAACTACATACAACCCTCCACCAGAGAAAACCCAACAACACTGATAAATCATGGATTCGAATTAGCAGAAAAATACCACAAAAAGAAATACGAAACCCGAAAAAATAACAGCGAAAAACTCCTTGCACACGTTACAACCTACAACAAATCAATCCAGAATTTTTCACCGAAATAATAAAAAAAATCTAGAACTTAAAGACAATGACAAAATCCGAGAAATATTCGACACAACAAAAGTCATTTAAAGCCAGAGACAACCCAAAAATCCTCGTAAAATCCTCGCCGTTTCTACATTCGGGAAAACAGCGCAAATAGTTACCAAATGCAAGATAAACGATGTGAAGTATGAGATATAATTATAGAAGAAAAATCTTAAAAACCCGGAAACAAAATTCAGAATAAATAAACATTTAATCTGCAACTTAAAAAAATGATGTTTACTTAATCGAATATGACAAATGTAACCAAGTATATATAGGATCAACACAAGCCATCAATACCAGAATATCTCTCCACAAAAGCAAAATTAAAATACCAGAAAATAGAAAATTAAATGTGTCTAAACACTTATATGAATGCAGTCAAGGTATTTAAAACCATGCTCATATATCAAACTAACCATTACATTTTACTTAAAATAAACTAAAAACTTCAAAGAAAAATTCAACCTCCGTTGAATAAAATATACATTATACAGACAAAAACGGAAACAAAACACACACACACACACACACGCACACACACGCATATATATATATATATATATATATATATATATATATATATATATATATATATATATATATATACAAAAAAAGATTTATTGCGAAAAAGGAACTGCCAGTAAATTTAAGCCGCACAACTTCTAAAGAAAAAACTCAAGATCAAAACTATACACAAACACAGAGGAAGAATCAAGCCCAAACTATATACACACACAAACACAGAGAAACAAATACATACACACAGAAGAAAAAAGTAACTGTTAATGGAATTCAAAACCACTTTAACAAAAAAATTACCAATAAATTCTCTAAAATAAACTCACACAAATACAATAGACTCACACAAATACACGCAATGACCCAGAGTAGCGCAACGAAGAACTTTGTAACATATCAAATATCAAAGACTAATTAAAGAAATATAGCCAGCAGGACAAGACAATGAAGTAGATACACACTGAGAAAAGGAAGGAGAGGAGGAAGACGAAAAGAAATCTAACACAAAACAATGACATCTATAAAAACAGATAGAAACTTGAAAAAATATTCTATTAACGAACCTATAACAGGGAGTTCGAGTTTCATTAGGTTCCCCATTAATATGGCCTTGTGTGACACAGGTTCTCTGACGAAAGTAACCAGCTGGAAAAATACACGAATATAAGAACAAAATAAATCATTCTAAAAAATACAAATCTCTTAATGGACCTATTAATTTTGAAATATATATATATATATATATATATATATATATTTCATCATAAAACGTGTGAAAGCCAGCCCTCATCAGCCGCCTACCAGGAGTGAATACAGTTTCAGTAGCTCAAGGCGGTACTCTTACTCTAGGTGCTACCAAGCAGCTTTTGCCTCCGGACTGGGTATTTAAAAAAATTATATATACTAAAATATTGTTCTGCTTGTCATTATACGAGCATTTGATTTTATCCAACGTTCTTAAACTCATGTATTTTTCTCTTATGGTTTTTTTCTTCAATTGTTTTCTTTATTAAAATATTTCAAAAATTCATCCATTTTTATTGGATCCTCAGATGAGAATTCCAAATGAGTGTGGAATATTGTAATTATTTTGAGACATTTTTGATATTTCAAAAATTTCAATATTATTATATTACGTAACAATTATGTTTTTCAGTATATCAAGGAAATGAATCCAACTCTTTCAATTATTCACTTAACGAATATTTACGAGTATGCAGAGAAAATAAATTAGTAAATAACAGAGCCAAGTTGCACACGCATTAATCCACACTCGAATATATATATATATATATATATATATATATATATATATATATATTGCTTATTAAACATAGACGAGGAACGAATCTCAGAAATTACATCTACAAGAAATCAAAATTTAATTAACCGCCAGCTGGTCTTATGAATGTTATTAAATATATTTCAATGTCCATTCAGAATAAAGTAATCTAGTTTGGTTTGGCACAGGCATGCAATTATGGGGTGCCCAGGGAGAATCAAATTCACTCGCACTGGTTTGCTGGCTTTCGTGGCTAGCCATTACACTGAGGCGTCAAAAATATTAGGAATGAAAAGCATATTTCTAATTATCTTTAATATTTTATGATAAATAAACGAAAAAAATGAAATTAAACCAACGATAAAATGGAATATATTTGGAAGGAGGGATGCATGGAATAACGGTTTTCGTTGTAGGCAAGACTGGGTTTCTGTAAGTGTCAATGCTCTTGGAAAAAGACAAGAATATATCTGTTCCACCTCCGGCGAAACAAGACATTCAAGGTTCATTCGTCTAGGTAAGGCATCCATTCGAAGAGAAGGAAAACAGAATTTTAAAAAGTGTAATCCCCTGAAAAATTGATCTTGTGACGCCGGGATTAAGTACCCACATACACTGAAATACAATTAAATAATGTCATTTATATAAAATGCCAAAAGAAAAAAGCGCTGGTAAATTAAGTACAACTTAAATAACTGTTGATAAGATGAAAGACTAGTGAGTCTAAAACGGGTAAAATAGAACTTGGTAAGGCATGGTTTCCTTGTTGAATGGCATATAATGCCAGAACCATTGGGGTGTCCTCGTGGTGTAATGGTTAAAGTGATGGCCTGGGAATCATAGTAAGCGAGTTTGAACACCAGTCACGCTATTACATTCACTTTTCGGGTAAATAGCACCACTACTGTTCTTCTAGGAGAATGGCTTTGGCATTAAATAACCTACAAAGGTTGATATGCCATTAAACAAAGAAACCAAACCAAACCAAAACCATCCATGTAGAAGGACATTAGCAGCTGGGAAGATGAGGATGATTATAGATTTTTCTAGAGTATAAAACAAACTGTGAATTAAATAGCGTGAGTTGTGTTAGAACTTTCTTACGATTATATCTTAATCCACTACACCACATTATCAGGGAAATTGCCCAACTGATTTTAGTTAATCATTTTATCAATCAAAAGGACTTAGAATTCATCATCCCAGGCAAAACATTCTCACAACCCTAAAAGTCGTTAGATCATAGTCAATCCGCAGTGCTGGAGGTGCGCTTATGAGGGATTGGTGGGGCAATTTTGTCATTACCCTGATATACACATGAGGGGTGCCAGTATTGTATTCTCAAGGCGAGGCAATTAAATGTTATCGAGTACAATGATGCTGGGTTATTTCCATCTTATATATATATATATATATTCTGTGACTCCAACCAGTCACTAAGTGGCCATTTCCGTTTCATATGTTTCTTTTATCCACGGTCAATCTAATTATAAACATTCTGCAAGTTTTACTGATTAATGATTCAAAAGCGATAGGTGATGAATTTTGATTTAAAATGGGGAAAATAATAATCTTATGTATGAATTTATGAACCCCTTTGCACTGGCAGGACGAGACACAAACCGAATTTTAAATAGAGTTTACATGGTTTGAATTCATAGTTTTCCTTCTCCTAGTGCAGGTTGCATAACCAAAGCAAAAGAACTCTATCTACCTTACTGTTTACCCATAGATGGTGGGAAAATAGTTTGATCAAAGCCGTCTCAAAAAGTATTTGTGCTGTGTGAAGCCTCGTTTAGGATTGGAACTCTTGTCACCGAGTACATTAATATCAACGATAACCGTTACACCAAGAGCTCCACTTTTATAAGTCATGTAACTTTTATTACAATTCAGTTATAGTTGTTCCGTTTACCTATTAGTCATTGTTGTTAAATTCGTATTGAGCCTAATTTATAAAGGAACACTTATCGACTAATTCTTTGGAAGAATAGTCTATATAAGATTTGGTACTGTTCGAGTTTTTAGGTATCCACTTGAGATCTTTAGATATATCAACCTTGTACTGTCTGTTTGAATGTATCAACATATATAAATCTACTCTCTCTCATTCTCTCTCTCTTTCTCTCTCTCTCTCTCTTTCTCTCTCTCTATCTATCTATCCGTTACATAATGTCAGGGAGTGATGGTGTGTCCTATTCACAATTGTTTAATTCCACAAGAGTAAATAAATAAAAGTATAAGTTGGTCAAGCAAAGTAGTCTTAAGAGAAGGCCAAGAAATAAAAAGATAAACAGCTAGATATTTGACATCACCGGTCAGACATGAGTTCAAATCCTGGACGAGACTGATTGCATTTCACATAGCACTAATACCTTTGGGAAAGGTATAAATCCAATTATTCTCCCTCCAGCAATGGGTAAATAGTAGGACAGACTGTGTTCTTCAGCCTCGGTGAGGCAACTAGTCTAGGAGAAGGAAGACTCTGAATTCACACCTGTTAAACTACGCTTAAAAAATGACCTGCCCGAGCGAAGGGGTTGTTTAATAGGATCACCGGTCAGATTACTCACATATAAACTAAATGACTAAAATCGCGAACAATTGATGACCATCAATCAAGACAAACTCTTTGAAATCATGTAGACGATCCGGTTACATTAAGTCGAAGTTTTTTAAAGTGTAAAGTAATAACTAGGAGAATCTTAAAAAAAGACAGGTTAGTGACGAATTTAAAATGGGATAAGAAAACAAAACAAAAAAAAACGATTAGTTAAGACTTTTAATTACATCGTTTGGTTATATGTATATAATAACGTATCAATGCCATACAGAGAGTAATTGACTACCAAAGTCAATAGAAAGAGGTTATGTAGTCAGCTAAATCAGAAGCTTACTATTTAATTCCGAAAGCAAGCTCCGAAAAATATCTAATTGTTAACTGTTTAACTGTTGTTCTATTGTCAATTGTATTTGGACTGGCTATAAACAGAAAATAACAAAGGTAGCAGTTAAATAAAATTCATTGCGTTTTTCTCAGTTACATGAACGTAACAATTATGTTCACCTTTCAACCTGAAAGAAATCGTAAACCGTCTTTCTTATCAGAGAATCAAGGACGGATGGAAAATTCGACTACATTTGGGAGAAAAAAATGCTGGAGATCCGAGCGGTGTTTGTGTGTGTTTCACTCACCACACTCCGAAAAACATTCACTGACATAGTAGTACAGCGTTAACTTTACAACAAACATTGCAATAATCACACGACACATGGCCATTTATTCCTGCGGCTACTCCGGCATGTAGATTCATTTTGGTGACTTGTAGCAACGTTATATCTCTCTGTCTCAGTTTCTCTCTCTCTCTCTCTCTATATATATATATATATATATATATAAATGTATAGATCAAGCAGGTAAATCCGCCAAGCGTAAATCAGCAAGTGAAGCTCTTTATCTTTTTGCTTTTCTATCTGGCTAGTGCAACTTAAAAAGAATAATTTTTTGCTCCAAGAATTTAATCTTAGTTGTACTGAGTCTAATATATATATATTTATATACTTTCAAGAAAAAAAGAAAATTCGGTCACATTAGGATTATGAATTTATTTCCTTCCTCCTAAGAGAATTGATATAAATTAACAACTCCTAAAAAGAAAAAAATTAACAGGACACCTTCAGATCCTACATGTAGATAAATGAATACTGTCAGAATGGGGATTGTCAGAGAAGAGAAGAGGAGGGAAGGAGTCATCTCCCATTAAAGATTACTTCCGGTCTCCTCTCGTTTCCAGTTGAGATAATAACAAAATAATGTGGAAACATGAAATTTAAATTAATTTTTACAATAATTTAAACTTCATTTTCAAATAACTCCCAAGGTTTAACTATAAAATAAGAAATTACAACAAAATTAAATTATTCCAAATAAACATGTAAAGAAAAGACCACAATTTAATCAATTACGGTAATACATACCTTAAACTCCAACCATCCCTTGCGTCATTTACTCCCCGCCTTCTTTATTTCTTTTTGAAACGTACATAAGCTTCACCTTACATGGTGAGATATTGTAATTATTTTACATTATCTATCCTAATACCATATTATTTCTATAGTTAATTAATTATTATCTTAGATTTTCGGCTATAGTTTAAATTTATTTCTATGCCTTCATCTAGCTATTAAATCACATCTCTGATTTAATTATTTATCTGTAATAACATAATGTGTATATTTTCTTCTAGACACAAGTGACATCAACTATCAAATCAGTTTGGAGTATTAGACATTTTTAATATACTCCATTGAATTTCAGGGGTTAAACTCAAAATTTTCAATTTCCAAAAGTGTTTGGATAAGGCTGTTTGATTTTTCAAATGCTCATGATTGTGTTAATTAAACCTTAGCTTCCATTTCGTCGATGATATTCCTATATAAGTTTGGTGCTTTTAACTTTTTCTTTTGGTACACTACATTTTCTAAATTACATAAACCATTCATAGGACATTTATCTTTTGTTTTACAATTACATTCGTTTTTTCGACTAGTATTATTAGTATTATTACTATTGCTATCCCTATTATTATTATTATTATTATTCCCATTCGTTTGGTCATGATATTTCCTAATTATTTCCTTATGATTGATAATTAAAGAGATTTTTCGTGAAAGAGTAACTAATTTTTAAAGTTTTTCTATTAAATATTTCATGTAATATATTATTTTGGTTAAAGTGTTTATCTATCAATTTCAGAAAATATTTCCTACATTTATATTCACAAGTTTACAAAAAGTGGGGGGTTGAACAATATTTTCTTTATTAATATACAAATTATTCACATTAGGCATTTTTGGCTCATGATAAGTAAACTCTTCCCTAAATCTACTACTTTTAAGGGCTGCCATATACATTTTACTACTATCTTGGTAGATTTTCATGCTGGATGATAGCCTTCTTATTCTCATATTAATTGCTTTAGGATCCTGTTTAATTTGGGTGATTTGAGTTTACATTAATATAGAAAGGGTTTATAAGTGCTGTCTGAGAGGTTAAGTGTAACATCTAGAAAATTTGCTATTTTGATATCGGTTGTGGTCTTCAGATAAGACTGGTGGAAGAACAACTCAAACAACGGGTGATAGGTAAACGTTATTTTATTAGCAGGAAAAGGACATCATACAAAGGAAGTACTAGCCGTGCTCGGCTAGCAGTCCATCTGTCAAATGTCTCGTAAGAAACGAGAGGTTGTCTCCCTTTATTTCCTGTAAAATACAGGAAGGCACAAGGCCTTAAGTTTTGTGGGGGTGGGGAAGGGTGCGGTCTTGCAATAACTATGTTTTAACTAGTGGGACCTAGCTAGCCACATTCGCCGACCCATTCAACAATACAATATATAGTCATTCATCCGTCGCCATGCGCGCTGCTGTCACCAAAATACCACATTTGCTCGATGAAGAAAGAACCTACTTAAAATCCCGAGAGTGATGCAAGATTTTATTTACAAATTGAGGTTTTTACAAATGAATTCATATGATGGGGATGGGAGAAAAAACCCCGAAATATATACAGAAACAAAGGAAAAATCCCCCTTTTGGTTGCCCTCCCATCCCCCCGTCTATAAAATTGGAGGCCGACTGTTTTCCGGGGCGAAAAGAACCGAAAACAAGCCGGACCTACCCTAGGTGGGGCAGGGATCCTAATCTACAGGGGTAAAAGAAAATAAGAGGTCGGGCGCGGTATGGGTTGATTCGAACAGGTAATATGATTTTTTATACATATGAATGTTCAAGATCTTCAGAAAAAGCGGGCTGGGATATAGATTAAGGTACAAAAATAATGGGGTGGGGAAGATCTTGAGAACTAATGACTAGGTGACTGGGACAATGACTGACAACATACTGCTAACTAGGTTACAAGGGAAAAAAGCTTTGCCTACTTACCGGGGGTGGGGTCCCGAAGGACCCGTACCGTAGACGCCATGAGCGGGCAGAGGAGGGAAGGATGACTCCAACGTTGCCCCCTTTCTTACGACCAGGCTCGCTGCATTCACCCACCTTCTGCTGAATGTTATGCGATCCAAGCGTTTTCTATCGCATCTGATTTTGACCCTAAGCGAATGCCTAAAGTACAAAACCAGATCACGATGAGAAAAGTTTGCATCGTCATACAATCCCTTGTTTCGCGTAGTCCAAATCACCATTCGAGCTACAGCTAGGATCGCGAGAAACACCACACGCTTCTCACCCTGAAACGGAGGAAGAACGTTGTCCACGACGTAACCAACGTCGAGCAGCACGAGCTGCTTGGGTTCGATGCGAGCCGTCCACTCCCCGACGTGATCCCAAAACGGGCGAACTCGCTCGCAGTAGTAGAAGGCGTGCTCAGCCGTTTCCTCTAAGCCACTGCTGCAGCGAGGGCAATCAGGCATGTCTGCCAGGCCCGCTTTGTAGTTCAAGACGAAAAGGGGTAACGCATTCCGTGCAAGTCGCCAGGTGAGCGAGAACTCGGAGTTGTTCAAGAAGCTCGATCCTGGCGCCCAATTCCAGTGAGAGCGGATCTCCTCCGCCGTCCAGCCTCGCCGCTCGCTAAGAGGATCAGAAGCGGAACCCACCACTAATTCCCGATATAGCTCTTTCCGAGGCCGTGAAAGGTCACTGGACCCAAGAAGGTTACGAAGGGCCTTTCGGCACTCGCGGACAAACAGTGCTTCGCCCAAAGGCTTACGTCGACCTTCAGCCTTTGGGTCTGACTGGAGGCGAGGAAAAGTCCGACTCGCCTTTCGTCTCCACACTGCGTCCCCCGTCAAGGACCGGCCCAGGTATGCAAGTCTTTCAGCAAGCCAGTGGCTCTCCAGATCAGGCATACCCAGACCCCCGTTGCGTGTACGTTGGATACAGACCTGCCTACGGACCATCGGCCTTGCACCTCCCCAGAGCAATCCGGAGAGGGATTGTTGCAGTGCCAACCGACGTGCCTTAGGCAGAGAAAGTACAGCCAATCGGTAAAGGATCAGAGGGAAGACGTACGTGGCGCCCGCCTCCGCCCTGCCCTTTAAGGACAACCTCCTTGAAAGCCAGATTCCCACCTGAGCATTCACCTTGGTTTGTACTTCCAACCAATTTCGCTCCAGTTGGAGGTCGGGCCCGAACCACACCCCGAGGATGCGGACGGGTCCGTCACTCCAGCAGAAGGGCCCTGGAAGAGTATTGCTACCCCTCCAAGCACCAAGCCGCAAACCTTCGCTTTTGTCAAAATTGACCTTGGCTCCTGCGATCCGCTCGTACTCGACAACCGCCTCTTTCACAGCCTTTATATCCAGACGGCGGGACACAAAGACTGTGATGTCATCAGCGAACGCGGAAACCCTTGCAGCAAGGCTGCTAACAAAAGGTATACCGCGCAGGGACGGACTTGTCCTCTCATCCCTAAGCCTGCGCAGGAGGGGCTCCAACGCGAGGACATAGAGAAGAGGAGACAACGGGCAGCCCTGCCGGACCGAACGCTCGATCGCGAATACCTCCGAACGCCTTCCGTTCACCTGCACCACTGCCTGAGGGTTATGGTACATCATACTAATCCATCTGCGGAACTCCGGTTTGAATCCGGCAGTCTCCAAAACAGACGCCAAGAACCGATGGTCGACCCTATCGAAGGCCTTGGACTGATCTAAACTGATCAGCGCGGCTTCAGTGTCGTCTTCTATTCCCTCTAGGACCTCGCGAATCAAGTGCAGATTGTTCTGGATCGATCTTCCCTTCACAGCAAAGGTCTGTTCGGGGCCGATCAGATCACTGATGACACGCTGTAAACGATTCGCCAAGACCCGGGCCAAAATCTTTAACTCTGCGTTAAGCAGAGTTATGGGCCTGTAGTCATCTAAGCCCTCCCCAACATGCTGGCCACCTTTCTTCAGCAATGTGATCACGCCCTTGGTAACGCAACCAGGGATCACTCCCTGGGCGAACCAATGGTTGAACACATCCGTCAGAATAGGCACAAACATGTGCGACATCCTCAAGTACACTTCGTAGGGCAAACCATCTAGTCCCGGCGACTTGTTGAGGCCGACCTGCTTCAACGCATCACGGACTTCGCATTCAGTAACCAAACCCTCGCAGCTAGCCGCTTCAGCCACCCCAAGGCGGGGGAAGTCGGCAAGATAGCTACGAAACTCCCGGATCGGGAGATCAGGGCAGCAGGCAAAGCGATCCCGAAAGTGCGCCCGAAAGGCATCACGCATCTCACGACCCGATCGCAGCAGTCGCCCGTCCGCAGTCTTGACAGACGCGATGTACCGATCGGGGAACCTTCGCACTTCTTCTTCACGCGCAGTCGCGTTCGATTTCACAGCTTCGTTGAGAACTCTATTTAGCCTAGATCTAACTACGAATCCCTTGTAGCGCTCGCTACTCTCACGCTCAAGGTCCCTCCTAGCTAGCTCTACACCTAGGGAGTCCCCCCCAGCCACCGCCCGGGAAAGTCTATCTTCTATAGCCTTCGCCTCCTTGGCCTTATCTAGGCTGAGCTGTTGACCGTATTTGGTGGCGAAGTCTCTAATCCTATATTTCAGAGAAACCCACCACCTATTCCCGGTAACCGCCACCACTAACGCCCGCTGAATTAGGGATTCCAGCCGGTCCCGGAAGTCCCGTATCTCCAGTAAGGAGGTATTGAACTTCCAGTAGCCGGCTAGACTAGGCCTATTGGCTAACCGTAGACTGACCCTAACAAGCTTATGGTCAGTCCACGCTATCAGGTGGAACGTGGGACAACTAACGAAATCAATGTCAGCTCGTCTAACTAACACTCTGTCCAAGTAGGAACCTACTTTGGCAGAGGGCGAGCTATCTAACCACGTCCACATCTCCCGCCCTGGGTGATCAAGACGAAACCTGTCGACGAGACCGTGACGAGTCACGAAGCCGACAAGGCTGCTATCACACCTTCCCGCACGCCTAGCTCCCCGCCCGACCTTATCTATCTTGGGATCAAGGATCGCATTCCAATCACCCATTAAGACTAGCCGCTTCGTATCGTCCAGGAACGGCGCCAACCGACGAAAAAAGGAAATCCTCTCCGCAGCGATATTGGACGCATAAACCGCAACCAGACGAAACTTGAAACTTTTCACGGCAACATCGGCCACAACCAGCCGGCCCCCCTCACCTGCAAAAACAACGTCAACATCAGCATCAAGGCTGCGTCCAACTAGCAGAGAGACCCCAGCGCTGATGCGGCTGCCGTATGCTGAGAAAACGTTAAAGTCGCTTTCCAGCACCCGACAGTCGGCATCGCAAGTGAAGTGGGTCTCCTGCACTGCAGCAACATCCACTCCGAGGTTCTTGAGTTCACCAAGCAAGCGCGCACACTTGCTTGAATCCCTCAGTCCCCTCACATTCAAACTGGCAACGTTTAAAGCCATCAATCTCACTTACCTTACTCAGTGTCGACTACGGGCCGGAAATCCTTCGGGGTGAGGATGCCGACAGCCTGACGCAGGGAACCGGTACCGAGTTCAGTTGTCACCCGGTTGTCTCTGGTGATTCCGCCGACATCTATGGGGAACCGCAGCTTTAGGGACCTGTAAAGGGACGGGTGAACCAAAATTGGGACCCTGCCCGAACAAAAAGGAATACATTTTTTCAATGAGGAGTGCTCCAACTCCGCCAGCTTTATGCCCGTATCAGTCTGACAGGCCGTACTCAAGAACTTCCATACGCCCTTGGTACGGTCGCCAGCTGACCGGACAAAAGTGGTCACCATGGCTGCACTCCTAAAATTGAAAGGATTTGAAACATTTAGGTTTTGTATTTTTTCAAGGCTCAGCAGCGGCTTTAGTGCCTTTCGTAGCTGGAAGTCACCGACTGCTTCCAGCTCTACTGAGCACAAAGCCGCTGCCTGCTGTATTTGGGTGATTGTCAGTTCTTTTTCGCCCTCCTGCCGATTTGCTTTTTTTTTACTGGCAGGAGGGTCTTGTTCTCGTTTTGCCGGAAAGAGTTCTTGTGAGGGTATCATAGTGGGACTGAGTGAGGGAAGAGATGGAGTTCTGGTTAAGTTTAGGGGCTGGGACCAGTCTGCTGATTGTGACCTTGGGAGTGGGATTTGATAGGGTCGGTGATATTTCTTTAGGCACTGTTCTTGTTGGGGTGAGAGGGTGAACATTTGATATGGTGGTTGTGTGGGTTGTAGGATTTGAGGGGGGGAAGGGGTGGTGGAGGTAGAGGTGGAGGAGTTGGTTGCTTTTGCGGTTGAGAGGAGGGACCTGCCTTGGGTTGTTCGGGGCATATTTTTTTTGCGGTCCCCTCCCCGCTGTCCCTTCTCCTCTTCAAATTAAAGTTGGTTTCCATCTCTTCCGGGGCGTTTGGTTTTTTTTTTGTTTTGTTTTTTCGGAGATGTCTTCGGTGTTGTTGTTGCAGGTCTGGGTGATGTTGCTGGTGCCGATGTTACTGGTGCGGGCGTTGCTGGAGTCTCTGTTGCTGGTGTGGCTGGTTTCGGAGTTATAGGTGGTTCTGATGTTGGTGTTGCTTTTGCTGCTACTACTGCTGCTGCTGCTGTTTGGGCCTTTTTTTGAGGAGGGGATGAGGTTTTTTCCCCCTGCTTAGGGGACCCCCTCCTCTTTCTGGCCACTTCCGTCCAGCCCTCTTGATTGCTGGGTTTGGGCTGGGCTGGACCCGGGCCCTTGGCCTCCGCTTCTTTGTTGACTGTGTTGGTGGTGGTGGCCGCTGCGTCCCCCGTTGTTGTTGTTGTTGTTGGCATAGTTTTTTCTTTGTTTTCAGGGCGCTGGGGGCAAAACTTGGCGATGTGGCCAATTTGCTTACACCCCCAGCACCTGGGGCGTCTTCCCTCCACCAACACAATCATCTGCCGATCCCCGCAGATAACCGTTTCCGGGATGGCTTTGAAGCCATCTTAGGCACAGCCGGAAGGCATAGTCCCCGTAGGCTGTCCCGGCCGGGGATCTGAGGAGGTTGAACTCCTCAACCTGGCCAAAGGCACTTAAGTATGCTGCCAGGACCTCCCCAGTAATAATGGCCGGGACATTGCAGATCGTCACGCGGAGCCTACGGGTGCCTTGATATTCCGGCTGTAGCCTGAAGTTCTTCGTAATTATGTCTCTTTCTGCTGCCTTCGCCGCTTGTTGTTCTGTGGGAAACAGGACATCACATGTTGCGAAACTTTTTCTACAGAAGTACTGGCATGGGATGCCTGACTTCCTCAGCAGCTCTTCGAAAGAATCTTTATTGAGCCCCACCAGCCTTTTTGTTTTAAGGTCGGAAACGACCAGCGAGAGGACTCTTGGTATTATCTTGTCAACTATTTCCGGGATGGGCAATATCTCGTTTCCGTTAAAGTACTTGGCGTACTTGCCCACCCGGTCTTTCTCATAGTCTGCCGGTCCCCTCTGCTGGCCTTTCCAGGCTGTGGGGCTTTTTTGAGCCGGCTGTATTGGGCTGTCTTGGCTATCATTTGTTTCTTGGGATTCGGCGGGGATCGGCAACGAAGGCCAATTTGCCCCTATCAGGCTTTGTGTCTTTGTCGAATTAGTTGGAGTTGTTGCCCCCTCCATGGCTGCGAAAAAATAATAGCAGCCAGGAGGGTATGATTAAACCTCCAACTGTAGCTTAGTATGGAGGGGGGGCTCTACAGTTTCAACTGAAAGAATGTCAAAAACAAATAAAACAAGTGAAATGACACCACGCAAGATTAAAAACAGGTAGAACCCCTGAAAATCAAAAAATAAATGGTAAGGCAACAAAATAAAATCCGACCAATAACAAAAAACAAAAAAGTCGGATAACAAGTGTCGAAAACAAAACAAGTCAATCGACAAAACAAAGAGTTCTCGGTAAGACTTGAAAAAAATTAAAGTTCAAACAAAGTCACAAAGAAAACAAAGTCTTACCGAGATAACAATTTTTCAACAAGTAATCCAACAATAAGTAATCCAATAATAGTAACAACGTAGATCAACACTTTTCGTAAGAATAATAGAGAACTGGTCTCCCTTTATTTCCTGTAAAAATGCAGGAAGGCACAAGGCCTTAAGTTTTGTGGGGGTGGGGAAGGGTGCGGTCTTGCAATAACTATGTTTTAACTAGTGGGACCTAGCTAGCCACATTCGCCGACCCATTCAACAATACAATATATAGTCATTCATCCGTCGCCATGCGCGCCGCCGTCACCAAAACACCACATTTGCTCGATGAAGAAAGAACCTACTTAAAATCCCGAGAGTGATGCATGATTTTATTTACAAATTGTGGTTTTTACAAATGAATTCATATGATGGGGATGGGAGAAAAAACCCCGAAATATGTACAGCAACAAAGGAAAAAATCCCCCGTTTGGTTGCCCTCCCATCCCCCCGTCTATAAAATTGGAGGCCGACTGTTTTCCGGGGCGAAAAGAACCGAAAACAAGCCGGACCTACCCTAGGTGGGGCAGGGATCCTAATCTACAGGGGTCAAAGGAAATAAAGGGTCGGGCGCAGTATGGGTTGATTCAAGCAGGTAATGTGATTTTTTATACATATGAATGTTCAAGATCTTCAGTAAAAGCGGGCTGGGATATGGGTTAAGGTACAAAAATAATGGGGATGGGGAAGA
Source organism: Sepioteuthis lessoniana (assembly GCA_963585895.1). NCBI lineage: Eukaryota > Metazoa > Mollusca > Cephalopoda > Myopsida > Loliginidae > Sepioteuthis > Sepioteuthis lessoniana. The sequence goes on along the minus strand of OY757904.1, from coordinate 125,871,916 downwards.
TCTTGAGAACTAATGACTAGGTGACGGGGACAATGACTGACAACATACTGCTAACTAGGTTACCAGGGAAAAAAGCTTTGCCTACTTACCGGGGGTGGGGTCCCGAAGGACCCGTACCATAGACGCCATGAGCGGGCAGAGGAGGGAAGGACGACTCCAACGCTGCCCCCTTTCCCACGACCAGGCTCGCTGCATTCACCCACCCTCTGCCGAATGCTATGCGATCCAAGCGCCCTCTATCGCATCCGACCCTGACCCCAAGCGAATGCCCAAAGTACAAAACCAGATCACGACGAGAAAAGTTTGCATCGTCATACAATCTCTTCTCTCGCGTAGTCCAAATCACCATTCGAGCCACAGCCAGGATCGCGAGAAACACCACACGCCTCCCACCCTGAAACGGAGGAAGAACGCCGTCCACGACGCAACCAACGTCGAGCAGCACGAGCTGCTTGGGTTCGATGCGAGCCGTCCACTCCCCGACGTGATCCCAAAACGGGCGAACCCACTCGCAGCAGTAGAAGGCGTGCTCAGCCGCCCCCTCCAAGCCACCGCCGCAGTGAGGGCAATCAGGCATGTCTGCCAGGCCCGCTTTGTAGTTCAAGCCGAAAAGGGGCAACGCATTCCGTGCAAGTCGCCAGGCGAGCGAGAACTCGGAGCTGCTCAAGAAGCTCGATCCCGGCGCCCAACTCCAGTGAGAGCGGATCTCCTCCGCCGTCCAGCCTCGCCGCTCGCTAAGAGGATCAGAAGCGGAACCCACCACCAACTCCCGATACAGCTCCTTCCGAGGCTGTGAAAGGTCACTGGACCCAAGAAGGTTACGAAGGGCCTTTCGGCACTCGCGGACAAACAGTGCTTCGCCCAAAGGCTTACGTCGACCTTCAGCCTTTGGGTCTGACTGGAGGCGAGGAAAAGTCCGACTCGCCTTTCGTCTCCACACTGCGTCCCCCGTCAAGGACCGGCCCAGGTATGCAAGTCTTTCAGCAAGCCAGTGGCTCTCCAGATCAGGCATACCCAGACCCCCGTTACGTGTACGTTGGATACAGACCTGCCTACGGACCATCGGCCTTGCACCTCCCCAGAGCAATCTGGAGAGGGATTGTTGCAGTGCCAACCGACGTGCCTTAGGCAGAGGAAGTACAGCCAATCGGTAAAGGATCAGAGGGAAGACGTACGTGGCGCACGCCTCCGCCCTGCCCTTTAAGGACAACCCCCTTGAAAGCCAGATTCCCACCTGAGCATTCACCTTGGTTTGTACTTCCAACCAATTTCGCTCCAGTTGGAGGTCGGGCCCGAACCACACCCCGAGGATGCGGACGGGTCCGTCACTCCAGCGGAAGGGCCCTGGAAGAGTATTGCTACCCCTCCAAGCACCAAGCCGCAAACCTTCGCTTTTGTCAAAATTGACCTTGGCTCCTGCGATCCGCTCGTACTCGACAACCGCCTCTTTCACAGCCTTTATATCCAGACGGCGGGACACAAAGACTGTGATGTCATCAGCGAACGCGGAAACCCTTGCAGCAAGGCTGCTAACAAAAGGTATACCGCGCAGGGACGGACTTGTCCTCTCATCCCTAAGCCTGCGCAGGAGGGGATCCAACGCGAGGACATAGAGAAGAGGAGACAACGGGCAGCCCTGCCGGACCGAACGCTCGATCGCGAATACCTCCGAACGCCTTCCGTTCACCTGCACCACTGCCTGAGGGTTATGGTACATCATACTAATCCATCTGCGGAACTCCGGTTTGAATCCGGCAGTCTCCAAAACAGACGCCAAGAACCGATGGTCAACCCTATCGAAGGCCTTGGACTGATCTAAACTGATCAGCGCGGCTTCGGTGTCGTCTTCTATTCCCTCTAGGACCTCGCGAATCAAGTGCAGATTGTCCTGGATCGATCTTCCCTTCACAGCAAAGGTCTGTTCGGGGCCGATCAGATCACTGATGACACGCTGTAAACGATTCGCCAAGACCCGGGCCAAAATCTTTAACTCTGCGTTAAGCAGAGTTATGGGCCTGTAGTCATCTAAGCCCTCCCCAACATGCTGGCCACCTTTCTTCAGCAATGTGATCACGCCCTTGGTAACGCAACCAGGGATCACTCCCTGGGCGAACCAATGGTTGAACACATCCGTCAGAATAGGCACAAACATGTGCGACATCCTCAAGTACACTTCGTAGGGCAAACCATCTAGTCCCGGCGACTTGTTCAGGCCGACCTGCTTCAACGCATCACGGACTTCGCATTCAGTAACCAAACCCTCGCAGCTAGCCGCTTCAGCCACCCCAAGGCGGGGGAAGTCGGCAAGATAGCTACGAAACTCCCGGATCGGGAGATCAGGGCAGCGGGCAAAGCGATCCCGAAAGTGCGCCCGAAAGGCATCACGCATCTCACGACCCGATCGCAGCAGTCGCCCGTCCGCAGTCTTGACAGACGCGATGTACCGATCGGGGAACCTTCGCACTTCTTCTTCACGCGCAGTCGCGTTCGATTTCACAGCTTCGTTGAGAACTCTATTTAGCCTAGATCTAACTACGAATCCCTTGTAGCGCTCGCTACTCTCACGCTCAAGGTCCCTCCTAGCTAGCTCTACACCTAGGGAGTCCCCCCCAGCCACCGCCCGGGAAAGTCTATCTTCTATAGCCTTCGCCTCCTTGGCCTTATCTAGGCTGAGCTGTTGACCGTATTTGGTGGCGAAGTCTCTAATCCTATATTTCAGAGAAACCCACCACCTACTCCCGGTAACCGCCCCCACTAACGCCCGCTGAATTAGGGATTCTAGCCGGTCCCGGAAGTCCCGTATCTCCAGTAAGGAGGTATTGAACTTCCAGTAGCCGGCTAGACTAGGCCTATTGACTAACCGTAGACTGACCCTAACAAGCTTATGGTCAGTCCACGCTATCAGGTGGAACGTGGGACAACTAACGAAATCAGTGTCAGCTCGTCTAACTAACACTCTGTCCAAGTAGGAACCTACTTTGGCAGAGGGCGAGCTATCTAGCCACGTCCACATCTCCCGCCCTGGGTGATCAAGACGAAACCTGTCGACGAGACCGTGACGAGTCACGAAGCCGACAAGGCTGCTATCACACCTTCCCGCACGCCTAGCTCCCCGCCCGACCTTATCTATCTTGGGATCAAGGATCGCATTCCAATCACCCATTAAGACTAGCCGCTTCGTATCGTCCAGGAACGGCGCCAACCGACGAAAAAAGGAAATCCTCTCCGCAGCGATATTGGACGCATAAACCGCAACCAGACGAAACTTGAAACTTTTCACGGCAACATCGGCCACAACCAGCCGGCCCCCGTCACCTGCAAAAACAACGTCAACATCAGCATCAAGGCTGCGTCCAACTAGCAGAGAGACCCCAGCGCTGATGCGGCTGCCGTATGCTGAGAAAACGTTAAAGTCGCTTTCCAGCACCCGACAGTCGGCATCGCAAGTGAAGTGGGTCTCCTGCACTGCAGCAACATCTACTCCGAGGTTCTTGAGTTCACCAAGCAAGCGCGCACACTTGCTTGAATCCCTCAGTCCCCTCACATTCAAACTGGCAACGTTTAAAGCCATCAATCTCACTTACCTTACTCAGTGTCGACTACGGGCCGGAAATCCTTCGGGGTGAGGATGCCGACAGCCTGACGCAGAGAACCGGTACCGAGTTCAGTTGTCACCCGGTTGTCTCTGGTGATTCCGCCGACATCTATGGGGAACCGCAGCTTTAGGGACCTGTAAAGGGACGGGTGAACCAAAATTGGGACCCTGCCCGAACAAAAAGGAATACATTTTTTCAATGAGGAGTGCTCCAACTCCGCCAGCTTTATGCCCGTATCATTCTGACAGACCGTACTCAAGAACTTCCATACGCCCTTGGTACGGTCGCCAGCTGACCGGACAAAAGTGGTCACCATGGCTGCACTCCTAAAATTGACAGGATTAGAAACATTCAGGTTTTGTATTTTTTCAAGGCTCAGCAGCGGCTTTAGTGCCTTTCGCAGCTGGAAGTCGCCAACTGCTTCCAGCTCTACTGAGCACAAAGCCGCTGCCTGCTGTATTTGGGTGATTGTTAGTTCTTTTTCGCCCTCCTGCCGATTTGCTTTTTTTTTACTGGCAGGAGGGTCTTGTTTTCGTTTTGATGGGAACAGTTCTTGAGAGGATATGCTAGTGGGGCTGAGTGAGGGAAGAGATGGAGTTCTGGTTAAGTTTAGGGGCTGGGACCGGTCTGCTGATTGGGACCTTGGGAGTGGGATTTGGTAGGGTCTGTGGTATTTCTTTAGGCACTGTTCTTGTTGGGGTGAGAGGGTGAACATTTGATATGGTGGTTGTGTGGGTTGTAGGATTTGAGGGGGTGGAAAGGGTGGTGGAGGTAAAGGTGGAGGAGTTGATTGCTTTTGCGGTTGAGAGGAGGGACCTGCCTTGGGTTGTTCAGGGCATATTTTTTTTGCGGTCCCCTCCCCGCTGTCCCTTCTCCTCTTCAAATTATAGTTGGTCTCCATCTCTTCCGGGGCGTTTGGTTTATTTTTCTTTTTTTGTTTTTTCGGTGATGTCTTTGTTGCTGCAGATGGTGCCGATGTTACTGGTGCGGGCGTTGCTGGAGTCTCTGTTGCTGGTGTGGCTGGTTTCGGAGTTATCGGTGGTTCTGATGTTGGTGTTGCTTCTGCTGCTACTACTGCTGCTGTTTGGGCCTTTTTTTGAGGAGGGGATGAGGTTTTTTCCCCCTGCTTAGGGGATCCCCTCCTCTTTCTGGCCACCTCCGTCCAGCCCTCTTGATTGCTTGGTTTGAGCTGGGCTGGACCCGGGCTCTTGGCCTCCGCTTCTTTTCTGACTGTGTTGGTGATGGTGGCTGCTGCGTCCCCTGTTGTTGTCGTTGTTGTTGTTGTTGTTGTTGACGTAGTTTTTTCTTTTTGGTTTTCAGGGCGCTGGGGGCAAAACTTGGCGATGTGGCCAATTTGCTTACACCCCCAGCACCTGGGGCGTCTTCCCTCCACCAACACAATCATCTGCCGATCCCCGCTGATCAGCATTTCAGGGATGGCTTTAAAACCATCCCTGGTCAGGCACAGCCGGAAGGCATAGTCCCCGTAGGCTGTCCCGGCCGGGGATCTGAGGAGGTTGAACTCCTCAACCTGGCCAAAGGCACTTAAGTATGCTGCCAGGACCTCCCCAGTAATAATGGCCGGGACATTGCAGATCGTTACGCGGAGCCTACGGGTGCCCTGATATTCCGGCTGTAGCCTAAAGTTCTTCGTAATTATGTCTCTTTCTGCTGCTTTCGCCGCTTGTTGTTCTGTGGGAAACAGGACATCCCATGTTGCGAAACTTTTTCTGCAGAAGTACTGGCATGGGATGCCTGACTTCCTTAGCAGCTCTTCGAAAGAAACCTTATTGAGCCCCACCAGCCTTTTTGTTTTAAGGTCGGAAACGACCAGCGAGAGGACTCTTGGTATTATTTTGTCGGCTATTTCCGGGATGGGCAAAATCTCGTTTCCGTTAAAGTACTTGGCGTACTTGCCCACCCGGTCCTTTTCATAGTCAGCCGGTCCCCTCTGCTGGCCTTTCCAGGCTGTGGGGCTTTTTTGAGCCGGCTGTATTGGGCTGTCTTGGCTATCTTTTGTTTCTTGGGATTCGGCGGGGATCGGCAACGAAGGCCAATTTGCCCCTATCAGGCTTTGTGTCTTTGTTGACTTATTTGGAGTTGTTGCCCCCTCCATGGCTGCGAAAAAATAATAGCAGCCAGGAGGGTATGGTTAAACCTCCAACTGTAGCTTAGTATGGAGGGGGGGCTCTACAGTTTCAACTGAAAGAATGTCAAAAATAAAACAAGTGGAATGACACCACGCAAGTTAAAAGACAGGTAGAACCCCTGACAATCAAAAAATAAATGGTAAGGCAACAAAATAAAATCCGACTTATAACAACAAACAAAAAAGTCGGATAACAAGTGAAAAAAAAAATAAAACAAGTCAGTCGTCAAAACAAAGAGTTCTCGGTAAGACTTGAAAAAAAAAAAATTAAAGTTCAAACAAAGTCACAAAGAAAACAAAGTCTTACCGAGATAACAATTTTTCAACAAGTAATCCAACAATAAGTAATCCAATAATAGTAACAACGTAGATCAACACTTTTCGTAAGAATAATAGAGAACTGGTCTCCCTTTATTTCCTGTAAAAATGCAGGAAGGCACAAGGCCTTAAGTTTTGTGGGGGTGGGGAAGGGTGCGGTCTTGCAATAACTATGTTTTAACTAGTGGGACCTAGCTAGCCACATTCGCCGACCCATTCAACAATACAATATAGAGCCATTCATCCGTCGCCATGCGCGCTGCTGTCACCAAAATACCACATTTGCTCGATGAAGAAAGAACCTACTTAAAATCCCGAGAGTGATGCATGATTTTATTTACAAATTGTGGTTTTTACAAATGAATTCATATGATGGGGATGGGAGAAAAACCCCGAAATATGTACAGCAACAAAGGAAAAAATCCCCCGTTTGGTTGCCCTCCCATCCCCCCGTCTATAAAATTGGAGGCCAACTGTTTTCCGGGGCGAAAAGAACCGAAAACAAGCCGGACCTACCCTAGGTGGGGCAGGGATCCTAATCTACAGGGGTCAAAGGAAATAAGGGGTCGGGCGCGGTATGGGTTGATTCAAGCAGGTAATATGATTTTTTATACATATGAATGTTCAAGATCTTCAGAAAAAGCGGGCTGGGATATGGGTTAAGGTACAAAAATAATGGGGATGGGGAAGATCTTGAGAACTAATGACTAGGTGACGGGGACAATGACTGACAACATACTGCTAACTAGGTTGCAAGGGAAAAAAGCTTTGCCTACTTACCGGGGGTGGGGTCCCGAAGGACCCGTACCGTAGACGCCATGAGCGGGCAGAGGAGGGAAGGATGACTCCAACGTTGCCCCCTTTCTTACGACCAGGCTCGCTGCATTCACCCACCTTCTGCTGAATGTTATGCGATCCAAGCGTTTTCTATCGCATCTGATTTTGACCCTAAGCGAATGCCTAAAGTACAATACCAGATCACGATGAGAAAAGTTTGCATCGTCATACAATCCCTTCTTTCGCGTAGTCCAAATCACCATTCGAGCTACAGCCAGGATCGCGAGAAACACCACACGCTTCTCACCCTGAAACGGAGGAAGAACGTTGTCCACGACGTAACCAACGTCGAGCAGCACGAGCTGCTTGGGTTCGATGCGAGCCGTCCACTCCCCGACGTGATCCCAAAACGGGCGAACTCGCTCGCAGTAGTAGAAGGCGTGCTCAGCCGTTTCTTCTAAGCCACTGCTGCAGCGAGGGCAATCAGGCATGTCTGCCAGGCCCGCCTTGTAGTTCAAGCCGAAAAGGGGTAACGCATTCCGTGCAAGTCGCCAGGTGAGCGAGAACTCGGAGTTGTTCAAGAAGCTCGATCCTGGCGCCCAATTCCAGTGAGAGCGGATCTCCTCCGCCGTCCAGCCTCGCCGCTCGCTAAGAGGATCAGAAGCGGAACCCACCACTAATTCCCGATATAGCTCTTTCCGAGGCCGTGAAAGGTCACTGGACCCATGAAGGTTACGAAGGGCCTTTCGGCACTCGCGGACAAACAGTGCTTCGCCCAAAGGCTTACGTCGACCTTCAGCCTTTGGGTCTGACTGGAGGCGAGGAAAAGTCCGACTCGCCTTTCGTCTCCACACTGCGTCCCCCGTCAAGGACCGGCCCAGGTATGCAAGTCTTTCAGCAAGCCAGTGGCTCTCCAGATCAGGCATACCCAGACCCCCGTTACGTGTACGTTGGATACAGACCTGCCTACGGACCATCGGCCTTGCACCTCCCCAGAGCAATCTGGAGAGGGATTGTTGCAGTGCCAACCGACGTGCCTTAGGCAGAGGAAGTACAGCCAATCGGTAAAGGATCAGAGGGAAGACGTACGTGGCGCACGCCTCCGCCCTGCCCTTTAAGGACAACCTCCTTGAAAGCCAGATTCCCACCTGAGCATTCACCTTGGTTTGTACTTCCAACCAATTTCGCTCCAGTTGGAGGTCGGGCCCGAACCACACCCCGAGGATGCGGACGGGTCCGTCACTCCAGCGGAAGGGCCCTGGAAGAGTATTGCTACCCCTCCAAGCACCAAGCCGCAAACCTTCGCTTTTGTCAAAATTGACCTTGGCTCCTGCGATCCGCTCGTACTCGACAACCGCCTCTTTCACAGCCTTTATATCCAGACGGCGGGACACAAACACTGTGATGTCATCAGCGAACGCGGAAACCCTTGCAGCAAGGCTGCTAACAAAAGGTATACCGCGCAGGGACGGACTTGTCCTCTCATCCCTAAGCCTGCGCAGGAGGGGCTCCAACGCGAGGACATAGAGAAGAGGAGACAACGGGCAGCCCTGCCGGACCGAACGCTCGATCGCGAATACCTCCGAACGCCTTCCGTTCACCTGCACTACTGCCTGAGGGTTATGGTACATCATACTAATCCATCTGCGGAACTCCGGTTTGAATCCGGCAGTCTCCAAAACAGACGCCAAGAACCGATGGTCAACCCTATCGAAGGCCTTGGACTGATCTAAACTGATCAGCGCGGCTTCGGTGTCGTCTTCTATTCCCTCTAGGACCTCGCGAATCAAGTGCAGGTTGTCCTGGATCGATCTTCCCTTCACAGCAAAGGTCTGTTCAGGGCCGATCAGATCACTGATGACAAGCTGTAAACGATTAGCTAAGACCCGGGCCAAAATCTTTAACTCTGTGTTAAGCAGAGTTATGGGCCTGTAGTCATCTAAGCCCTCCCCAACATGCTGGCCACCTTTCTTCAGCAATGTGATCACGCCCTTGGTAACGCAACCAGGGATCACTCCCTGGGCGAACCAATGGTTGAACACATCCGTCAGAATAGGCACAAACATGTGCGACATCCTCAAGTACACTTCGTAGGGCAAACCATCTAGTCCCGGCGACTTGTTGAGGCCGACCTGCTTCAACGCATCACGGACTTCGCATTCAGTAACCAAACCCTCGCAGCTAGCCGCTTCAGCCACCCCAAGGCGGGGGAAGTCGGCAAGATAGCTACGAAACTCCCGGATCGGGAGATCAGGGCAGCGGGCAAAGCGATCCCGAAAGTGCGCCCGAAAGGCATCACGCATCTCACGACCCGATCGCAGCAGTCGCCCGTCCGCAGTCTTGACAGACGCGATGTACCGATCGGGGAACCTTCGCACTTCTTCTTCACGCGCAGTCGCGTTCGATTTCACAGCTTCGTTGAGAACTCTATTTAGCCTAGATCTAACTACGAATCCCTTGTAGCGCTCGCTACTCTCACGCTCAAGGTCCCTCCTAGCTAGCTCTACACCTAGGGAGTCCCCCCCAGCCACCGCCCGGGAAAGTCTATCTTCTATAGCCTTCGCCTCCTTGGCCTTATCTAGGCTGAGCTGTTGACCGTATTTGGTGGCGAAGTCTCTAATCCTATATTTCAGAGAAACCCACCACCTACTCCCGGTAACCGCCCCCACTAACGCCCGCTGAATTAGGGATTCCAGCCGGTCCCGGAAGTCCCGTATCTCCAGTAAGGAGGTATTGAACTTCCAGTAGCCGGCTAGACTAGGCCTATTGACTAACCGTAGACTGACCCTAACAAGCTTATGGTCAGTCCACGCTATCAGGTGGAACGTGGGACAACTAACGAAATCAGTGTCAGCTCGTCTAACTAACACTCTGTCCAAGTAGGAACCTACTTTGGCAGAGGGCGAGCTATCTAGCCACGTCCACATCTCCCGCCCTGGGTGATCAAGACGAAACCTGTCGACGAGACCGTGACGAGTCACGAAGCCGACAAGGCTGCTATCACACCTTCCCGCGCGCCTAGCTCCCCGCCCGACCTTATCTATCTTGGGATCAAGGATCGCATTCCAATCACCCATTAAGACTAGCCGCTTCGTATCGTCCAGGAACGGCGCCAACCGACGAAAAAAGGAAATCCTCTCCGCAGCGATATTGGACGCATAAACTGCAACCAGACGAAACTTGAAACTTTTCACGGCAACATCGGCCACAACCAGCCGGCCCCCGTCACCTGCAAAAACAACGTCAACATCAGCATCAAGGCTGCGTCCAACTAGCAGAGAGACCCCAGCGCTGATGCGGCTGCCGTATGCTGAGAAAACGTTAAAGTCGCTTTCCAGCACCCGACAGTCGGCATCGCAAGTGAAGTGGGTCTCCTGCACTGCAGCAAAATCCACTCCGAGGTTCTTGAGTTCACCAAGCAAGCGCGCACACTTGCTTGAATCCCTCAGTCCCCTCACATTCAAACTGGCAACGTTTAAAGCCATCAATCTCACTTACCTTACTCAGTGTCGACTACGGGCCGGAAATCCTTCGGGGTGAGGATGCCGACAGCCTGACGCAGAGAACCGGTACCGAGTTCAGTTGTCACCCGGTTGTCTCTGGTGATTCCGCCGACATCTATGGGGAACCGCAGCTTTAGGGACCTGTAAAGGGACGGGTGAACCAAAATTGGGACCCTGCCCGAACAAAAAGGAATACATTTTTTCAATGAGGAGTGCTCCAACTCCGCCAGCTTTATGCCCGTATCAGTCTGACAGACCGTACTCAAGAACTTCCATACGCCCTTGGTACGGTCGCCAGCTGACCGGACAAAAGTGGTCACCATGGCTGCACTCCTAAAATTGACAGGATTAGAAACATTCAGGTTTTGTATTTTTTCAAGGTTCAGCAGCGGCTTTAGTGCCTTTCGCAGCTGGAAGTCGCCAACTGCTTCCAGCTCTACTGAGCACAAAGCCGCTGCCTGCTGTATTTGGGTGATTGTTAGTTCTTTTTCGCCCTCCTGTCGATTTGCTTTTCTTTTACTGGCAGGAGGGTCTTGTTTTCGTTTTGATGGGAACAGTTCTTGAGAGGATATGCTAGTGGGGCTGAGTGAGGGAAGAGATGGAGTTCTGGTTAAGTTTAGGGGCTGGGACCGGTCTGCTGATTGGGACCTTGGGAGTGGGATTTGGTAGGGTCTGTGGTATTTCTTTAGGCACTGTTCTTGTTGGGGTGAAAGGGTGAACATTTGATATGGTGGTTGTGTGGGTTGTAGGATTTGAGGGGGTGGAAAGGGTGGTGGAGGTAGAGGTGGAGGAGTTGATTGCTTTTGCGGTTGAGAGGAGGGACCTGCCTTGGGTTGTTCGGGGCATATTTTTTTTGCGGTCCCCTCCCCGCTGTCCCTTCTCCTCTTCAAATTAAAGTTGGTCTCCATCTCTTCCGGGGCGTTTGGTTTATTTTTCTTTTTTTGTTTTTTCGGTGATGTCTTTGTTACTGCAGATGGTACCGATGTTACTGGTGCGGGCGTTGCTGGAGTCTCTGTTGCTGGTGTGGCTGGTTTCGGAGTTATCGGTGGTTCTGATGTTGGTGTTGCTTCTGCTGCTACTACTGCTGCTGTTTGGGCCTTTTTTTGAGGAGGGGATGAGGTTTTTTCCCCCTGCTTAGGGGATCCCCTCCTCTTTCTGGCCACCTCCGTCCAGCCCTCTTGATTGCTTGGTTTGAGCTGGGCTGGACCCGGGCCCTTGGCCTCCGCTTCTTTTCTGACTGTGTTGGTGATGGTGGCTGCTGCGTCCCCTGTTGTTGTCGTTGTTGTTGTTGTTGTTGACGTAGTTTTTTCTTTTTGGTTTTCAGGGCGCTGGGGGCAAAACTTGGCGATGTGGCCAATTTGCTTACACCCCCAGCACCTGGGGCGTCTTCCCTCCACCAACACAATCATCTGCCGATCCCCGCTGATCAGCATTTCAGGGATGGCTTTAAAACCATCCCTGGTCAGGCACAGCCGGAAGGCATAGTCCCCGTAGGCTGTCCCGGCCGGGGATCTGAGGAGGTTGAACTCCTCAACCTGGCCAAAGGCACTTAAGTATGCTGCCAGGACCTCCCCAGTAATAATGGCCGGGACATTGCAGATCGTCACGCGGAGCCTACGGGTGCCCTGATATTCCGGCTGTAGCCTAAAGTTCTTTGTAATTATGTCTCTTTCTGCTGCCTTCGCCGCTTGTTGCTCTGTGGGAAACAGGACATCCCATGTTGCGAAACTTTTTCTGCAGAAGTACTGGCATGGGATGCCTGACTTCCTTAGCAGCTCTTCGAAAGAATCCTTATTGAGCCCCACCAGCCTTTTTGTTTTAAGGTCGGAAACGACCAGCGAGAGGACTCTTGGTATTATTTTGTCGGCTATTTCCGGGATGGGCAAAATCTCGTTTCCGTTAAAGTACTTGGCGTACTTGCCCACCCGGTCCTTCTCATAGTCAGCCGGTCCCCTCTGCTGGCCTTTCCAGGCTGTGGGGCTTTTTTGAGCCGGCTGTATTGGGCTGTCTTGGCTATCTTTTGTTTCTTGGGATTCGGCGGGGATCGGCAACGAAGGCCAATTTGCCCCTATCAGGCTTTGTGTCTTTGTTGACTTATTTGGAGTTGTTGCCCCCTCCATGGCTGCGAAAAAATAATAGCAGCCAGGAGGGTATGGTTAAACCTCCAACTGTAGCTTAGTATGGAGGGGGGGCTCTACAGTTTCAACTGAAAGAATGTCAAAAAACAAGTGGAATGACACCACGCAAGTTAAAAGACAGGTAGAACCCCTGACAATCAAAAAATAAATGGTAAGGCAACAAAATAAAATCCGACCAATAACAACAAACAAAAATGTCGGATAACAAGTGAAAAAAAAAATAAAACAAGTCAGTCGTCAAAACAAAGAGTTCTCGGTAAGACTTGAAAAAAAAAAAATTAAAGTTCAAACAAAGTCACAAAGAAAACAAAGTCTTACCGAGATAACAATTTTTCAACAAGTAATCCAACAATAAGTAATCCAATAATAGTAACAACGTAGATCAACACTTTTCGTTAGAATAATAGAGAAGTGGTCTCCCCCGAGCGAGTTAAGCTCGGAGAATATGTTTAGGTTGGATGAAGCCATCTTTGGGGTATGGTAGGATATGTCCCCGTAACAATATCTGAAGAATTTCGATTTTGAATCCTAATGATTTAAATGCCCTTATAATCATTTTTATATGCTCGAGCTACTAGGGCCATCACAATTGGGGATATATATTAATCCACCGTTATTGTATAAACCTATTTGAACAGGGTTGATTATCCTACTAAGAGTATCTAATATATATAAACCCACAAGGTCTGCTATTTGTGCAGAATCATATCCTCCCGTAGGAACATCAATTTTTTCCGAACCTGTTCTAACCACGTGGATCCATTATTCTTAAGAACAGTTTTTCTGAAAGCTAGAATTATTTAGTACTATTCTTCTGTTATTTCTACATATTTTCTTGCCTAGTTAATGTTATCAATTAGAATATTTTTCGTTATCGATGGATAGAAGTCAATAATGTCAAAATGAGTAAATGTGGCTTTGCTTTTATTTTTAATTTTCTTAAACCATTCAATGGTGTCGTTACAGTTCTTCCAAAATTATTATTGCTATTTTTTCTCACATTAATTATATTTTGAATAATATTTTAATTTTGTTGTTATACCTTATTTTATTGTAAAACCTTGGGAGTTACTTTAAAATGAAGTTTAAATTATGGTAAAAATTAATTAAATTTCTGTTTCCTCATTATTTTGTTATTGCCTTAACCGGATACGAGAGAAGACCGGAAGTATCTTTAATGGGAGCAGACATTTTCCCTTCCCTTCCTTCTTGTAACCATCCCTATTCTGGCTGTATTCATTTATCTCCATGTTGGATCTGAAGAAGTCATGTTAATTTTTTTGAAGTCGTTGATTCATATCAATGCTCTTAGCTGGATGGAAATAAATTTACAATCCTAATGAGACCGAATTTTGTTTTTTTCTTGAAGGAATATTTGCTCTGTGATATCATTTACATTGAGCACTTTAAAAGGAATATTTAGATATTCGAATTTTGAATGATCTAATTGTCCTGATGGAATTGTTCCCTACTCTGGATTTAGGGGGTTGAAAAATACCTTTATATATATATATATATATATATATATATTGTCATCCACATATAAAATTTTTCGTTCACTCACAAGTCTTCAGTGTGGCTAGACCCCCGAGATGATTCAAGCCTTGATAGAAAACCAACGGATGTAAAATCTGCCGGGTATCTTATCCCAGAGCCATCATCAATCTCAGCGTAGGTGAAGGAATTTTTTCGTATAATTTCTTTTACATATAAGCTATCTGCTACCGGAGTGCTCAATTTATAAGAGCGTTGCATTTCAGCGTATGTGGTAGTCGGCATATACCCCTCTCTGGTGCTCAACCCATGGTGGAAGCATATATATTGTTATCCACTGACAGACTGTTTCGTTATATATATATATATATATATATATTGGTCAGTTAATGGGCAATTCAAGTTAGCAGAAGTTGATTTGATACAAGAAAGCCATATGAAGTTGTAACAAAAAAAAAGAAAAATACCACCACCATATTTAGGCACAGACTTCGTTCAGTAAATAATTTTTACCGTCTTATGGCATAACAAACACATGATTTTTTTTTCTCTCAAAATAAATCTGTAATCATTTTAATTATCTTTTTGTGCAACCCCTTTTTGCTTCATATTTTCCGACAGGAAATGTTTTGAAGTTCAGAAATATCGGAAAATAGACTGATCGAAACAACTTTGGAGTCAAATATGTCACGCATCTTAGGAAACGTAAAAAATAAACAGATTGTTGAATATGGACATATATATTAAGGGTATATATTTGTATGTGCACGCATCTTCAACCACTTACACATATGCTTGTGTTCCTAACGCACCCTCCCGCTCTCACCCGCTATACTTGTGTATAAATCGATGTCATGCCTAGGTTGTTCTCTTTGATTGATGGTCACGAAATTATCAGGGTAAATGTTTAAGGCCAAAATTATCTTTTATTCCTTTTCATAGATTTGAATTTCAACCGGACAAAAGCATTATTAATGTATAGGTCAATGCTAAATTTTTACAGAAACTTAGTCTGCAAATATCGACTTTTAAAACGAATTTATATATATATATATATATATATATATATATATAAACAAATCTCTAAGCTAAATATAAATATCTGACCAAAGCGCTTACGGCTAATTTGACACAAAACCTGTCCATGTATTATAAGTATCAACTAAATGGAGAGCTCAGTACGAAGTGTTTGAGATATCAAACATTATAAGGTCAGTTGAAGACAGACATTAACCTATTAACCAAAAAATACTTATAATTCAACGATTCTATATGCTACGTTATCTTTTTTTTTTCTTTGAGTCCACGTGGTGCACTAACTAAAGTGCTGGACTTGCGACGTCACAGGAAGCGAGTTCGAACTCCAGGTGAGCTATTAGTTCACGTTCAGTGAAATTTTCTTGGGAAAGGAATGAACCCGCTTATACTCCCAGTTATGGGTTTGAGTATTCGCCAATAGTCTGGGAGACCGGGGTTCAATCGCAGGTCGAGTCATACTAAAGACTCAAAAAAATGGTACTTGATGTCGCTTTACTTGAAACTTAGAATTAAGGTACAGATCTAGGGTAAAGTGGAGTAATCCAGGGAAAGGTGTAGCGCCCTCCCTTACACATCGGTGTAGTAGGTATTGATAGAGAGCCATCAGGTTTCCTTCGACTAGGGTCGCTAAATTTTCTACTCATCTATAAAGGTTGCTTCGAGATTAAATAACCCTCTAATGTTGATTTGCCTTTAAACAAAGTAAACATAACGAAGTCTTTTGAAACGGTGTTAAAAACGTAAAAGAACATTTTATACAGAAAATCCTTACTCCTTTCGATAAGATTATGTGGAAACTTGTTGAAAAGAAAAAAATGATAAACAGAAAAAGAATTATTGCTATTTGTCTAATCCATTTTGTACATTGTATATATATATATATATATATATATATATATATATATAAGGGGCCGCTATTAAAACAACGTCGATGATGATGATAATACTTCTATTTTGGGAGGAATCTCATTTGTTTTTCATGGTTATCTGAATTGTGGTTCATAGTTTTCTTCCTGAAAAGGATAACCAAACGATTAAACATTTTCCTATGATGCTGTTTTTCTGATGATACGGTTGCATATGAACAAACAACGGGAATTGTAATATATATATATATATATATATATATATATATATATATATATATGTGTGTGTGTGTGTGTGTGTGTGTGTGTGTATGTATATATATATATAATGTGAGGGAGATAGTTGAAATGATCGGCTCAACTTTTTCACTCTTTACTCTCTCTCTCTCTCTCTCTCTCTCACTCTCTCTTACTCTCTCTCTCTCTCTCTCTCTCTTTCTCTCGTTCTTCCTCTAAATATCTCACTCTCACACCATATTTACTGGTGTATAAGTGGACCTCATGAACAGGTCGCTTATTTTAATTTACGGTAACTAAATGATCGATTTTCCGAATAAATGTTTGTCGTCAAAATTGTGTGATTTTCAATTGGACGAAAGTTTAGGTCTACGCCTATTTTTTTCTGAAAATCAAGTCTATAAAAGTCTATTGTTAAAGAAATCACTTCCCTCCAACACACACAAACACACACCACTCACACACACACATAGACTCACAAACACACGCACACACTCACAAACACACATATATATAATAACAGTTGTCTCTGATGATATTTTTGAATCTGTCAAGGAAAGATTCTTAGTAGTATTTTATCGTTATGTGGCTTTTTTTTGTGAATTAGTATTATTAAGAAAAGATATTCAACGCGAATTATGGTCTTTAAATATATTACCCAATGAGAAATCTCGCTGCGACGTGACGCTTTTCTTCCATTGTTTTCATCACATACATAAAATAAGATTATAAACAACACACACCCGCACACACACAAACACATAGATAGATTGATAGATAGATAGATAGATCTGAGCCATTTTTTTTATGTTCCCATCATAAAATATCTCGATTTTATTAAGAATTTTGGTGATTAAGAAATGATCTTCAGCGCGAATTTTACAATATTAAGTGCATAGCTCAGACAGAAATATTGCTTTGACATGTCGTTTTTCTGGTATTACGCTTACCTACATACAATCAATGATAATATAATTGATATATATGAATATATATATATATATATATATATATATACACACATATATATATATATATATAGAGAGAGAGAGATACAGAGATACAGAAAGACGTGCGCTAGCACGTACACACACACACACACACACACACACACACACACACACACACACACACACACACACACACACATATATATATATATATATATATATATATATATATATATATATATATATATGCTCGACTTTTTCACTTCCCATTAGGAAAGAAAATATGTTCATAGATGCCAGAAAAATAACCCAGAAATACAGAAAAGACATATTTTTTTCCTTCTCTTTCGTAACATCAGATTGTGTCAGGTCTTAAAAAACAATAGAATTTTTTTTTTGCCGAATACGAGTCATGTTCTGTATTGTGAGTTTCAGTGGAATATATAAAAGAGTCCTAATCACAGGATAAACTGATTTAAAGAATGCAGATCTTTCGCTATTGGCAATATCTGCAATAATAATACAGCGAAGACAAAAAAAAAAAAAAAAAAATTGAAGGAAAAAGAAAGTAAAATAAATCGATTAGGGGAGGGTAACGCTGTTTCTTCAAAGATCGATATACGGTCGCCAAAATAGGTTCTTTGCGTTGAGAAGAGAAAAACGAACGGATTTTTAGTATTTTTCCTTGAATGGCCAGAGGTAATAGTTCAGAAAGAAAACATCTGATGAATAGATTGTGTTGCACACAGCAGCCGACTGCCGTGGCTTTTCTCTGCAGTGATGCTGTGAGTAAGAAGCTTTTTACTATCGTTTTTAGCCAATACTATTTTGTTCAGTGTGTAATTTGGTTCATACCGAGTAGGCGTCGTGAAGGAAACCAAATGTAGCAAAGAAAAAAGAAAAAAAAGATAAGGCATATTTTTATTTACATATAATTATAGCCAACTCAGCCGTGTCTTATACGATAAGAACAAAACTGGTAACCAATAAATTTTATTAGAAAACAAAAAGCAAAAATCAGCTTTTGCTTTTAGCAGGTCCCCTAGATGGTAACCGGTGTCCGTAAAGAGTTGATGAATGCAATTTTTTGCTGGTTGGCTAATACTGGTATGTATATGTCTAGGTATCCCTTAGAAAATATCGTTTATGAGTTCTTCCCGAATTGCCAACTGTCTTAACGAGATAACTTGTGTGGCTGTTCAACTGCTGTTTTGCTGGTTGTTTCTTCCTGAACACGTAGCATCCTTTTGTAGTTCTCCTCCAGCTTTTTGTCAAGTCGTTTCGTTATAGCCCTAGTGGTGCAGTGGTAGAATAGTACTGCCACGGCCACAGCTTGTAAGACAACATGTTTTAAGACATTTAAATGTTTCCTTAATGCGCTGCAATGTATGAACTCATGTATAGGTCGGATTTTGCAGTATTAACGTTAAGCAAAAGAATGCCATCAGTTCGACTATATTTTCTTTCAGGAGAATAAATATACAATTAGCCAACTCAGAGGATGTTCACTTATTTTATTTAGCTGTAAATAAACTAATAACAGATTAGACGCAAAGCATTATTTCTTCAATTGGTGAGAATTCGGGCTTTAGAAAATATAAATCAAATAAAGTCGATTAAATTATTTATACTAATTGTAGATTTTTTTTCAAAGCCATGGAGAGGAAAATCTAATGGACTAACCTAGTGTAATGTAATTGAACGGTTAACAGAAAATTGAAATTGAAGGAATGAATAAATAAATAGATTTAAAAAAAAGCAGACTCTATCCGAACGGCCAGGCTAAGGCTCTTATCGTTGTTTAAAATGACTTGGAAAACCTGGACTTCCCAAAACATATTTGTACGCATATGAGGAGCCAAGAGAAGTGAATGTTCTTCCCACCGACACCAGGCAGAAAGGAAAGTACGACTCGTTTTTGAGAATTACGGAGTGACATAATGTGTTAGTGACCGTGAGCCCCGAAGATGTGAGGAGGTGAAGGTTTATGAGCCCCATTTATGGTGGGTGGCGCTCCAAAAATTCAAGTCTGCTCTCTCTTTCTCACCAGTATATGTTGGTTCTCTTTGTCTAGCTAACACGGTCCTTTCTGTTCCCATCCTCTCTTTCTACAAGCGTTAGTAGTAAAAACCTTTGGGTAGTTGAACAGTTTCTTGCGTTCATAAACTTTTATCACGGTAGAGTCACAATGAGGTCCATAGAGATACGAATATCTATTTAGAACTGTTATGTCTAAGCCGTCTCTTTGGTAGCGCAACAGTAGACCCATGCAGAAGAAAACACTATGGAAATTATGCATTGCTGTAATCTGCGATTGAGTGAATATCTATGAGAGAGTAAGACAACAAAATATTAGTTGGTTGGTTGGTTGGTTGGGTTTTATGGCACATCAACCTTTGTAGGTTATTTAACGTCAAATCAAATTTTATGCACATAGTTCTATTTCAAACAATTCAATTTACGATGAATACACAATTTAATCGTTAAAAACATTTCTATTTCAAGCAATTCAATCTATTGAAAAAGTTCTAATTCAGTTTAATATAGGTACAGCTTTTGTTTACACACAGTTAAATGTCAAAACAGTTCTATATTAAACTATTGAGTTTATTGTAAGAAGAGTTTCAATGTCAAAAGAATTCTGATTCAAAAAATTAAGTTTAGCATAAGCATGCAGTTAGTTCTATTTAACCCATACATAGGACCCAATCAGGTGCTATAATTCCGGGCCAGAGTGGACCTGGGAGCAATGGCAATAAATGGGTGCTCCGCTTTCCCCAAAGATCCTGCATCACTGGAATGTCACCATCACATTGTTTAGTGTCATATCCAGGACTCTCATTGGGGGTGGTCTTACCCTTCTGCAGGGGTGCAATTGGTGTATAATACAGCCCGAGCCGACTGGGCAACAAAACAATTGATAATATCTAACATAATTAAATAATCTGTGCGAGAAAAATAAAAAATAACTATCCACAGCAAAAAGGTCACGAATCATTCGTGTGACATGATGGGTGGCATACGTTTCTGTGGGTGTGGGTGTGAGTGCCAGTCAGAGGACTCTTTGGCTGTTTTGGCGCGAAACCCACACAAAGGGCTTGCGCACGAGATTTCTCACGAGACCAGAAGAAAACAGAAGAAGGCAGATAACTGAAGAGAGCAGAACAGAACAGGGGCAATCCACAGACCAGCGCAGTCAGCAGGGGAGAGCAGTCAACAGAAGTTGGGATAATTCGACGATCAAGGAAAGGCGACTGCTACGTCCTATGGATCCAGAGGCCGGGTTAGCCAACTTGAGAGGATGAGTCTGCGTTCCTGGTGGCTTTGTGGGAATTTCGCTCGAATACACGCTTGCGATAGCCTACAGATGCACTGAAAGATACACAAAAGTGTCACTAACTTCTCCCTCTTGCACTTGGAGCTAACTGAACTCCGTGTTTGTTTGTTCTCTTTTTTTTTCACCCTCTCAGTTATATATGTTGTGTTTTGTGGGTTTGTAAAGAAATGTGAAATACCCCTGGCCGGTGATAAGAGAAACCACTTGATGATCGGATGGTCATGAGTGGATTAGGAGGTTGAGATAGTAGGGACCGGCCAGTGGGCGTATTGTCACATTTGCTTTGTTTATTTTTAAAACCATTCCCAATAAAAGGAGGTTTGGCTCCGTTTCATAATTCAATGGCATATGAACCGTTGCAGGTTATTTAATGCTCAGAACATCATTGACAAAAACGGCAGTGATACTATTTAAACCAGAGTTTGGGAGATAAGAGGGTTTATACCACTCTCAAGGTTATTAGTCTGAAAGCAAACACAGTACCGCGACTGAATTTCGAACTCTTTTACTTCAAGGCCGCAACCTAACGCTTTAGCTATTACAGCACACGGATTCCTGCTAAAATGAGGTTGTTTCTGTAATCCACCTGTTGTTCTAAATTGAAAGTATCTGCCTCAGAAAGAATTTTGGGTGTTATACATATTACTTATGGTTTTGTTTGGTTTGGTTTTAAAGAATATCAACCATTGTATGTTATTTAATGCCAAATCTATTTTTATATTTATAAAAGTAAAGTTGGCAACCGTAGTAGAGGGCGACCAGAAAGTTCCCTTCTCAATAGCTACTACACCGAACTGTAGGGGAGGGCGCTACTTCTTTCCCTAGATCGCTCCACTTTACCCACGATACGTACCTTATTTTGCTGAGTGTTAAGCATGGAGGTATCACGTACTATTTTTAAAGTCTTTGGTATGACGTGACCTGTGATTGAACCCAGGTCTGCCGGATCATTGGTGAAAACTCTACCCATTTATATACATAAACAGTTCTATTTCAAACAATTCAGTTTAGCATAAGTAATGTTTTGTTCACTCTCAGCTAAATGTTCAAACAGTTCTTTTTCAAACAACTCAGTTTAGCTTAAGTACACTATTCAGTTCTATTTGACCCATATATAGGGCCTTATCAGGTGCTACCAATCAGCGCCTATGTATAAGGGGAGAATTCACATGGGGTAGTTTCTAACGTCCTGGACTGCAACATCGTTGTAAGTGAGTTCGAACTCTAGTCAAGCAATTCTGTTTACTTTCGAAGTAATATATTTCTGAAAAGTATGAACCTCCAAATTCCCCTGTCTATGGTTAAGTAGTATTATTGCTTTTTCTATAAGGATAATTTTGGTATTGAATGTTGGTATCCTATTTAAAATATAAACCTAACTAAAACAAAGATTGAAAGATATCAGAAATATATGGGATTAATACTTACTTTGAAAAATTAATTCAATTAATTAATTATTTCTAGACTAAATCAACCAAGACTCGACATCGAGTCATATGAAAATATACACGGTAGTCAAAACATTCTTATATATTGTTCATGATGTTCACTTTACATTTATATCTCAGTAGTGTTTTCTTATCTCTTCTATCACTCGCTTGAATATTCATCATAGAGAATACGTTAGCGAGCTTACATTTAAGAGCAATACTACTGAGTAACTGAATGATAAGTTCACATTGTACTTCTATATTCTGCCTGGGTGTTTAAATTACGTTCTAAGATAATCTTATTAAGACCGATTGTTAGCTGTCTTGTTTAGTAATGGTTAACGACCTGAACTTACAAAGTATAACGACTGTGTCCTCGGTATGACACTAAACTAGATTTATTGGTGAGATATCCAGGTCTAGATCTGTTTAAACTTACTTGTCTTAGATAGGAAAATGTGAAACCATACAACAGCAAATAAGATCGGAAGAGAATATAATAGAATATACCTGCGTGCAAACCAATGATTATAGACAAATAAAAAGTCCATTTCATAATTTAAAAAATACGATGAGATATTGAAAATATAGTTATTAAAATACTTTGTAAATGAATTAACTTCAATATTAAATAACAAACGTTGTTAAAACGAATGAATTTAATAAATCATCAGCTACTAAAAATCCTTAAGACTTCTCCTGGCGTAACTTGTATCATTTTGATCTTGAAGATCCCTACGACTGAGTAACCTGTGGAGATTTATATTCACGGCCTTTTCTCTGACTAACCTCAGGTTTTATATAACTTAGAATATTCGGATAATTTTTTTATCTTCATTTTTATACACACCACATTTCAAAGGCGTAGTGGATAAGATATTTGCTTCAAAATCATTTGTAGGTTCAGTCCCAACTACAGGTAATTTTTTTGTTTTTAACGGCATATCAACAGTCTTGGGTTATCTAATGCCAAATCTATCTTTCTAGAAGAACAGCAGTGATGCCATTTAACCCATTGCAAGGAGGATAAGAGGGTCCATACCTTTCGCAAGGGTATTTATCCAAAAGTGAATGTAATAGCGCAAATGGGGTTCAAACTCGCTTTTTAAGATTCCGTAGTCCAGCGCTTTAACCATTACACCACGGGGACAGGTAATGATAACAAGGAATACTTACAGTAGCTTAACATTTGTAGCCAGTCAATTTTGACGGAATTAGAACAATCTACCCCCATAGATTAAATAAAAGTTTCAGTACAAGGTTCTGTCTAGGCTCCCTAGTTCGACATTAAACACCTGAAGAAGGCCGAAAGGTGTATCGGCTGAAACGTTGTGAGTATAACTGTGAAGATGAAGACAATTGTCCAATTATTCTGGGTCATAAAAAATACCAAGTTTCCTCTCAGAAATTTAGTTTTAAATAATAATCTGAGGTTAGTAAATATTTCGGAGACCAAGGTGCTACGGTCCAGTAAGCCTCTCTGACCATAGGTACATATATTTAGGTGAAATAATGAATATGTGTAGATGGAAGCATGTCTCTATGAGTATTTATTCAGAGCATAAACGTATGTATATGCAAGAGGAATTGAGCGAATTTCTATGGAGGTTTGTGGGTATAGGTTGCTTATAAGCATGTATATATTTACCCAACAACTCCGCCATGATCAGTACGTGAAACGAGGTCAGTTGTTAAGTAGAGTATTGCTGCTTTGCGTTTGTGTTCTATTAAAGAACCTAATTTGCCCAACTCTTACCCATAGCGAGGGGAGGATAATATATTTCCGATGAGCATTAGCGCGTATACGTATATATGGATTTACACGGATTTGTCTTTTCAGTAACATCAAAAGAATAGCACAACAATTTGAGAGGTCATTAGATTTTAATGTTAAAAAAAAAGAGAATCGATTTGTTTAGTTTTATCATATTTACCAACCCCTCTGCTCGGGCAGGATATGACACAAGGTCAATTTTTAAGCGGAGTTTAACAGGTTTGAATTCAGAGTATTCCTTCTCCTAGACTAGTTGCCTCACCAAGGCTGAAGAAATCAGTCTGTCCTACTATCTACCCATAGCTGGAGAGAGAATAAATGGATTCATATCTTTACCAAGGGTATTAGTGTTATGTGAAATGCAATCAGTCTCGTCCAGGATTTGAACTCGTGTCACCGTGTCCATTTCCTACGACGATAACCATTACACCACGGGCACCTCCAACCTGTTAAACTCCGCTTAGAAATTGACCTTGTGTCATATCCTGCCCGTTTTATGACATTTCAATAATTTTAGGCTATTTGATGCCCAATCCTGTTTATACATATATTAAATATATATGATTTATAAACACATTTCCTGAGCATATTTTTTGCATACAGTTAAATATTGCTATCTCATTTGAATAATTCTATTTACCATAAATCATTTGTTTGCACACAGGTGAATGGTTTTAAGTATTGCTATGTAACACTGAATATTATATTCATCATTACTCATTT
>OY757904.1:125807586-125842586 GCA_963585895.1 Sepioteuthis lessoniana | reverse complement strand
GGTAGAGTCTTGGGTTGGCCTTTGAGTCAACCGTTTTTCGATCCCAGCTACGGGAAGCTAGTATGTCTAGCCACACTGATGAATTCTGATAGAACGAAACAGATCTGTCTGTGGATGACTTTATATATATAATTTGTAAGGGAATTATTTGTAATTAGCATAATTTTTAAACGAGTCAAAGCTTTCTGTTTAAATTTGCGTAATCTGATATAAAAATAATCAATTTTATATAAAGCATTTGTTTGCACAAAGTTAAATGGCTTCCATAATTAATCCCTCACACTAACTATTCAATTTAATATTAATCATTTATTTGCCCTCATTTAAATCAACCGATTATATGTTTTTATTTAACTCTTTGATTGGACTCTAAAAAGTACATCACCTCGGCTCAGAGTGAGTAATGGCAATAAAATAATATTCTTCAAACCTCTTTGGCTTTCGTATTACAACCGGTCAAGGAGAAGGAAAAATCGGAATTTAAAACCAGCCCAAATGCACTAAAAATTATTTTACCGAGCGACCAGCTCGTGACGTAAATTTTGGTCACACACACATACACACACACACACACACACATATATATATATATATATATATATATATATATATACAAAAAGACACTGAAATAACTCGCACACGCCAAGCGGAACCGAACCTAAAATGGGAAACTCTGCTGAGCTTCCAAAATTATACTTACTAATAAAACAATAAAATTGAAAGTGTACCTTTTTAATTTCTTTTATATTGACAAGTAGAGAGGTAAGGTTCTCTGTTTTGGCTGTGTCCCAGTTAAGCAGACTATTATACACAATCGCTCGCAGATATTTGTGTAATATATATATATATATATATACTCATAAAAAACTTCCAAATAACTCACGCCCACTAACCAGAACCAAAACCAATTCGGGGAACGCCCTAATTTTTCGTAACTCAACGCAAGCTATACATTTTAAGCTGAAGAAAAAACAACAATAAGTTAATGAACATTAAGACCTTGTCAAATTCGACTTGCCTTTGATTGCGTTACTAGGGTATTTAGAAAAATCCACAGATAGTAAATATATACGAATTCTGACGAAAATGTACGGAGGCAGAATTTTCATTTCTTTTCCAACATTTTTTTAAAGTTTAAATAAAGACGAGTTCACAGCTGAGGAACATGAAATAAAATGATGATGTCTCGGCGTCTAGATATGCAAACACTGGTCGAATAAGAACCAGTACTCGATACATTTTGATCATCAGTCTTTAGAAAAATACAGGATGATGCAAGAGTAACAATCTTCATATTCAGAAGACTTAGCTCTGTGTGAATTCTACTTTTCTGCTCAACTGAAAACTAATCTCAAAGGGAAACTTTGAGGAAGTAGAGAGCGTTAAAAGAAATACAATGTTGAAGATACACGTTTTATCTAAAGAAGAGTTTAACCAGCGGAATATTTTTCGAATTGGTGTGCTGAATGCCAAAGGGTTACATTGCAGAAAATTAGTGTTTCATCTACTTTGAAGAAAATCAGCGTTTCATTTATTGTTCTTTT
Organism: Sepioteuthis lessoniana; assembly: GCA_963585895.1. NCBI lineage: Eukaryota > Metazoa > Mollusca > Cephalopoda > Myopsida > Loliginidae > Sepioteuthis > Sepioteuthis lessoniana. Next base: position 125,841,042 of record OY757904.1, on the reverse strand, counting down.
CAACCTTGGTAAATAGAGCTTTATACTTGATACTACACAAAAACACTATATATATATATATAACGCTAAAATCCTAAAACACATTCTATTTATTTGATGATCTAAGTTTCTTGCTTATCGTGATCATCAGCCGAGGAGTCACAACGGCTGGAAGCCAACTACTTACTCCCAAACAATACATTTTCAAATTAAATTTTGTCGATCATTAAGATATCAAGAACATTTTTTTAGTTTTATACTGCTCGTCAGTGAATCGAAAATGTAGTTTTTATCTTTTAATTTACTGAATGTAATTGCATTATTTGATATATATATATATATATATATATATATATATATATATATATATATATATATATATATATATATATGATGCTTTTATTAATATTATCATTATGATTCTTATCAGTTCTGTTATTATTTTTATAATCATTATTATTATTATTATTTACTCCTTTAGAGTTTTTCACATCAGTGTTAGCTGATAGTTTTTCACTGGAGTTTGAGTGACAGCAAGTCTCTTCAAATCTCCAGAACTCGTCTCAGGATTCTAGCCGTTCTTAGCAATGCTGTCGTTTGGATAGTCTCTACCCGTCCGCCAACTTACAAGTCTTCCAGGCGATTTAATAATCCTTTAATTATTGTGCTTAACGTACCAATCACAACTGGCACCCTCGTTACTTTCATGTTCCACAGCTTTTTCAATTCTCTAGCTAGGTCGAGGTACTCATCCTTCTTTTCACTTTCCTTCAGATTTATTCTGTGGTCCGCCGTTACAGTAAAGTCTACAATTTTGCAGATTCTCTTTTTTTTTGTTGTTGTTGATTATTATGAGGTCTCGTCGTCTGGCCTTTATCAAGTGATCCGTTTGTATTATTATTATTATTATTATTATTATTATTATTATTATTATTATTATTATTATTATATTTAGTAGTAGTAGTAGTATAAACATTTTCGGCAAGTGACTGCTGAATATATATAAGAATTTTAAGTACCCGATGCTCTTATTAAGCATTTGAAATGTAAACTATTATTAATTTACCACTGTTAGACACTGCCCACGATTCCAAGTTTCACATACAACTGGCGACATGATTGTTAGATGAATATCAGCATTGTGTGGGGCTATTTGTCTTCATAATAGTTTTTTTTAAATAGTGGGACAGAGTATAATAAACAGGACAGAGAAGAAAAAAGAGTTTTAAAAAAAAGGGATATTCTTCTCAATGTCTTCCCTCACATCAGTATTTTTCTTTCTTTCTTTCCTTTTTTTTTTTTACAGGAATAAAACTTTAAAACTGTTCGTGATTTATGCAAATTAGTTGGCATGTAAGTGGCAAGAGGGGCGTTTGTTAAGATATCGACTCTTTGATACGGATTCTGTCTTTCGATTTATCGATTTACTGGAATCAGTGAATTCTTAAATGCATTATTTCAGTTTATAACCACAACTTGCAACCTTTCTCACCTCGTTCTACGTTGGTGCGTTTTTTTTTCCCCACTTGATGATCCGTGATTTTTTTTGTATCGTCGTAACCTTGAATAAATAGCTTAGGACCATTTTACTATTTGTAATATTTCTTATTTTGGAAGATCGTTCAATAAAGAAAGATGGAGGCTAAAGAATAAAGAAGGAGGCCTCAGAATCAGAGTGGCAGTAAATGTTATAAACCTTCTCTTCCAATGTAATTCGGTGACCCGGCTTTAGATCTTTTCAACAATATTTTTATTTTAAAATTCGTTTTCACCAGCAATTAATAGTGCTGTATATTTTTCATTTGTTGCCAATCAGTTGTCTTCTTAAGGGAAATTTTCAGCGTCTCTACAATTTCATCGGATATTATGATTAATAAATTAGCCATTGAAAATGATGGCGATGTGTAAAAATGATTTTTCTGCGAGATGTTTGTGCAGCAGTAACTGAAAAGTTGTTTTTATTAAATCACTTATGTAGCATTGGCTATGTTGGAGAAATTATTTAAGTGGCACTTAATCTGTCGTACACACACACACACACACACACACACACACACACACACACACACACACACACACACACACACACACACACATGAATGAATAAATCGTTTTAAATATATTTTTTACTAAATAAAGAAAGTGCTGATAAACTGGCCAGCCTATAAATCAAGATAAAATCCAAAATGAGGTGTTACCTCACCTCTGCATGAGTGATTCCTCACATAAAGGTTCATGTATTTGAAAAATATAATCGTGAGATGAGGCAGGTGTAGCTCAAAAACCTATCTTATATATATATATATATATATATATATATATATATATATATATATATATATATATATATATATATATATATAAAGAATTGTTCAAAAAGATTTGCCCAGTCAGCTGGGACTGTAGAATGCAGCGACTTCATTCCTGCAGGGGGTAAGACTCCTCCGACGAGTATCCTGGTATATGGCAGTAAACAATCTGATGGTGAAACTTCAGTAATGCTGGATCTTTGAGGAATGCGGATTACCCCTTTATTGCAATAGCTCCAAGGTCCACTCTGGCACGGAATGATGCCACCTTTGTGGGTCCCATAAATAGAACTACAATTTACTTATGCTAAACAGAATTGTTTGAAATAGAACTGTTTTAAGGTTTAACTGTGAGTAAGCAAAAAGCTATACTTATACTAAACTGAATTGTTTGAAAAAGAAATGCTTTCTGACATTAAAACTGTGTAATTTGGCTAAAGTAATTTGTTTTAAGTAGAACTGTTTAAATGTATAAAAATGGATTTGGCATTTATGACAAACAATTTTGATGTGCCATAAAACCAAACCAAACCAATCCACAACAAGGTATTCGAAGAATTTGCAACCGCACCTATAGGCACTAGCAATTCATACTTAAATGAATCGCTTATTTCTCATTAGAAATATACATTATCACTCGTAATGTTATTTCTTTTATTTTTCAATGACATATCAACCTTCGAAGCTAATTTTTGGAAGAGCAGTAGCGGTACTATACAACCAATAGCTTGCAGGTGGGGGATAAGGAGTTTCATACCTTTTGTCAACTGTATTTAATGTTCTAGTGTGGCGAATGTATAATATAAATGCTCTGCTGATTTTCGTATATAAAAGGGTTTCATATGATTTCTCTTATACAAATGAGTTGGAAATTTACTATTTTCTTATAACCCCAACCACACTAAAACAGATATGTTTATAATGCGAAATATAACCACAAGGAATGTCAAGCAGCACTCTTCAAAAAAAAAAAAAAAAAAAAAGATAGAAAAAAGAAAACGAAAAAAAGAATCTTTCGTGCTAAGCATTTATTGCTCTATTTGACGTATGGTAATTCCAGAAATTTCAACTTTTCCGCCTATTCTACATAACTGGCGTCTCCGACTGTCACATTGAATACCGGTCAAGGATAAATTTCATGATAGGAAGGAAGTTCGGAGAAACTTTGCATAGAGGAAACTGAGAGAGAAAAAGCATTGCTAAAAACCTTTAACTATCACTGCGTGAAATTTTTCAAAACGGAAACTCAAGGAGCCATTTTAGAATAAGCCACATTTTTATCGTTTTTGGGTGGGATTTTCAGCTGATGATAAACAGATGGTCTTTTTCTGTTTTATTTCAATTAAATTAATACAGTAGCTGGCATGTAAGGTATAATTAAGAAAGTAAAATAATATTCTTGTATTGTTAATTGAATATCATAAATTTCTCCTCAAAATTTTTAAAAATTTGTTTTTCGTAGATAATTGAGGGATGGAATTAGTAAACATAATAATTTGCTTGGACTTTCTGGCGTCCATCTTTCAAATTTTTTTTTTTCTTATTTTATAAGAAACTTGACACGTTTGGATACGTTAATTGCAGAAGAGAATTTAATTCTTCTGGTATTTCTTTACCAAGAATTCTTCTTTTCCTTAATGAAGCGTTGTTGACAACCATTATTATTGACGGATTATTATTCGGACGAAGCGAATTCAAAACAATTCTGTCATTATTTTGCTCTTCGTGTTTTTTTTTTCAAACCAGCACAAGCTGACGATTTTTCACTGTAGACTGAGTGACAGCAAGTTTCCCCAAGTCTCTTTTCCAGGTTTGTGGGAACCGTTTGGAGGGCCGCCACGGTGAATGCTATCAAAATCGATTTGATGTTACACAGTTTTTTAAACGCTTTACCAACGTCCAGGTATTTATGTAGCTTTACACATTCTTTTACTTTCATTCTGTGGTCTGTTGGTACGGAAAAATCCACAATAGACAGTTTTTTTTTCTTTCTTGATTTTTAAAATTTACTCTGGTTTTTGACCGAGATTGGGTGACATGTTTGTATCTCAAAATCCTAGAGAATTTTATGCGTTTTATTTTAAAGGACATATTCTTCTTTGAACATATACAATTTTTAGGTTTGGTAAAATTTCAGTTGCTTGCATAGTTCCCCGTGGATCAGTTTTCCCTTTCTATTGTGCTTGATCTTGCATCATTTTTGTGCTAGTTAGCTGCACTAACTAATTATATGATTAAGTGTTACATCTTTATCATCACACCGATTATACTTGTATTTTTCTGTAGATTATTTTTGTTTTAATATAATTATTTCTTACTGAATTACTTTACGTCAATTATAAGACATTTGATTTCTCTTATTAAGTAATCGCTTCGTAACTATAGTTAACCGAGTTATCTAATAGTCAATTTTCTTTTGTCGCTTAAAGTATTCGTAGATTTGTGGGTTTTTTCTTATTCTTGTTATGGAGATTATTTTTTTTTTAATTATTGTTCTGTTATTACCGATACTGGCTGCTCTAATCAGTTTCTCTTTCCCCTTTTTATGTGGTTTGGATTTTTTGTATTACTCCATCCACATTATTATTATAATTATTTTACTCCCAGAGAGTTTTTTTACGTTAGCGTTAGCTGATGTTATTTCACTGGAGTTTGAGTGATAACAAGTCTTCTCAAGTCTTCAGGACTATTGGCAGTTTTCTGGCCGATTTCAACTATGCAGTAGTTTGGATGGTCTCCACTCGTCCACTTATTTCCATGTCGTCTTGTCCTTTTACCAAACCTTTGGAAACTGTACCAAAAGCACCAATCACGATTGGTACATTTGTCACTTTCATGTTCCACAGTTTTTAATTTTCCCTAGCGTTGTCCAGGTACTTATAATTCTTTTTGCTTTCTTTCAATTTTACTTTGTGGTCAGCCGGGATAGCAAAGTCCATCATTCTGAAAGTTCTCTTTTTTGTTGATTATTATAAGGTGTTTTGGTCTTGCCGAGATTAGGTGATTCGTTTATATCTATTATCATCGACTCATTCGAGTTTTTCACATCAGTGTTAGCTGATGGTCTTTCACAGGAGTTTGAATGACAGCAAGTCACCTCAAGTCTTCAGGACTCTTCTCAGTATTCTGGCCGTTCTCAATAAAGTTGTAGTTTAGATGGCCTCCACTCGTCCGCCAATTTCCAAGTACTCCAGTCCCTTTAATTATCTTTTAGTTACTGTGTCAAAAGCACCAATCACAATTGGTATAATTGTCACCTTCATAGTTGTTTTTTTTTTCAATTCCCTAGCAAGGTCCAGGTACTTATCTTTCTTTTCACATTATTTCAGTTTTATTCTGTTGTCAGCCGGGACAGCTAAGTCAAGAATTTTGCAAATTGTTTTTTTTTTTTTTAATTATTATTTGGTCAGGTCTTCTGGCCGAAATTAGGTGATCCCTGTGTATGTCAAAGTCCCATAGGATTTCATGTGTGTTATTTTCTAAGACAGGTGCTGGGTTGTGCATATACCATTTGTTCGTATGGTCAAAATTAAATTTCTTGCTCATCTCCCTGTGGATGACCTTGCCCACCCAGTCGTGTCAAGTCTTATACTCCTTCTGTACTAATTTGCTGCATTCGCTTATTATGTGATTGATGGTTTCCACTCTGTCACCGCATAGCCTGCATTTCCTATTTTTTTGCGTCTTATCGATTCTCGCTCTGATATGAATTGTTCTTAAGGCGTTGTTTTGTGCTGCTATTAGGAGAGATTCTATTTTTTTCTTAAAGTTTCCTTTTCTTAGTCAGGTCCAGATTTTCTCGTGTGAGATATTGTTTATTAGTCATTTAAAACAACCATAGAGTTGTTTTCCTTCCCATTTTTGTTTCCTAGTTATTGTCATTCTGTTGTCCATCGTATTTTCAGTATCATTTCTGATGGCTGTAATCAGTTCTTCTTTGTGTTTTTCAATATAGTCATCGAGTCGTTGCATTGATGCGTCAATACTGTCTTCAATGCTGACAAGTCCTCTTCCTCCATCTTTTCTTGAAACATATAGTCGTCTCTGCGATGTAATGCCTTATGCATGGTCATTACTTCTCTTGTTCGTTGGTAAATTTAATATTATTATTATTATTATTATTATTATTATTATATCCCACTTGGCTGGGCTAGTAAAATACGCCGAATGCATCACTGCAGAGGGGTTAAACCACGCCAACGGGTGTCCTGATATGACACAAAACAGCATCCAGTCCTGGAGTTGTGGGGAATCTAGAGTACCCCATCATTGCAAAACTGGTTGTGGTAGTACCTGATAGGGACGTATCTATGGGTCAAATAGAACTTTTTAAGTATTTGACTGCGTGCAGACAAATATTTGATGTTAAGTTGGATTGTAAGTGTTACGTAGCAATACTTGAATATATTTAAGTGTATATGAACAAAGCTTTGGCTTGTTTAAAATTTTACCAACACACTGCTCCCTTGTAAATTATATATATATATATATATATATCATCAGGTCGTGCCGCTAACACGGATATCCCTGACCCTCTCTCGCCACTTCTCCCTATCGTTCATCGCCTCTGGCAGGTCTTCAGGGCTACATCCCATATCCTCACATAGCTTCTGTATGTATATTCGAGCTGGTCGTCCTGCTTTTACTTGGCAATATAAGGGGGTCCTTAGGAGTAAATCACTTATGAGCTCGTCCCTACTTCTCCAGCAGTGACTTGCATGTCTGGTTCGTCTAACTTGAATAGTTTTCGTGATGGGAGGCAGGTGGACGTATAGTTAGTGCCTTGTGGGGGGTTGTCGCCAGGACTTGTTCAATATTGCTCGCAATATTCTTGTGTAATTTCCGTCTAGCTTCATCTCCAGCCGTTTTGTTAGCGTCCAAGTAGTGCATCCATACAGCAGTATCGACACGATCGCTGCCTGGAAGAAACTAGGCAAGATTAAATAATTTATAAGTGTAAATATGACATATAAGCCAACCAAGCAAAATTCTATTATTACATTACTCCTTACAGTTTTTTCACTCCAGTGTTTTCTTTTACTGGTGTCTGAGTGACAGCAAGTCTCTTTAAGTCTCCAGGACACTTCTCGCTATTCCGTCCGATCTTAGCAATGTTGTAGCACGGATGGTTTCTATCGTCTTCCGATTTCCAACTCTTGCAGCCCCTTTACCAATCATTTTGGTTACAGTTCCATCTGCAACCAATTACAATTCATATTACTGTTACTTCATTTCCCTTAGCTTTTGCAGGTCTCTGGCACGGTCCAAACACTTGTCTGTTTTTGTTTTCTTTTTCTGTAATTATTACTTTACTCATTTGAGAGTTGTTTTTTTTTACACCGGTGTTACCTAACGGTTTTTTGAATGGTCCCTAAATGTCCAGAAATGGGATTGAGGAAACAGTAATTCAGAGCAAGAATTGAGAACATCCACCCAGGATAAAATCGTCTAGAAAACTTCTAGAGTTCAGGAAATGTGAGGAGACTTGCGGCCACTTCGATTTCAATGATAAACGTCTGCATAAAACTGGCATGAAAATCTCGCATAAAATAAAACAATTAGTAAGATGGGTATAATATCATTGTCCTATTTACCAACCCCTCCGCTCGGGCAGGATATGACACAAGGTCAATTTGTAAACGGAGTTTAACAGGTTTGAATTCAGAGTTTTCCTTCTCCTAGACTAAGGCTGAAGAACCTAGTCTGTCCTACTATTTACCCATAGCTGGAAGGAGAATAATTGGATTCATACCTTTCCCAAGAGTATTAGTGCTATGTGAAATGCAATGAGTTTCGTCCAGGATTTGAACTCGTGTCGCCGTGTTCATTTCTTACGATGATAACAATTACACTACGGGCATTGTATCATTTATACACAAACGTACATAAATAGTATAAACATATGCACACTCACACATGCATACTCACATACACACTTATACTGCACATAGGTATTGTTACTGAGAGCTTCCGTTTAATCTCCTTTTGAATATTAAAAACAGGAACATTACGCATGAAGTAAATTTTTCAGTCATTGCTTTTGACTTTTTTTTTGTTGTTTTGGATGGTAAAAATTTGTTAAATTGAATAAAGGAAAAAAAAAAGAAGTTTTCAGAAAATATATACTTTTTCAATGATCGAATCCTTTTGTATTTGTTCAACTGAATAAGAATATTAGAATGTAGTGTCCTAAATGCTTGAACAATTACGAATATTTATGAGCAGTACTGTCCGTCTATCTGTCTCTTTCTGTTTCTCTCTCTCTCTCTCTCTCTCTCTCTATATATATATATATATATATATATATATATAACTGTTAAAAGTACCATACAGCTCAGTCGGCTGGGACGGTCGAATACATCGACTTCATCTCAGCGGAACAGTAAGACCCCCAACCCAACGAGTGTCCAAGATATAACACTAAACTATCTTATAGAAAGGCTCCAGTAATGCTGGAGCGTTGGGAAAGCGGAGTAACCCTTCATTGCCATCAGTCCCAGGTTCACTCTGACCCAGAGTGGTAGCACCTGACGGGGCTCTATCTTTTTAACAAACAAATAAATTATGCTAGATTGAATAGGTAGAAATAGAACAGTCTGATCGTTTAACTGTGAGCAAAAGAATAATTTTTGCCTCAAATGAAAATTTCATCAACAAAATGTGTTTACAAATCATATATGCAATACATATATATATATATATATATATATATATATATATATAAAGAGGATTTGGCATTAAATAACCTAAAATAGTTGATATACCATAAAACCAAACCAAACTACTCTCTGATTAGCTGAAAGAATCTATTTTTGTCAAGCACCGTAGCATACGAGTGACAATATTTTCTTTCTTTGTCAGGTAGTAAAAGGTTTAATACCTCTTCCAAGGACACTTGTTCGAACTGGACATTAGCAGCCGTAGGCGAAAGCCGAACACAGTAATTGATTCCGTATTTCCTGTCGATCAGCAAAGGTATTGTATCGTCAGAAGAGGCAAGCTACTCTTTTCGCTGCATCAGCTTTTCTACATATATATATACATATATATATATATATATATATATATATATATATATATATATATATATATATATATAAGGGTCATTCAATAAATAAGTGAACTTTTACATTGAAATTGTGAAGTACTGTTTAGAATTGTATATTTTCCTAGGAAAACAATAGAGCTGGAACCTTTTATGAACCAGATGACAGTCAATATGACATCTTTTGGAGCCCGGAACTTTTTTCTTTACCGGAGGATCAATGTGTTTCTACTATACCTACCGTTTATTCGACTCAGGTTTGCAGTGACAAACCCATATATTTTACTAAAATACCCTTTTCTGTACAAATCACCAATTCTTCTGAAAATTTCACCTGCTTGCCCTTCTTAGCCACCAAAGACTTGATGAAAGACCTCTGTTTACTTCGCTGCCATTTTGAACAGCCTTAAAACAAATATTTTTTGCGAGATTAAAGTAATTTTTGCTTGAAAGTAATAATAAACAAAGGAACGTTTACAATTGTTGAAAACATTTTAGAAAAACATTTTTTCCTAAAAGTTCCCCTTACTTTTTGAATGATGTCAAATATATGTGTGTGTGGGGTGTATGTGGGTGTGTCTGCGTGTTAGTGTATGTGTGTGCGTGTGTCTGTGTGTCTGTGTATTTCCCAGCCCAACCACAGGTGCAGAAAGTGACAAAGTGTTAATTTTTTTTGGCGGAGTTGAACTAGTTTGATTTCAGAGTTTCCCTTTTCCATGAACCTTTGCCATACCAAGATTGGAAATTCTTATGCCCAACTATTTATCCATAGCTAGCAGGAGAACAGATGGATGCTCAGTTTTCCCAATGATTTTTTGCTAAATGAAGTGTAAACAGCCTTGTCGAAAATTTTAATTAGGTGTTGTTTCGTGGTAAGGAAGAGATACACAGTGAAAAAGAGTTAATTATTTATGAACTGAAGTAGTACAGTCTGACAAATATTATTAGTCTCGCGCTGAGGGTGTTACGTCAAAAGTTGGTCTTACTACAGACCAAGATCTTTCAGTACCGACATGCTTAAGAAACACGACGTCTTTTATACCTCCGAGATACTGGAGGTCACATGGTATGAGCCACTATACAACGGTAGGGTGGCCATATTCATGTCGAACGGCAATAACCATTACCCCGCGAGCACACACACACGCACACACACATATATATAAACACATACAAACATTCCCTCATATATATATATATATATATATGTGTGTGAAAAAAGGCTTGACCGCAATTACACAAAAATGCTGCGAGCAATATTGAGTAAGTCCTGTAGGCAACACCCCACATAACAGCAGCAGTACGGCCACCTGCCACCCATTACGAAAAATATCAAAAATAGACGAACTAGACATGCGGGACACTGCTGGATAAGTAAAGATGAACTCATTAGCGTTATGCTTCAGTGGACCCCTTCACATGGACGAGCAAAGACAGGATGACCAGCTAGAACCTACATATAACAGCTTTGTGCCGATACAGGATGTAGCTTTGAAACAGGTGACTAGAAAGAGTCTGGGAGATTCGTGCTAACAGCACAGCATGATGACGAGGATAGATGTATATTCACGGTAGTCTATTCTTTGTAGAGTAATACTGGAGTCAGTCTTTTTTTCAAGTAATGATGAGGTTCAACGAACATTAACTTGCCCAGTCGGCTGAAGCTATAAAATACACCGACTGCATCTCTGCAGAGGGGTATGATTCCCCCAATATGACACTAAATAATCTGATGGTGAGCTTCCAAGATTTTTAGTGTTTTTGAGAATGCTGAGTACCCTTTCATTGCCATCGCTCCCAGGTCCATTCTGGCCCGGATTGGCCGCACCTGAAAGGTCAAATAGAACTAAATTGCATGCTTCAGCAAAACGAAATTGCTTGAAATAGAACTGAAACTCTACTTGTGCTAAACTGATGTAAAAATAAAATAAAACTGTCTTTGACATTGAAACTGTACTTACGCTAGACTGAATTGGTTGAATTAGTACTATTTACTAAACTGAATTGCTTAAATAGAAATGTTTTTGGCAATTAAACTGTGTACTCATGCTAAACTAAATAGTTTGAAAAAGAACTGATGATTTGTATAAAAAAAGATTTGGCGTTAGATAACCTACAAAGATTGATATGCGATAAAACTCAACCAACCAACCAACCAACCCAACATTATTAATAATCTTCGTAAACAATCATATCGACATATATATTTTCTCTTTAATGATAAAGCGTATTTAATGATGGTTTCACTTATCCATTCATGATTCTTAATTCATACTTCAGACAGTCGTGTAATCTTAAGTTGCAAATTCTATTTAGTGATAATATATGTCCGTATAAAGTTAAATGATTTCAAGTATTCCTATCAAATAGAAAATGTTCAATCAGATCTATTTAACATAAAGATTAGAGCCAATATGGAAGTATCACGTGTCATAGCGAAGCTCAACATGTTAGATTAGATTGCAATCACTTGATCTCTCAGTTTCCCGATTGACTACACTGTAACGTTACGGGACCAAATAGAGTAATGTTACGTTGCCACACAGACCCGGCATCATGTCGAATATCAATCAGTCATACACTTCTCAGGTACAAAACGGGCTCATTGCTTCAAAATACAAAAGAAATTATTTAAAACTACAACATTTTATACAGCAGTCGTAATCTGCAACACGAGATTATCAATTATCTCATTGATATGCCAAGAGGCTGGTGCATACAAAAGTACCTGACTTCGATTCTATTACGCCTCTCGTCACCCTGCCCCCATAGAGCTATCCGCCAACGATCTCTGCTTTGAAGCACTGAACTAAGAACTGCCACAAACTCAATAAAATAACAGTGCTAATATGATATCTCTTAACTATTCCATTCACTAACTATAGAAGAAAACGTGTAATTAACTTTTATTTAATTCAGATTAATCTTATCTTAAGTCCGGCGACGGAATATTTTCCTTTAATATCCGGCCTTCAAAAACCTTGATTTCAAAACGAATCTCAATCAATTCACTCCAGGTAACTTTCAAGACAACCTGTCACCTTAACAATCTGCCGACAAATGGACCCTATGACCTTCACTCGCGATCTACACTCCATTCAAATATTTTGACTAATTTAAAATCTATCACCACAAATAAAATAAGTACGTAATTAAATTAATTATCGTCCTTGATATATTACACACACAAACCAAAAAATACCACATGAATATTTATAAGTATTTTCAACGAATTTTTGGAGCTCGAGCTCGTGTCATTTTTTAAAATCGAAATAATGTTTATCTGGTAAAATCAGAGTTTTGACGGGATTATGTTCTGGATATGCTCATGACATTATTCCTTTATGTAATGGAATGAAGTCTATGGTTATGTTATTTGAATTAATGGCATTTAAGTGAATAGTTTATAGTTAACATTTTTTAACGATTTAGAGCTCATTTGTTTACACACATATAAATGAGTTCATATATTCCTAACACTAAAATTTGCATTTTCCCATGTCTAAATAGTTTCAAGTTTTTCCATCTAAAATTAACAAGTAGTTTCAAGTATTTGTTTGCACACAGTTAAATGGTTTTACATATAGAAAAAGATTAGATAATTCTATTTGACACATAACGGGTACTGCTATTTTGGATCAAAGTGGACCATATAGTAATGGCAATGAAGAGGTACTCTACATTCCCCAAAGCTTTGGACCAGAAGCATCACCATCAGATGCAGTTTAGTGTCATATCCAAGATACGGGTTTGTTTTGTCCACTCTGCAGAGATGCAGTCGACATATTCTACAACCCCAACCAACTGAGGTAGATGAAATGGAATGCCATTTTCTCAATTTCAGTATGAAAACCAAAGAATTTCTTTTTTAATTTACAAGATATTTTATGTTTGTTTTGATTTGATGATGTTTTGGAAGAATCGAATATTTTTAAATGAATTTGGTTTGGTTTTGTTTGGTTAGGCTTCCTTTGTTTAATAGCATATGATCCTTTCGGGGTTATTTAATGCCAAAGCCATCACCGTGGTAGGACTGTGATGGTCTTCTTTAACCCATAGCAATTAGAATAAGGGAGTTTATGCCTTTCTCAAAAGTATTAGCCCGAAAGTGAACGTAATAAAGCAACTGGAGTTTGAAATTGTTTTCAACGACGTCGCAGTCTTGCACTCCAGTAGAACGTCACGAGGTCAACTCCTATTGTGATTTTATGATATTTAACATATGGCAATGATTTTGAATATTGCGGTGATTTTTTTGGAATATGAAAATTTTACACACTTTATTTTATCGTGTGGACGCGAAAATCACTATAAATAACTGTACAAAGTTTATTAACATTCAAGAATTTGTCTAAGAATTTTTTTAAAAACTTTTTTGTCAGATTTTAGCACTTTTCACTTATTTAAAGATTGCTGCCTGCGACATTTCAGAGATGTAGAGACTAATTTGAATTTCTTGATAAAATTTCAAAAGATTATTAAAGTTATTGATTTTTTTTTACTGAACAAGTCTTGTATGGGGATGTCTAGATTTTTTTCTCATCTATGATGTAGCAACATTTCCCAAGGAAGAAATCCAATCAAATATTTTTTAACCCAGATAATGTGCGCGAATGTCATTTTTTTCAATTTTATCACTAATTTGCTTATTGCAAAATTAATTATAAATTCTTGATGTATTTGTCTTTTATATTCTTGTAAACAGATTCAAACTTAGATGTTGCTTGGTCAAAAATACTAGGGTGAGTCAAATGTTTTGTAGTATTTAAAAATACATGATTGAGTTAAAAGTTTATTCGGATTTTCATTGGTGATTTTTAGCGACTAGTGTCTTCAGGTTGTATTATTAAATTGATACAATTTATGGTCCAATCATTCCTGGGATTGTTTATTCTTTAATTTCATATATAACATATATAAAATTGAATTAATAGCCATTTTATGCTACCTATGGAAAAAAAGGACTGGGTGCAAAAATATCAGCAAAAGGAATTGATTATGTGGAAGACCCAGTAACTGTCAAAGGACGCGTGACTCAAAACTGGTTCAGAAGTTTCAAAGAAGGTGACAGCAGCCTCGAAGAAAAACCAAGGTCAGGGAGACCTTCTTTTGTGGAATATGGGATCTTGTTTAAGATAGTTGAACAACAGCCAAGTGGAGCATTTATATATTGTCAACAGAACTTAATCTGACGCAAAACACCATCAATCGGAACCTCCATCAGCTCAACCAAGGGAACAGATCAAGAAATACTTAAAATAATTTGATAATATCTTTTTGAAAAAATATTTACCACTGTAGAATTTTTTTCAATAGTGGTGGCTTTATGTAGAAAAAGATTTAGACTTATTGGACTGAAATGATTTTTTTTAAAATCAGTTCTTCAAAATTGTCTGAAAAAAATGTTAAAATATCTTAGGGATTAAGACTGCAATTCGTCTTTGTAAAATAATAGATTTCGTTTTGAATTAAACGAAATTCATCACTGGTAACTCGGTTATGAAAGGAAAATGTACCACCCACATTGTAATTCAACAATGATAAATTATTTACTGATATTTTGAATTTAATCAGGTGCAGACATCAAATATAATTAACAACTACACGAACCGCAGATCGTTGTAGAGATGTGATGGCAAATAATAGGTCGGTGAGAATCTCTATTTTCCACAAAAAAACTTTTTTAATAAAGAATTATAGTCAGTGCTATTATTTTCTCAATGCTGCTTAGTTAGACCTATGGTCACTTACTATAACTGCTGTTTCTACGAGTTCACACATCTATATTCTGAACTAACACATCGTTGCTTAACATCTTTGATCAGATAGAACTTCACCCTTTCAGAATCACTTAGAATACCCTGACTGTATCTGTTGAAAAGGAATAAGATTCCCACCCCCGAAAAAAGGTGTCTTGTATATAACACTAAATCAAATCAGATGATGAATGTCCAGTTATAGAAATCTGGAGTGTGGAGTATCACCTCATTGCCATTATTTCCAGGTTCACTCTGAACGGAGTGGAAGTAGCTGTTTTCTTCTATGGGTCAAACGGTTGGTTGGTTGTTTCGTTGGTTGGGTTCATGGTATATCTACCTTTGTATGTTATCTAATGCTAAATCCAGTTTTATATAAATAAACAGTTCTATTTCAAACTATTCAGTTTGGTATTAGTACAGATTTTGATTGTCAAAAACATATCAATCTTAAGCTATTCATTTTAGTCAAACAGTTCTAATTCAAATAATTCATTTTAGTGCAAGTATCATTTTTGTTTATACATAGTTAATCGTCAAAACAGTTTTATTCTAAATAATTTGATTTAGCATAAGAACGCAGTTTAAATGTCAAAACAGTCATATTTCAAGTAATTCAGTTTAGCATATGTACAGTTTAATTCTATTTGCCCCATTGAATTGACCCTATCAGGTGCTATCACTCTGGGCCACAATGGACTTGGGAGTGATGGCAATGAATTGGTAGGCAGCACTCCCCAAAGCTAAAGCATTACTGGAACCTCGCTATTTGAATATTTAGTGTCGTATCAGGACACTCGTTAGGGGAATCTAATCACTCTGCTGAGATACAGTAGGTGTATTCTACAGCCCCGGCCATCCGTAAAATTATCAATGTTGTATAAGAATACGTAAATCTATAGTGCTGTGAAGAAATTATTTGTATCAAATAGGAATACCTGATATCATATAACTGCAAAAAAACAACAACTCTTGAATAACAAGAAAAATATAAACGTACAATAAAAGTAATTCAATACACCTACATATGAAATAATGCTATATAGGTTGACATGCAATTAAAATCAATCAATCAATTGAAAGGAATCTGTGATTTCTGCTTGACTTTTCAGTTGCTAACTGTATCCAGTGTTGAAAGAATTAACAAAAACAACGAGAAGTTATAATTCATTCAAATACATGATTTTTTTACAAGAAGATTTGTAATATGGGGCCATTGAGTTAGCTGTTTCTTTGACTGTAGAAAAATAATTGACATTAGGAAGCGTAAACACAAACATATCCCCGATGATGGGAGATAGGTCACGGAAGATTATATATATATGTATATATATATATATATATATATACATATATATATATATAAAATCGGTAGAAAAAAATAGAGAATTAGTATTTTTTTCACCTTTATTTTCTGTTTAGCAGCACATAAGCTAATAATATATAAGAATCAAAACATTCCTTATTTAAGAGATTAACATTTTGGCTTTCTAAGATATATCTTTAACTAACTGGATTAAATTATATAAATTATTTGAATAAATAGTATATTTTTTCAGGATAATCAAATATTGAGGAAAGATTATAGAAGTCATTCACAAAAATATTATAATAGTGCCTATTTCTCGAGCTTTTATGGGAAGCCTTAATATTTTCATGAATGATTTTCAATAATCTAGATCAAGATTCTTTTAAAAATAGTTACAGATTTCTTTTAATAACATTTAATATATTACGACAATATGACATATTCCCTGGGGGTATAACTTATTAAAAGAATAATACTTTCTTTAAAAATCTGGAAAATATTATTTTCTAATATAAAAATATAAGAATAAAGACCTATTTACATTATGAGTCGACATAAAAAAATTAAAAAGTCAATTTAAAAGGTCAGAGAAAACTTGCACTCAGTACACCAGTTAGTTGTCAAACAATTAAAAATAAGCAGGTGGCAAGAATGTTATTTAGGTTCTGTTGATGTATTAACCCATTTAACCTCACAACATCCCAGACTAACCTTTGTCCACCAGATGAAATTAAAAGGTCAAATCTGAACCAGAAATATTAATCTGTAGTGGTCTAGAGCTAATAGAAATAAGTCAATTAACACGAGTGATAAAAAATAAAGAAGCTTTATTGGATATATCTGAAAACAAAGAAATCAATTTTTTTGCGTTTAGTCACTGTGTGTAGCAATACATTTTTAACCAGTACGTAGAGTTGATAGGCTATCATCCCAGTTGACGGTCCTAACTTGATACGGTTCGTCCAGCAGTCAAGCAAGTGGTGCTGCAATAAGACTTCGAGACACAGTGGAATCCGTCTTACGTGGGTAACAAGTGAACAGTTCTCAAATACTTTGAAGATGTTTGATTTTGGGAGGAATTTTAGTTGGCTTTTCCCCAAGTTTTTGAATTTTCTGGAACACGTACATGGGTGTTTTTTAGGTTTAAAATTACGCTAACATTGATCCGTTTCTTTTTTGTTGTTGTTGATGAGGAAACAGCATCATTTCCAATAAATATTCCACTTTCCAGCTCGATATGTTCACTTCGAATGAGAAGAGTTTGTGATCAACGTTTTAATATTTGTTATCTATGTATGGCTTAATGTGTACATCATAATACATAGTTTGTGAGCTTGTTTTATATTTTTGATTTGTTGACGAAACTTTCTTATATTTGTTTTTGTGTACGACGAGTTCGGTTTCTGTATGCCGATCCGCTGTTTTCTCAGCGTAGGTTGGTGTGAGTCTGTCAATGGAGATAGTGTCCTTGTTATTATTATTTTTTTGGTAATGAAAAATTTCTCTGGCCGTTCTCTTGCTTTGTATGGTCCGTAATAATTGGGTTACAGCAATTTTTTAAATTGTGTTCCGATACACAAAAACAATCTAACATTCATGCTAGGTGGTTGATATGCCACGTTTGAATGTACATGCATCGGTGTAAAGGAACGTTTTGATATGCGTTGTCTTAAGCGAGAGATAATTTGAAATTGAAGAGGCATCTAGGTTAGGTTGTGCGAAAAAATATCCAAATAGCTATAAGGTTGTACCATATACCATTTCTGCAGCAGTGCTTTTGGTGTCATCTCTAATCATGGACCGAAGTCCAAGAAGATTTATCAGCAAATGATTGCTCCTTTCATTGGATTAGTTTGAGCAGCAAGTGCAGATTTTACTTGTCAGTGAAATCTTTCCACCAAACAATTGGCGCAAGGATGATATGCAATAATTTTGATGTGGGTAGTTCCAAAGGTTTGCATTAGCTCCCGAAAGGGTGCTAATTGAAACTATTGGCCCCTGTCTGTTGAGTTGGTATTGGAAAGTTTGAGAGATGCATAGAGGCTGTTTGTAGACACCTGTTGAATCTGTTCTTTTGAATGCTTGAGCAAATCCTGGATAACTTTGTACTTGAAATGTTTTCTTCTGTGTTTTTGGCTTCTCCACTATTACACCTTATTATATCTTGCCGAATTTTGGCCAAGACTGAAAGCGACTGTCAGGTGAATTGAGTTGTATTTTTGTTTTTTGTGAGATTAGTCTTTGATTGGTGAATATGCCTTCGCGCTTGTAAAACTATACTATAGTTCTGTTTGTATTGAATGGTAGATCACAAAAAGTTCTGGCATTCTTTTGACAAGAAGTTATTTTCGGCTTCCATACTTGATGTTATATTTAAAACATCGGCTGTTGTCGAAGACTTGTGCTGGTTTTGAGGGGTGTGTGTTTTCAAATCGAACTCAAATCGAAAGTGT
Organism: Sepioteuthis lessoniana; assembly: GCA_963585895.1. Taxonomy (NCBI): domain Eukaryota; kingdom Metazoa; phylum Mollusca; class Cephalopoda; order Myopsida; family Loliginidae; genus Sepioteuthis; species Sepioteuthis lessoniana. The sequence continues at coordinate 125,822,191 of OY757904.1, read as the reverse complement.
TGAACTGTTGTCGCTGTGTTTGTTAAAGATTCATGCTGAAAAAAGATATTTTTGTTACCGTTGCCGCTGTGTTGTAGTCGAGAGTTCACCATTATTGGTAGAGTGGTGTTCAACGCACGTTAAGGTCACCATTATTTGTAGTGACTAATATTAAGAGAAATAACACAATTAACACGAGAGCTACAAAAATAAAGAAGTCTTATTCTTGGATAATTCTGGAAACAAAGAAATGAAATTGTTCTTGTGTTAAGTCACTGTGGGTAGTAGTGAATTTTTAACCCGTGCGTGGAGTTGATAGGCTTCCCAGTTGACGGTCGTAACTTGATACAGTTTATCAGTGGGCAAGCAAGTAGGGCTGCAATGAGACTTCAAGACAAAGCTGTATCCATCTTGCCTGTGTGACAATATAAACTGTTCTCAAATACCTTTGAAGATATTTTAACTTTAAGGGATTTGGGGGGGATCAAGCATACGTACGTATAAATTCCTAAGAAAATAACCGGCTATTTTTAGCACCCCGATTGGTCGAAAAATCTGGTTGAGTGTTTTGATTTTTTTTTGGTAGATTTTTCCCAAATTCCTGAAATTTCTCGAAACGTGTGAGGGTGTTTTTTAGGTTTAAAATCGCGCCAAAATTTAATTGTTTTTCCAGAACTTTCTTTGACGAGGAAATTTAATCATTTCGTATGAATATACGTCTTTTTTTATTATTGGTTAATGTGAAAAGATATACTTCCACGACAAGGTAGGTGTTTGGACCGTTAATTAGCCAAGCCCCTATATTGTACCTTGATTTGATGGCTAACATAAATTTCAAAGGTAAACTTGATACTCTTCTCACAGATGCAGTTTTTCTTGTCTTTGTGTCGTCAATATCCAGGCAACTTGTTCCAACTGAAGAAGTTCCGATAGAGTGTTTCGTCCCATTCAGTGGATCTTTCAAACACAATCTGGGCACAATAGTTCATAAATCAACTAGCAAAAACACACCCAGGACACATCAAGCACCGTGGCGAGCATAAGTAAGTAAAGTTGGCGACCTTAGTCGAGGGTGAACCGAAGACTCCCTTTTCAATATTTACTTCACCGATGTGTACGAGTGGACGCTATTCCTTGGATTTAGTCCATTCCTTGGACTTCTCCACTTTACCCTTGGTACGTACCGTATAATGCTGAGTGTTAAGCAAGGCGACATCAAGTACCATTTTTTGAGTCTTTGGTATGACTCGACCTTGGATTGAAGCCCAGTCTTCGGGACCATCAGTGAACACTCTACTCATTCGGCCAATGGCTTTTTTTCGCTGAAGTATTCATATACATGACATTTTTAAAAATTTTAAATTCTTCATATGAGAGACAATGTTTAAGAAAGTATATTTGACCGTGGGTTAGTTGAAAAAAAGTGAACAATATATATATATATATATATATATATATATATTGATATGTCTTTAATCAGAGAAATCAATCCAAACTTTAAAAATATGATTGTTCATTTCTTTTATCCCTGGGAACGAACGATGATTTGTTTTTAAATTACCAACAATGTAACACTTGGGTCAAAGTCAGGCTCAGAACGCTGATTTTTAAGGCAAACTTATAAAAATCTCCTACGAAAGATATGCAAAAGACAATCTTACTTTATTTTATTTTATATCGTATAAAAGTCCACAGGTCTAATTCGGATTTCGTAGTTATACTCGTTGTTGCTGTGATTGAAAAATTCGAATAATAAACAGAAAGATGAAAAAAAAATGCATTAAAACAAATATTCGGTCACTAAAAAGTAAAGCTGGCGACCATAGTCGAGGGTGACCCGAAGGCTCCCTTTTCGATAGCTACTACACCAAGGTGCAGGGGAGGGCGCTGCTCCTTTCCCTGGATTGCTCCGTTTTACCCTTGATCCGTACCTTACAATGCTGAGTGTTAAGCAAGGAGGCGTCAAGTACCATTTTTTGTGTCTTTGGTATGACTCGACCTGGGATTGAACTCAGGTCTCTCGGGCCATTGGCGAACACTCTAACCGCTAGGCCAATGTCTGATTGTCCAATTCGGTCACTACGTTCGGAAAAAAAACATGAAATTAGCACACTTATAAGATGTTCACTTAGTTTCTTTTTATTTAGCATTAAATAAACTAAAAAGACGCGAGACTTTATTTTTATTTAATAGCTGAACATTTAAGCTTTTTCAATTATACCTTAGACCTAATAGATTAAATTATATGAATTAATGGTATATTTTTTCTCCAAAAAGTAGAGAAAAATATTATGGAATAACACAATATTGATGAAAAAGTTATGGAATTCCTTGAGAGAAAGATAGAATAAATGCTTCGTTGAACTTCTTTGGAGTTTTATAACATCACTAATACTCTCAGGGTTAGATTTCACTAAACCCATATTCTTTATCAAAGTGGTTCTAATTTTACCGAATAGCAGTTAGTAGACCTTTGAATGGAGCCTAGACACGGACTATTTTTTCCCTTTTTTAAATGCACCATATGATATCAAATATTTAGAAAAATATTTTTTCATTTCAGACCAATTGATATTGAGGAGCGTAGAATATAAATACAAGAACACATTTCTAGCAGAACATTCTGGCTTTATAAAATATACTTTAAACTAATTAGATTAAATTATTCAAATTAATAGTATATTTTTCAGAGATACGCATAAGAAAATCTAATAGAATAACCCAATATTGAGGGAAGAAAAGGAATTATCTAGACATTTATATTTATGATACTAGCAAAAGTCTACTCCTACGAAACCTTAACAAGTTATTGGCTATTTTTGATTCAAAGGAAACATAAAAGAGCTCTCAACTGAAACATTGGACAGGATAGTAAAACTAATTCAAGAAAGCAATCTACTGTTGAGAGTGGCAAAAGACCTTATTTGGTACCAGTCAGCTACGAAGTAAAAAAGAAAAACACCAATGAACATCTAAGTGTTCTAATTTCGCATGTTTTTTTTTTTCTGATGGGAGAATACAAGATGTATCTGAAAAATAACAAGACATGAGTTACAATCACTTAATTTCAATTCCAAACAACAAACTATATGGTTTCTCTTTTTGTTTTCCCTTGATGATCCCCTTGATCATAAAGATCAAGATCAATGAATGAAAAGGTTGCTCCAGCACGGCAACGTTTCTCTCGGGCAGGAACAGTCAGATACTTAGAACAGCGATTCCTGTTTCTTTTCCAACATGTCCAAATCTTCGGTGATAATCTTCGAAACATTGTAATTTTTGTTTGATCAAGTAGACTTATAATCCTTTTAACAGTGGAAGTGCCCATGGTGTAATGGTTATCGTCGTAGGAAATGGACACGGCGACACGAGTTCAAATCCTGGAAGAGACTGATTGCATTTCACATAGCACTAATATATTTAGGAAAGGTATGAATCCTCCAGCTATGGGTAAATGGTAGGGAAGACTAGGTTCTTCGGCCTTGGTGAGGCAACTAGTCTAGGAGAAGGAAAACTCTGAATTCAAACCTGTTAAACTCTGCTAAAAAAATTGACGTTGTGTCATATCCTGCCCGAGTGGAGGTGTTGGGTAAATATGATAATTCTTTTAACAGTCAACCGACAATCGCTGCACACCACCTGCTTTAACTACAAGATGTTCTCCACGGTTCTTTTTGTTGAAGTCCTCCCGCTCCTGAATTCATCTTTAACCTCCTGGCCACCCTCTCTGATCCACTTTTGCTACTAAAAAAAAAAAAACACTCCAAAAACGTGTGCGCAACATGGTGCTTTCTGTACGCACTTGCGGAAATATTTCGTGTACTTGTTGAACGACTTGAAACGAAAGCGTGTGAAAAAATGAAATGGTTACAGAAAGATAAGCTTAGAGTTATATACCCACAAAATATCATGTCAGATAATAACGCAACCCACTTATCCCTCTTTCGTCCATAGCTCCCACTGCGCTCTTACTCCTGTTATTCACAGACATACTTCTTATACAGAACTGAGTGTAAATTTTTGTGTCTATGTTTTTTCTTTCTTCTGTTCTTTCAGTGTAAAAAGCGTGATGTCAAGAGAAATATGAATTCTTCTAGCATGTCTCAGTACACTTACTACTCCATCTCGTATGATTAGCAGTTTTAATGTTGTTCTTTCACGTCTCTACACCTGCTCCTTTCATGTGCATATTGAAAAAAATCTCTGAGTGTCTATGAACTCAATTAAGTTCTAGTCCAGTCGGCTAGAGATGTACGTTATGCCGAATACACCTGTGCATGGATAGGACACTTAACTGTATGTGATGGTGAGGCTCCGATCCTGGATCTTTGAGGCATGTGGAGAACCTCTATCGTTATTACTTCCAGGTTCACTCTGACTAGGAGAGGTATTACCTTTTAGGTTTCATCTATGGATCAAACAGAACTGTTTAATCATTTACTATACCTGAAACTATTTAATTGTGCGCAAAGAAATGTTTGATAATAAACTAAATAATTTGTGTTTGATAACAATACTTAAAACCATTTAACTGGAGTAAATGGAGCTATTAGTGTTTGATATCTTTACGTGAAAACATTTGAATGAATGTAAACAATAGATATCAATATTTGAAACAATTTAACTGTGTACAAACAAATGCACTCTGCTTCGCTTAAGAAAATAAACTTACCGAGAAACCATTCACTTAAAAATCCTCTATAATATTCTTATAAACAGGATTTAGCTTTAAATAAGTAAGTAGAATGGATATGCCATTAAACCTAAAAGACCTAACCTAAATTTAGATTAATTCGGAACTAATTTGACTATCTAAAATTTGGATATTGCTTTTTCCTTAGCTGGTAACTCAAGCAAGTACTCCACCTGGTTTACAGGGCTTAGAATACGCTGAAACTGCAAGCAGGTGACATCCCTCTAAACAGGAATGTCCTCTATATGACACTAATCTATATCTGATGGTAAGGTTCCAATCCTGAAAATCTGGGAAATATGTAGTTATCCCATTGTTGTCATTACTCCCAGGTCACCCCCAACTCAAAGTGGTAATATCTGTTATTGTCCCATCCATGGGGCAAATAGATCAGTTTAAATTTGTTAGTATTCGATAAGACCGATTGCAAAAAAAAAAAAGAAAAAAAGAAAAAAACACCTAAAGAGACAGGTTTAAATGCTCTCAAAACCAAACTGTCAATCTATCAGTTGAAATATGCACGAATTCGGAGAACAGAGCAAAAAATCTTTCTGTCTCGTCTTCAATACCCACTGTTAACGGTAGAGCGGTAATTTCTTTGCCGGCAATTCCATGGGCGTTTTGTTTCCAAAGTGACGAAAGCTCGCAAACATTTCTGCTGATTTATTCAAACATTCTAATGTCAAAGAGGTGTCCTTGAGGTAAGAGTGTTCGCCAAATGCCCCGGAGACAGGGGTTCAATCCCAGGTCAAGTCAAACCAAAGACTCAAAAAAGGGTACTTGATGTCTCCTTGCTTAACACTCAGCATTATAAGGTATGGATCAATGGTTAGGTGGAACAATCTAAAAGAAGCAGTAGGACCCTTCCATACACCTCGGTGTAGTAGCTATTGAAAAGTGAACCTTCAGCCCCCCCCCCCTCAACTACGTTCGCCAACTTTACTTAGATATTTAAGCTAGGATCTCTTTGGCAACATTAACTTTACTCCTGAATGTTTCATCATTATTCTTTGATTGATTTTACAGTATGCTAATATATCCAGGATTATTTTATTTTTAGAGGTGTAAGAATCGCGTTCATTGCACGTTCATATTCAAATTCTTTGTGTTTCTTCTTAAGATTTTTTGCCCATAAAACTGGAGGAAAAGTAAAGGCACTTTATATATTACTTAAGTAACTCGGTAAAACTATTTAGATTTAGATTATACTTCAAAATTAAAATATACAAATGAAATAAGTAAATATGTGAATTATTGAAATTCAGAAAATATATTTCGGAACACATATCTTCATGAGAATGCCTTTAAAAAAAGATATATCGCACAATTCTTAAATATCTTCTCATGTCCATTTTGTTCATTTAGCAATGAAACAAAACTCTATTTTGATATAGCTTTTAGTTTGGTTGTTTTAATGGCATATCAACCTTCTTAAGTGATTAATACTAAATACATCCTTCTCGAAGGACAATATTGGTACTGTTTAACCCATAGCTGGGAGGATAAGGGGTTCATACCTTACATAATGGAATTTGTTCGAAAGTAAAAAGTAATAGCGCAACTGGAGTTCGAACTCGCTTGTTACTGTTATGTTTTGACCTTTTGACCTGGCTAAAAATGCCATTCAAGGTGATGCACCGGAAGCAAGTGACACATTCTAATGACAGTTATGAGAGGAAATCACGTGGGCGGAAATTGGCTGATGAAATGGGACAAGGTAAAAAAAAAAAAACCATTATACTCTCATAGACTGACGAACCGGAAGAGAGTGACCTCTGAACTGCATGACAGTTATTTCCGCTCGATGACGATCACACAGGTCATTCCAAAGATAGCGGAAGTGACACATCCCGATCGCCAGATATCGGAAGAAATTGCGGAGGCGTGGAGGCGTGTCTATATCACCGCGTGGGAGTTTGAAGGTAATATAAGGCCGACGAATTGAACAGAAGGAGCACAGTTGAGTTGAAGATCGGACGCAGTTGGAGTCGAGATGTGGTAGGGAAGCCACGATGGAGTTTGGGGGCCTGAGAAGTTGCTGATAAGATGTAGCAGATCACCGAGCAAAGTGAGCCCCTAGGCCTCCGGTTGAGCATCAAGAGAACAAGAAAGACACAACGTGACGGCCATAAGAGTGAGGGGTCAAAATATTTCAGTTATGTTCAGTCTCCATCTCCCTCTCACACGCAAACCTTGAACAACCCTTTCGAACCCTTGCAATAAATTAAGAGGTAAATATTTTTATAAAGAAGTCTTCCTGCGTCTTTATCATTGCGTGCGTCTTTTTTATTGTGTCGTTATGATACAGCACATGAGAATATAACATTACAATTCCATTGTTTTAACATTACAAAGATCTAATTTTTTGTAAACATAGAGAAAATAGTTTGATAGATGACTAAATATCAATCCAACTAGGGCTATTTTATGCGTAGTTGTCAAGGAATCCCGTTCATTGGATGTTCATATAAACATTGTTTTGTACTTGCTTTTTAAGAAGTGTTTTTCCACACGTTTCTATCGGATTCGAATAATTTTTCAACAGATCTACTTTACCCATAAATGTTACTCAAACAAGTACTAGCACTCCAGGTTAGATTTGACACGGAAACAATAACAGTGAAGGGGTGTTCTGCAGCCCATAGATCTCAAGAACTAGAGCATCATAAATAGATGCAGTTACGTGTCATAGGCAGAACAACTCCTTTGAGGTGATCTTACCTCTCTACCAGGAATACAGTTGGTATGCTTTAAGCCCCGCAGATTAGGCTTTCACTATTCTTTTGTGGAAGTGTGAGAACTGCGTATTTATATGCATAATATAATTCAGTCGTAAAGAATGCTGTGTCTTTACAAGTGATTTCAGTTTTCGGAGATTAATTAAATCCCCATCATGGCGATACCTTTTATGAAATTTCAGATTGTGCTCTGCATCAGATGCATTCCTTAGCACTGCAAAAAGATAAGGATGTAAGATGATTGATGCAAATATGCATCCTGCTGTGATATTAAAAGCTGGAGAGAATGTCTCTTTAGATATATCTGGTCCCAGCGAAATATTAATAAGCCGTTAAATGCATCAAATATCATCTCTAACTTGCAACCACATAGGATTAATACATAACGAGCTAGTCTAGAAGGCCATTATGACTGGATTGACTGGAAAGGGAATTCGATCTTCATTTAATACTGCAGGAAGTTAATCTTGCTAAGATTTTCAAAAGTCTTAAAATTCCTATATGGTTCGGTGGATACCTTATCGTGAAGGAAGTCTTCCACAAGCAGCTTTCGCAAATAGTTGCGACTGAGTCGTGAGTTCGATTCTCATCGAATGTCTCATATTAATCGGCGTTGGTAAATACTTACAATATTTTGAATCTTTGAAGGAATTCGTATAAAAACATCGAGGCGACACTCTTATTTGTAAATTTCTCAGAAGCCCTTTGACTCCATTCACCGAGGGAAGATTGAGAAAATACTTCTAGCCGATGTTCTCCACAAAGAAACAATCGGGGCCATAATTATGCTTTATAAAAACACGAAAGTAAAGGTTTGCTGACCTGATGGAGACAGATTTCTTTGAAATTGTTGCAGGAGTTCCGCAAGGAGATATATTAGCTCCACCCATATCTGTTTACAATCTGCCTAGACTACGTACTTTGAACGTCAATAGATCTAATGAAAGAAAATGGTTTTACACTAAAAAACAGGCATGAAGCAGACAATAACCCACACAAACTATCACGGATTCAGACAACGCAGATGACATAGCGCTTCTAGCCAATACACATACCTAAGCTGAATCCCTGCCGCATAGTCTGTAACAAGAAGCAGGTAGCATTTGCCTCAACAATAATGCAAAAAAAAAAACAACCTTTCTATTCGTAATACCTTACTTGTTTTTGTCAAGAAAAAGTTCGGGCCATGTATAATATGTATCTTAAACAAATTAATAAGACCACAACGTGGCAAATTACCAGCAGCTTTCAGAGTGAAAAAGTGGACCTTGAAAATTAGGCATCAAAAGCTTCCCTCACCATTTTGTTAGACAGCAAATTGGAAACTTCAGTCTGTGAAGCAGAAAACAGATAGCTAGCAGAAAGGCGTGTCCCACTCACTTCTGGAACCATTAAAAAGTAACTAAATTGGTAAGGTGCTATCAAAGAAATTCAGCAAAAACTCTGCCAAACAGAAAATTCACTTGAATTCAACAGAACAATAAAACCCAAGAATTCAACTAAAAGTCAACTTATAGAAAGCTCAACTAAAATTAAACAAAAGCTGTAAATTCAACTAAAACTTCAACAAAACCACAAAAAAATACTAACATTCAAAGAAATTTGATTAACAGACATTCTCTTTCAGATAAGTCCTACAAATCACTACGAATTTACTACTCTTATTCTTCTCTATCTTTTCTTTTTTGTTGTTTCTCTTATATAAAATTTGTTTTCTATAACTTTGTCGTCTGTATAATCTTTTTGAATCAGTATCCGAACTCGAAAACTGCGGAAAATACTGTTTGAAATCACTCCCTAAAACCCCACTAAAATATTTTCCCAATATATTGAAAATGTGGTTGTTGATTGTAATTTTCCTTTACATGTGAGCAGTCCATGAAAGCTTCCTATTCAATGCTCTACCCTTGTTTTTATTTTCGACACCAAGTCGCGATACTTCGTTTGTTATTCTGAGTAAATTTCAATGAGTTATCTGCTTAAAAAATGTGCGCTAGAAACCGCCTTTTTTCCACAAGCACCTGAAAGGTGAAGATTATGGAATCGCAATTTCGAAAGGAACGTTGGAGCAAGAGACTTTAACCAGTTTCAACCTATGTGGAGATATTTCCTCTTTTTATCTATTAAAACCATACGGAAGTCCTACGAAATAAACTAACAACTGCGAAAAATATCCACGAAGTCATAATGTTACGTTATCAAGCGTTACCAAATGAATAAGTTTAACAGAGTTACTCGGGAACAAATAGCTGCATGTCGTGTTTTCAAGGAAATATCTATTGAGTTAACGGCGCCAGACTGCTGTGTCGATGAGTGATAATTTTAACAAGGTTCTTTTATCCATAGCTAATCCATTCAATCAGTTATATGTGGTCGAAGGTCAATGCTTTCCCCTATCGCCACTTGTCCTTTTTGTTTAGAGTAGTCGATTTTTGTTTGGTCTTTGTTTATTTGAAAAGCAAGCAGATTAACGTTTCCACTCTGGATGAAAAGTGTTTTTATCGTCAAGAAACTGACACAAATGCAAAGGAATATTAGTTTTATAATTTGTACTTGAATAGTCAATCGGGAATGATTGTTAGTTTAGAGAGTTGGGTAGTGAGAGGAAAAAGAGACAGACTGAGAGACAGACAGAAAGTTAGAAAGATAAGAGGCAGACACATTTTTCTCGGGGTTCACCTCAAGTACTAAGAAGCAATACTTGGGTTTAGGGGATCGAAATTCTCTTTTTACCGTTGATGCTCAAATACATTCTGTTTACATTGTATCATCGAGCATATATAGGAAAAAAGTGTAATCAAAACGTGATGAATCCTCTCCCCATTTGCTTTGTTTTTTCTTTGATTGCATATCTTATTTCTAATTAGCCTATTCTACATTTGACATCGTCCCCATTTTTTGGTATAAAATATATAAACTTAAACTTTGGTAAGTGAGTTTTCCTTACAATTAAGAATCCTTCTATATTATTTAACCGGGTCATTTGCTTGTCGAAAAGATTTCACTCAAAGCACTTTCTAACCAAACATCTTATCCACTACGAAATGAGGAAGACGACGATAGTTCGAATATTCTAAACGATAAAGATAATCAGACTTTATCCCAGAAATTTCGACAAGCAAATGACCAGATGATTGTTAACAAAAGGGTCAGCAACGAAACCTCTCAGGATAAGTGTGAGAAATAGTTACACAAGAGTAGGGTAATTGGACAAGGTGTCAGTCAATAATTAACCAGCAGAGGACGAGGAACGACTTAAATTTCGGAGCTTGCGAAACCGGTACCTCTGAGAGAGGGCTACGATTTAACAATTTCTTCATCGACTTAAAAATTCCTTACCATGTCTTCCTGATTTGAGATTGGTCTCGAGAAAAGTTGAAACACAGTAATAAAGTCAGTGGTATTTTTCCATGACCATGTGTCTGACTTGTTTCCTTTTTCCTCATGTGAACTTGTCATTTCTTCATCTTGTCTCCGGTAACATCCGTCAGGACCCTTCAACGCAACAAGCATTTAAATCAAAGATTTGTGGCGCAAGGCCAGATATATGTGGCGCCAATTGAAATTCCAGCTCAATAGCAATGGTTTACAAGTTGAGATCGGTAACCATTACACTACGCAAGATGCTCATGTCCGAATGGTCCTAACACACACACACACACACACACACACACACACACACACACACACATATATATATATATATATATACATATATGTATATATATATACATACATGATGTCTTTTAAAATTATAACCGGACAGAATTCAAGATGTACACATACACAATTTACAAATCTGCAGTATCCTTTCCTCATTTCTCCACAGAACCCCCGTGGAGAGGAACATCCGGCGTTCGTACCGTTTAGGTGATTTAAACTTAATTGCATGATCACTGGGAGTCTTTCCTCGAGTAGCAACCGCCCCCTTGTTTAAAAAGGGACAGACTTGGATTACGTGCTCGGCACACCAGAAGGGGATTGTCGAGGGACCCAACATTCCTCGTAATGGCTACGTATGAGTCTCCATTTTTGTTTTGACTTTGTATCGATTCTGACTCGTTGGAAAATAGGAAAAATCACCCAAATTTCTTCCATTTAATTTTCATGAACATTTTTGATAAAACAAATATTGTTATTTCAAGAATTGCTATTCATTATGCACTCAGTCAAAGTGTTTCTTGTATTGCAAACACTAACAGGTTTATTTATATATAGCTAAATGGCATTGCCATCCAACATCAATTGTTCTATTTGTTTCAGATGTTACATTCTAACACTAATTGTTCTATTTACACTCAGCTACATCGCCTAATATACTGCGAACCAACACCAATAATTCAGTTTAATATTAATCATTTGCTTACAGACAATTTAATGGTTTCAAGTACAGTAAATGATTAAACAGTTCTATATAACCCATAATAAGTTGGCACTGTTGTCGAGGGCGAACAGAAGGCTCCCATTTCAATATCTACTACACTAAGATGAAGGGGATGTTTCTACTCCTTTCTCTGGATTGCTCCACTTTACCCTTGATACGTACCTTATATTGCTGAGTATTAAGCAAGGAAGAATCAAGTACCATTTTGAAAATCTTTGGTGTAACTTGACCTGGGATTGAACCCAGGTCACCCGGACCATTCAATCCCAGGTCGAGTCATACCAAAGACTAAAAAAATGGTACTTGATACCTCCTTGCTTAACCCTCAGCAATATAAGTACGTCTCAAGGGTAAAGTGGAACAATCCAGGGAAAGGAGTAGCGCCCTCCATTACACCTTGGTGTAGAAGCTATTGAATAGGGAGCCTTCTGGTCACCCTCGACTACGGTCGCCAACTTTACTAATTTATATAAGCCATATATTGGTCCAGGAGACCAGGGTTCAATCCTTGGTCAAGTCATACCAAAGACTCAAAAATGGTACTTGATACCGCCTCACTGAGCACTCAGCACTATAAGATGAGGATCAAGGGTAAAGTAAAGTAATTCTGGGAATGGAGTCGCGCCCTACTCAAGACCTTGGTGTAGTAGCAATTGAAAAGGGAGCCTTCGGGTCACCCTCGACTAAGAAGAAGATATAAGGCCATAGATAGATGGTAACACTCCGAGTCCCATTCCCAAAGTTCTAGGACTGAAAGTTCAACATCAGGTGATTTAGTTTCATTCGTTGTAGAGTAGTTTTACCCCTCTACAGGGATGCAGTTGTCGTATTCTACTGCCCAAGCTTTTAAGTAGATGTATTTATTGTTGTTATTGACTACGGTTTGCCCGCCCAGTTGGCTGGAGTTGAAGAATATTAAATCTGCAGAACGGTAATACCTCCTTCCCAAACAACAAATGTCCCGGATATGACGTTAAACAATCTGATGGTGAGGCACCAGTAATGCTGGAGATTTGGGGATGTAGAGTACTCTTTCATTGTCATTGCACCCAGTTCCACTTTAGTCCAGAGTGATAACACCTGGAAGTGACCTATATGTGGGTCAAATAGAATTGTTTGAGATTTAAACTGAGTTCAAACAAAATGAGTTGACCAAACGTGGTACTTTGCTCCCCTGTGGTGAGCACATGGGGATTTCTTCCTTTATATTCCAGACCAAAGCAGAGTATGTTCTTTCCTCTTTTTAACTTTATGTTTTTTTTCTGTTTGTTCTTTGAACGCATGTAATTCTTTTATAGCCTAGGGAAGGAACTGAGTTCCCTACTCGTATTATATACAATCAAATGTCATATATTAATTGTCTTGTTTCGTTTTCCTACCGAATATTCTGTATTAGGTTACTCTTTTTGGGATAACCTAATGAGTTATAAGAAACGAGGTGTTATGTACGAATTAAAGTCTTATTAAATCTTATATAGTAGATGTATCAAAAATTATAATCTTAATGAATAAATCATCCTCTTTGTTAATTTTCTATCACTTTCGAAATTTGATTTTGGAAGTTACATGATGGTTTTACATGAAAAAAAGAAAGGATGCGTTTATCTGGTTCAAGCTTGGTTATCAGTTTTCTTCATGATGATGCTCAGCCTCGCGTTGCCAGGGTAACACTGCAGAAACTAAATGACTTGGGATAGGAACTTTATCACATCCGAAATATTCACCTGATCTCACATCCACAAACTATCATTTTTTCATGCTGAAAAATATCCCGTTGAAAAGAAAAAGTGGATAATATATTTAAATATTTCTTTGTTTTAAAAACTTTAGAGTTTTAACTTACACGCATAAACGACTGTTAATCGATGGCGGAAACGCTTAGGTGGTCAGAGATCATATTTTGACTGATTAAATTACTGTTTAAATTCAATAATTCCCGAATAATTCTAAAATCAGACATTATTTTCCGAACCACCTAATACTATTTTTTTTATTTCTCCAAAAAATATTTAAAAAAAGAAAAACAGCAGAAAGTACCACTAAATCCCTTAATTTGAAAGGGTACAATAATTGACAACGGAGCGAGCTGCTAAGAGGTATAGTGGTGCAGAAGAAATAATAAGCAATAAGAAATTTTTAACAAAGTGATGCTTCAACACATGTCAATACCATAGCCAGAGCGGTACTCTTTGTCCGTGATATTTTGACCCGATCAATTGCTTGATCTTTAACTCAAAGAAAAAACGTATAAAGTTGTTGGAAAAAATTCTGGGAATTCTAATGAATTGTAAGAAGTCAGAAATAAATGAAATAACAATAATGTAAACGAGTACCAAACAGTTTAGCTCAGTCGGCAGGCGCTGCAGAATACACTGACTGCTTCTTTGCTGAAGGGTAAGACCCCTCCCCAATGAGTGTCCTGAATATTACACTAAACAATCTGATAGTGTGGCTTCAGTAATGCTGGAACTTTGGGAAATGAAGATTAACCCCTTTATAGCCATCACTCCCAGGTCCACTCTGGCCCGGAATGGTAGCACCTGATAGGATTCTATCTATGGGACAAATAGAACTAAACTGTGGAATTTTCGATTTTTCGAAATAGAATTGCTTTCGCATTCTAAATTGATTTGTTTGAAATAGAACTGTTTATGAAATAGATTTGGTATTAAATATCCAACAATGTTTGATACGCCATAAACACAAGCAAAGAAAACCGAAACCTAAAAAAAGTTAACAAAAAAAAAAAAAAAACGATGGAAAATATCCCATGCATAGAACAACAGCATACATTAAGATGGAATACAATTT
>OY757904.1:125622586-125805086 GCA_963585895.1 Sepioteuthis lessoniana | reverse complement strand
TGTATATATATATATATATATATATAATATAAATTTAACATTACAAGCCCTGACTCAACCCATTACTGCAAAGTGGTAAAACCTTCCCCACGAGTGTCCTGGATATGACACTAAGCAATCTGATGGGGAGGCTCCAGTATTCTTGGAGATTTAGGGAATGTGAAGTACTCCTTCATTGCCATTATTCCCTGATTCACTCTGGCCCGGAGTTGTAGCACCTGGAAAGGTCCTATCTATTGATCGAAAAAAATAAACAGTGAACTTATATATAGCTAAATTGTTTGAAATGGAACTATTTATATGTATAAAAATACTTTTGGCATTAGATAACCAACAATGGTGGATATGCCATAAAACCAAACCAAGCCCAACCGAACGATATAAGCGCTTTTAATTTGTAAAATATTCACAATTACAGGCGTTCGTAATTCTGAGCAGTAGCGCAATATTTAGCAAGTACAAAATATAATCATAATAAAACAAATGAAAAAATACTTCACTTTGTCAATACTTAATTTAGGCAGAATTACAGCTTATATAAGGATCCACAAGGTAAAACTAAGGTGTGAGTCTTTATCCCATTTTACTATGATCATATTTATCCTTATATATATATATATATATATATATATATATGTGTGTGTGTGTGTGTGTGTGTGTGTGTGTGTGAATATATATATATATATATATATATATATATATATATAAACTACGGCAATATATTCGAAAGCTTAAAGAAAATAGAAAAGCATAGCATTCCATATATGATGAATTTATTATGATGGTAAAGTCACGCAAAAAAACGTTTCAGTTTTATTAAACCTTCATCAGGACTTTATGATAGAGATGAATTGTGGCTTTAAAAAACGATGGATGTTTTCTTAAAATAACGGGAGAAGTGAGAGTATTGGCAGAGAAAGAAAGACTAATAATCGTTCTGTCAGCGTTCTTTTTTGAAAACAATTACGTGATTGTTGTAGGCAATGATGTTTAAAATGTGTAGAAATTTCTTTGAGATATAATGGATCTAAATATGATAAAAGCATTAATTTTCAGAATGTTCTAAAAAGATTGAAGGAAAAGAAAGAAAACAAAACAAAACAAAGAGACCATATGTAATTAAGTTGGGCATAAATCTTATTAAACGTATGTATAATGTTCCATCTATCTATAATTTATAAAGTAGTAATATTATATCTATATAAACGTAGTAATGATGAGGATATTTAAGAGGATAAAATTGGAATAAATTTAATTCACGTACATTAAGGAAGTGTACATTTGATAGATGCTTAATGAAAGTTTGATAAAATATAGCTATTATGAACAAATCCCCTTAAGAAAGGGGGAATAGACTGAAAAAAAACCCGGTGGTTTGATTATATGTATATAAACGTTGTGAACCTGAAGATATCTGAGAGGATAGAATTTGGAATAAATTTAATTCATGGGGCTAAAGGAAGTGTAAATATGTATGGAATATAATTAATTAAAGATTGGTTTCCAGTGTTCTACTACGCAACCGCATAGAACTGAAAATTGAGAAAATACTTAGGAATAACCAAAATGGCTCTCGGAGAAATTGATCCATGATTTCACAAATTTGGACTATCCATCCAATTCTAGAAGATGTACGCGCAAAATACCTTGAGGCAACAATATTATTCGTCGACTTCTCCAAGGCTTTTGACTCCATACACAGAGGAAAGATGGAACAAATACTTCTCGCTTACAGTCACCCTAAAAAAAACAAAAACGATGGAGACAGACTACTTCAACGATGTAGCAGGTATGCTAAAAGGAGGCCCAATATCTGTTCATCATCTGCCAAGACAACGTGCTTAGAACGTCTATTGATTCAATACAAGAAAACGGTTTCAAGCTGGCAAAGGAAAGAAGCAGAAGATACCCCGCACAAACAAGATAGCTCTTCTGGCAAATACACCTCCTTGAGCCGAAACCCTGCTACATAGTCTGAAACGAGCAGCTGGTGGCATAGGCTTCCATTTCAAAGCAGGCAAGACGGAATACATGTGCTTTAATCAAATAGGCAACATCTCCACACTAAAGGGTATGCCTTTTAAACAAATGGACAAGCTCACCTACCAAGGAAGCAGTGCCTCAACAACCGAGATGAACATTAACTCGCGACTAGCAAAGACATAGACAGCTATCGATAGGTTATTGGTCATATGGAAGTCACACCTGACGAATAAAATAAAACGCAGTTCTTTGCTAAGCAGCGGTCGTGTCGATAGTGCTATATGAATGCGCTATCAAAGTTAGGCCAACCAGACATGCTGGACTCTGCTGGAGAAGTAAAGACGAACTCATAAGGGGTATGCTCCAGTGGACCCCTTCACATAGACGAACAATGGCAGTTATAACCTTTATACAACAACTCAATGCCGATACAGGATATAGCCTTGAAGACCTCCCAGGAGCGATTGACGATAAAGACGGGTGGCGAGAGAGTTTCAGGGAGATCCGTGCTGGCAGTGTGACATGATGATGATGATGATGTTGTAGCTATTTAGAACTAATTTGCCTTAGAAAGGGGGTAGACTAAAAAAACTTGTGCCGTGTGTTAACGAAGGGGAAAAGTATCAAAAATTTGTCTCAATCTTTTGTTACGAACATGAGCTAACTTCGTAGCTGCGTTAAAATTTAAGTCGAGATTAGTTTCGGATATATATCGAAAAGGTGCGTTATAAAAATTGCCTAATTTCATATTCTGCTAGTGCTCATATAGATATTTTCAAGTTTTTTGGAAGTATCGCCTATATATTCTGTTTAACGGTTTTTACATGGAATAGAATAGACACCAGAAATAGACTTATTGCCCAGTAAGCTGGGGCTGTAGAATACACTGACTGCACTTCTGCAGAGGGGTAAGACCCCCCACCAGCTAACGAGTGTCCTGGATATGACACTAAACAATCTTATGGTGAGGTTCCAGCCGTGCTGGAGCTTTGGGGAATACGGGGTACCCCTTCATTGCCATCGCTCCCAGGTTCACTCTGGTCTAGAGTGGTAGCACCTGATAAGGGCCATATCTATGGGTTGAATAGAACTAACAGCATACTTATTCTAAATTCAATTGTTTGACTAAACTGAATAGGTTGAAATAGAAATGTTTTGACAATTAAACCGTACTTACATTTAAACTGTGTGCTTATGCTTAACTGAATAATTTGAAATGGAACTGTTTTTCGACATTAAAACTGTATTTACACTTGACTGAATTGTTACATATAACTGTTTGAATAGTTTGAAATGGTAATGTTTTTGTCAATTAAACTGTGTACTTATGCTAAACTGAATTGTTTTAAATAGAACGGATTATTTACATAAAAATGGATTTGGCGTTAAATAACCTGCAAAGGTTGATATGCCATAAAACCCAACAAACCAAAACAAACCAAACCAGAAATAGACTTAATACGTTAACAAGATTTTATGATGAATAAGGTACGAATAGTTTTAGAAGATTAAGTGACAGTTTTACAACCAAGGTTATTCAGATTACTTTCTCTAAAGTTAGAGGAAGAATTAACCGGTAAAATAATGTGTTCATTGGGAATTTTTATTATATTAAAAGGTGTATTGATGAAGGTTTGAAATCGTTTTCTTTTGTTGATCTTGAGGGGTTTTGATTTTGTAAATTATATCAAAGATTCGGGGTAAAGAAGCTTTAGAAAGGAATTTTCTCTCTAATTGAATTCTTCATCTAGATATTTAGGGGAGCAAATACGGGGGGCCCTAAAGTCAAAACCTATAATAATTCCTCTTTTAGTGTTGGCGTTATGGTATGAATAAATTGTATGTGGTGATTTTTACTGGTAGGTTTACGGTAGACTGAATCCCGTTGTATCTCTCGGCCATTCTACACGTTTTAAATATCCTTGCCTGTGTCACTCATGTAATTTTTGCCAAAAAAGAACGCTGACTGAACGGTTATGAGTTTTTCTTTCGCTGTATATATTTTCTCTTCTCCTGTTATATTGCTAAAAAAATCCATCGTTTTTAAAGCAAGAATTTTCCTCCATCATAAAGTCCTAATAAAACTGCAAAGTTTTAACATTGACTTTTTCATCATAATAAATTCATCACGTTTGGAATACTTTCCTTTATATACTTTTCTTTATATATATACGTATATATATATATATATATATATGTAAGAATAGAAAAGGATAATAATAATATATATTATCTACCTCTCTCTCTCTCTCTCTCTCTCTCTCAAAATTCCTCTCTAAAAATCTCTCTCTCACTCTTTGTATCCCTCTTTCTCTGTTTTTCTCTCTCTCTGTTTCTGTCTCGGTTTCTATATCCCCTCTCTCTCTCTCTCTCTCTCTCTCTCTCTCGATATATACATATATATATATATAGAGAGAGAGAGAGAGAGAGAGCGAGAGAGCGATGTACATAGCTTTTATTCAATTAGTGTTAGATTAAATAAATTTACAGCATGAACTTTCTTACTTTCAAATGTATCTTTCCCTCACTCTCTTTCTCCCTTCCTCTCTCTCTCCCTCTCTTTCTTTCTCTCTCTCTCTCTCTCTCTCTATATATATATGTATATATATATATTGCCATATTATTCTTTCTCTAGCTTTATCTTCCTATCTGGATCGATAGACATATATTGAGTTTTAAAATGTGTAAAATCAGATTTTTCATTGAACTTAATTAACGCCTCTCACTAATGATCAACGTTTACAGGAAGAAAGAAGGGGCGGGGAATCGAAACCCAACAAATTTTTTTCTTTCATTGACAAGCTTACTCTCCCGAAGAAGAAAAGAAAGAAAAAAGAAATCGAATCACAACTGGTGTGCTATTTCTTTGATTTGTAATCGCATTTTGTCCACAGTCGGAATATCGACTTTGCCAGTCGTTAGAGTCTTGTTAATTATACCGAAACATCGCTTAACACAAATGACAGCAGATGCATGTGAAAAGTTAGTGAGGGGAAACCAAGTTTCAACGTGCCGGTAATTGTTAGTATGTGGTCACAAAATCGCTCACAATCTATTTATGATTGATTGGAACAGATGTTCTCTCTGTCTGTCTGTCTGTCTGTCTTGATACACTCCTCCTCCTTCGTTTTCGACAAATATTTGTTCGTTCCATTTTCTTCTTCTTTTTCCTCTCTCCTTGATCAATTTCAGTATCATTGTATATAGATTAAGTTCCAGCGACGATACGGATAAGAACTAGCCAATGGAAAATGCTTTCTGATGACTGCAATAGGAAAAGCTCTCCAGCATTAATCCTTTCGATCTATTTCCATCTAAACTAACAGCAAATACAGGGAGCAAAAAAAAAAAACAAAACAACAATGCTGAATAGAGAATGATTTCAGCTACCAAGAACTGTTTTCCCTTGTAAACTACACCGGTAATCATGAATTATCGAAAGCAATAAATAAGTAATTCTCCTCATTTATTTCAGCAGAAACTTTTCCCAGTCGGCTGACCCTGTAGAATACACCGACTGCATCTCTGGATAGGGGTAAGACGCCCACCACTAACGCATGTCCTAGATATGACATTAAAAAATCTGATGTTGTGGCTTCAGTAATACTGGAGATTTGGGAAATTCGGAGTACCCCTTCATTGCTATCGCTCCGAGGTCCACTCTGACCCGGAGTGGTAGCATTTGATTGGGTCCTATTTATGGGTCAAATAAAGCTAAAATGCGTACTAATGCTAAAGTGAATTAATTGAAATAGAAGTTTTTAGATATTTAAACTGAGTACTTATTCTAAACTGAACTTCGTGAAATAGAAATGTTTTGATATTTAAACTGCGTGCTTATGCTAAACTGAATTGCTTAAAATTGAACTGTTTTTGACATTGAAACTGTACTTACGCTAAACTGAATTATTTGAAATAAAACTTTTTTCACATTCAACTGATTATAAACAAAAACTATATTTATTCTCATCAGAATTGTTTAAGATTTAATTCAGCGTTAAATGACCGGAAAATGGTTGATACGCTATAAAACAAAACAATCAACCAACCACAGAAACTGCAACAAACCATCATCACCATCATCAAGTCGGGCTGACTCTCAGTAGCCATCCGTCCCAATCGGCCATCACTCTTGGTAAGTCCTCCAGACATCATCAAGTGTCAGCACAGTGCTATAGGTTTTATTCTGGTTGACTAACATTGGTGTATCTATGAGTAGAAGTCCATACCAGAATGGCGCTTAAAAAGTTCTTCTTACCTCTTTAGCAGAACCCAACATAACTTGCTTGTCACGGATGTTTTGCTAAATTTGAAAGTTGTTGCCGTACCACTGCTGTTTTGTTGATTGTTGCTTCAACGATTTGGTTCAAAACAGTACATTTCATCCTTGTATTGGTCCTATCTAGCTTTTCCTCCAAGTGATGCAACAGTACGACTGACTCGGTTATATCTTGGAGGAATTTATGTTTTATTTTATCGGCGAGATGAGGATTCGATATGCCAATAGCCAGTCCATAGCTGCCCGTGCATAACGGAAACTAAAACCAGTGCATAACGGAAACTAAAACCAGTGTATAACGGAAACTAAAACCAGTGTATAACGGAAACTAAAACCAGTGCATAACGGAAACTAAACCCAGTGTATAACAGAAACTAAAACCAGTGCATAACGGAAACTAAAACCAGTGCATAACGGAAACTAAAACCAGTGTATAACGGAAACTAAAACCAGTACATAACGGAAACTAAAACCAGTACATAACGGAAACTAAAACCAGTGCATAACGGAAACTAAAACCAGTACATAACGGAAACTTAAACCAGTACATAACGGAAACTAAAATAAATGCTGCGAGAAAAATAACAGCCATTGGTAGAGAATATTTTCTGTAACCAAACACTGTTTTCTTTATAACCGCTACATTTACCCATCATTAAGAGCAATAACTAAAACCTTGCATACTGCGCTTGAAAGAAAGTCACTCTGTAAGTAATGCCTCTTTTTTTATGCTGTTTCATAACGTCTTAGACGAATGCTGATATTTAAACATAAAAGGCTAAACGTTCCAACAAATAACTCATAATATTTTCACTGCTGAGTGATCATCTGTACAGAAATTATGCCCCATAAACAATAAAGAGAGTAACTGGCCTCTTGAAAACACTTGCTTATTACGTGCTGTCATTGTGCCAGAACCTCTCCAAAAGTAATTAGTAAGTAAAGTTGACGAATGTGGTCAAGGGTGACCCGAAAGCTCCCTTTCCGATAGCTACTACACCAAGTTGTAGGGGAGGGCGCTATTCCTTTCCTAGGATTAATCCACTATACCCTTTAATCCGTACCTTATATTGCTGAGTGTTAAGCAAGGCGGATCAAGTACCATTTTTTGAGTCTTTGGTATGACTTAACCTGGTATTGAACCCAGGTATACTTTCTATTTATTTACACTGAAACTATAGTAAATTCTAGCTCCAATATAAAAACACTGCATAGATAATGTTTTCCGCTACAAAATAATTTTTCGTCATAATTAGTTGTACATTAATGTAATAAATAAGATTTTGCATACTGCACTCGGAAGAAAATCGCTCTGAAAGTAATGCCCCTTGATTTTGTTTTTTTATGTTAGTCCACAATCACAATCACAGATGCACTGGGTATTATAATCAAAGGTGAAAATTCCGGCGAATACGACATAAGTTTTACTGCTGAGCTACAGTCGGGTAAAATTGCGTCGGACGAGAAAGCAGAAGTATTTTATTTAAATTCGTCCCAGCAGATAAAAGAATTCCGCCCACTGAACGTTGAAGGAGACGATGCATTGGATATAAGCTCAGATCGGAGGCGTAACGACAGGTGTCAACTAACGAGCTGATGAACGTTTTGATCTGCTCATCTAAACGAATAGGGCCGGTGGAAAATGAACAACGCTGAGAATATTTTACTGACAATGACGCCGCTGTCATTGCTAATTGGTAATACATGTAAGGATACAATTTATAGCAGCCCAATCGGCCGGGTCAGTAGAACACACTGACTGTATCTCTGCCGAGGGGTAAAACTACACCCAATGAATGTCCTGTATATGACACTAAACAATCTGATGGTTAAATTACAGTAATTCTGGAGCTTTGGGGAATGCAGAGTTCCCCTTCATTGACATCGCCAAAAGGTCTGCTCTGGCCCTGAGTGGTAGAACCTGATGGAGCTCCGATCAATGGGTTAAATAGAATCGTTTGACATTTAAAGTGAGTGCAAACAAATGACTTATGCTTAATTTAACTGTTTGATATAGAACTGTTTGATCATTTGACTATGTGTAAACAAATGACTGATGTTGAATTGAATTGTTAGTGATAGATTGCAATACTTGAAAGTATTTAAGTTTGTTGAATTATGCTAAATTGAATTGTAAGAAACAGAACTGTTTGATCATGTTACTCTATGTATCTACAAAATGTGTTTACAAATCATATATTTGATATATATGTAAAAATAGGATTTGACATTAAATAACCAACAATGGTTGATATACCTGAAAACCAAACCATACAAATTCATGAGTCACATCTATTTCTAAATTATTCCAATTCAATAGGACTGTGTGAAAAAAAATTATGAAACAACCACGCAAAAAATGTAAATATGATCTTATAATAATCGTGACTCCTTAACCTGAGGGCATAAAATAAAACTATAGTGATATGCCATTAAAATCTATCGACCAGCCAAGCAAAATTATTTGGGGTTTTGATCCTCTAAATTTTTCGTGGCAAGTAAAATATCATCGTCAATAAGTCTCAGTGAAATTTTGAAACTAGCGCCTAAGCACTGATTGGCCAATAAATGCAAAAAATACAGAACTTACTGCCTCTTGAGCCTGTTTTATGCACAAAAATAACTTTTATTTTTAGTATGAAAATCATTTGATTTTCCATGTAAAGGTTAAATAGTACCGCATCAATCCTTCTACAAGGAAGACATTGACATTAAAGAACTTATGACGATTGATATTTCATAGAAATAATTTATATCGTCTTTCATTTCCCTCTATGTCTCTGAAGGTTTGCTGACTCCAACACAACACGTATTTTCAACGTTAACAAAACAATAATTTCTCTCAATTTGTATCCGTTCTTATAATGATAAACTTCAAATCAACATGCCACTATTGAGTCAGTGGAATACGATTGCAAACATCGACCCAAATACACCAATTTTTTCCTTAAAATTCAAAGACTACTTTCATTATTTAGATATGACAATAAAGCGTTGACGAATTACCCATTAAAGCTGCCGGCACATTTTTCTTTAATGAATAAAGTGAACTTATTTATGCCAGCCTTTTAACCGCAACGAATTTGATGTGTGACAAAACCCTTTCTTCATTAGCTGAATTCGCAGTTTCATTCTCTATAATGTCAAAAAAAAGAGTGTCGACTTCAGGCCAGCATATTGTTCTCAAATCGTCTAGTATTTTGACTGGGGTAGTAAGCTTACAAATCTCCTTATACCGGCTTTAAGCGTCAAGGAATAAAGCCTAGTGATTGTCGGTTGCGTTAGGTTCAAAGAAAGGACGGTGAAGATTTTTTGTGTTAGATATCTGCATCGTGTTAAGCGTTCAATTCCTCTAAGGGTGATTGTTTCCTTCTGCTGCTCAATCAACTGGTGCATGTATCAAATCAAGAGTATCACTTGGTGCCAATCCCATGTCTTATTCTGATGAGATACTTCCAAGAGATACTGTCTGCAGCACCATTCAAAGTAACCACAACGAATCTCAGCAGTAATTGTTTTATTCCAGTATCAAATACAAATACTCAATGTACACACCTAGCCTCTGGCACACAGCTGTTTTTTTTTATAACACGAGAGTAGTTACCGTAAGTCTTTCCATGTCTACCTCATCACCAAATTGGATCTTACATTCTTACTGTACAATAATCAGACGCGAAGAAGACAGACTGAACGCGAACACAGCCACCACTTTCTCTCTCATGTTGACTACATTAAAACATTAGTCAGCCTTACTCTAAGTACAGGCTCAGTTATCTGCAGATAAGAAAAAAGGATCAACGAGCCAAGGGTAAAAAATAAGAGTCATATATTGCAAACCACAAGTTGCTGACATCTGGTATAGTATCTAAACCATTGTTTGAGTTTGTCTTCAGTATAGGTTGACACTCGTTGAATTGTCGGAAAATCATTGATGCATCCACGGTTGTATGGGCCTCACCTGCACAAAAATTGAGAAAAAACCTGAAAGAATTTTTCTAATTTTATAAGAAGTGGTAGTATGTTGCCATAACAAAAATGTTCAGCTTTGACTCATCCTTCTGGGTGGAGCTTAGAACTTTTTCGATCACCCTTGTTTGAATTTATCCAATCCCAGCAAGAAGGGCAATATGTGGTACAGAAGCAATTTTTGAACGAAGTAAAGATAATTTTAATTCAGATTTTCCTTCTCCAAGACCAGTTTTCGTACCATAGCTGCATTTCCCAGTTAGCCCTTCTATATACAACATAAATTTGTGATGAAGAGATAGATTTATGCAGTTTCTATGAGTATTAGTGCTAAGGAAAACGTCAACGTCCAAGAACTGAATTCGAGTCTCGAAGATTATTTCCTACGATGAAATCCTTTCAATGTACTTTTCTAAAAAAAAAAATTCGAGGGATATTTAAAGTTTTTGTGAAATGTAAATCTCACTGTAAGTTTCAAATATATCATATGTATATGTATCGTTGATATTACAGACAACATATCAAACAACAGTTTGTGAACAAATATCAAAAGCTATCTTCGTGAAACATGTAATATGTCAACTGAATCCTCTGCAGACTAGTCAGAATCATTCAAGAGTGTTCTGGGTATGACACTAAACTGCATCTCATGATGAGGTACCGATTCTAGAGATCTGGGGAATGTAGTTACCCCTTCTTTTCCATTACTCCCAAATCCAGTCTAAAACCAAAGTAGTAGTACCTGTTATCTATAATTCAAACTGGTCTGTTTGAAACTTATTTTCATTTCATTATTATTATATGCATTAGATTATAATCAAATAAATTTATTGTACTTGACATCATATTACTGTTTGTAAATCAGTTTTATAAAGAATAGTTACTTGAGGTTATATTTTTTTTACAAAGGTTGGTGGTTGTTTTGTTTTACGGCGTATCGACTCTTTTCGGGTCAATTAAAGCCGAATAAAATTTCAAACAACTCAGTTTCGCATAAGTATAGTTTTTGTTTACAAACATTTAATTGTCAAAACACTTCAGTTAAATTTCAAAACAGTTCTATATCAAACAATTCAGTTTAGCATAAGTGTA
Source organism: Sepioteuthis lessoniana (assembly GCA_963585895.1). Classification (NCBI taxonomy): domain Eukaryota; kingdom Metazoa; phylum Mollusca; class Cephalopoda; order Myopsida; family Loliginidae; genus Sepioteuthis; species Sepioteuthis lessoniana. The sequence goes on along the minus strand of OY757904.1, from coordinate 125,793,766 downwards.
ACATACCCCTGATACGGATATGTGAAATGTACATAGAGTGTTCATAACTCATATATAGATAACATAGGAATCCCGAAACACGAAAAACTTTACGACTTCTTAGTTGAGGAACGAAACTTTTTATTACATTTGAGTTAAAAGGTTCTTCGACATGAGGAGAGAGATACACAATCTTTCTATGCTGGCTTTTCAATCTGCCCCAAACCACGTGCGGCCCCCGCCGCAAACTACTGGCCTGATCTCGGCGAGTCACGGAAGTCAACCGTCTTCTTCGGACGCTAAAACTCTACTAACGGACTTTGCTCAAATCTCCGCCCACGCTTCCTGGTCCCATTTGCTATCCGGGGTTTTATTTTGACATCTGTGAATGACGCGTCTTTTCCACGCGCGCGTGAACACCTGCGTTCATGTTGCATCTAACTAACCCATGCGCTAAGCAAAAGGTTCTCAGCCTAACTAAACCGAAAGGCAAGATATATAAAACGAAATCCCTCGGCCATTATATTACATAAGTGCACAGTTTAGTCCTATTTAAAACAGTTTTATTTCAAACTGTTCAGCTTAACATATTTAGGCCCTTTAGTTCTATTTGACCCATAGATAGGTCCCTATCAGTTGCTACTACTCTGAAAATTCTGTTTAATTTCAATCTCCAAATATTGCTATGTAATACCTATCATTCAATTGAGCCATACTGTTAAAGAGTTTCAAGTATTGCTATTTAACACAAATAATTCCATTCAACATTTACTAATACGTTTACACACAGTTTAATGGTTCAGAGTATTCGGGTATATCTCTTACAATTCAATTACACAGTCATTAGCATACGTACAGTTGGATGGTCAAATATTTCTATTCTTAACTATTCAATTTAACGTCATTTGTTTGAACACTGTTTAAATGTCAAACATTTCTTTTTAATCCATAGTTAGAACCCTTTCGGGTGCTACTACACCGAGCCACTATCAGATTGTTTAGCGTTATAAACAAGACACTCGTTGGGGCATGGGTGCTCTTACACCCTCTGCAGAAATGTTGTCGGTGTATACTATAGACCGAGCCGACTGAGCTGGACTTTTTTTGTGGAAATTTACTGACAAGACACATTTTAAAATCGAAGTAGACAAACCAATTGGGAATTTTTGCTAATAGAGTAATATCTTTCAGAAGCAAATTACCTAACCAGATAGAAAACGACAATAATGTGAACATTTTTAGCTTAAATTTGATGGTTTAAAAAATGTTAAAAAAAATAGATTTAACAGGACATTTAGGAAACTATCAGTTGAATTACTTACCGAATTCGATCTGCATGCATTTATTCTACGTAATAGTGTTCTATGTATTTTTTCAAAGATGATGCTTAAAAATCGCAAAAAAGGGAGATGCCCAAAGAGCCATCAACCACGAATTATTCATGATCCTATTTACCAACCCCTCCGCTCGGGCAGGATATGACACAAGGTCAAATTTTAAGCGGAGTTTAACAGGTTTTACTTCAGAGTTTTCCTTCTCCTAGACTAGTTGCCTAACCAAGGCTGAAGAACCTAGTCTGCCCTACTATTTACCCATAGCTGGAGGGAGATAAGGGGGTTCGTACCTTTCCCAAGGGTATTTGCCCGAAAGTGAACGTAATAACGCGACTGGAGTACGAACTCGCGTACTACGATTCCGCAGTCCATCGCTTTAACCAGTACACCACGAGGACACCCCCGCATTCATGATGATTAAAGCGAAGTGAAACGCAAACATTTTCGTCCAGGGTTCGAACTTTGGACACTGATTCCATTTCCAACGATGATGACTTATCCTTCTAAAAACTAAGTTGCTAATAGATTTGGCGTAAGGTTGTATGTATTTAGCAACTCGTGAAGTCAGAACTCGCAAAACAGTGATAACTCATCTACAAGACGAGCTCGATAACCGATGCATCATGTCAACAATGCTTGTAGAATTTTGTCTTTGTTACAGATCTTATATTTCTTGTTTGCTTTAATGTTGTTTCTTAACTCTACACATAGCTAAATTATAAATGAAGAAGCTTGGTAGTTAAGTCCTTGTGGATCCTTTCTATCTGCAATCTTTTGTCCCTTTAAAGCCTTTCAACTGAACGCAGTTAGACCCTTATCGTCAAATCGCTCCTAATTTTATAAAAGATGTACGTGTACCGATGGAATGAAATAGAAAAATAAGCAGTAAAATATTCGAAATTTTTCTACAATATGCAAGCGAATTAACAGTAATGAGTAATTTATGGGCACTTCTTTGTATATTAGAGATGCTCTCTGGCTCCTCTCTCACTGTAATTTACAAGACTAGTTTTTTTCGTTTTCTCTTTCTTTTTTTTTATAATACTTCCCTGAATACTACATTAAGAGATGAAAGGATTTAACGCCTTTAGTTCAGTCTAAGGGCATTCACTGGCAATCAAATGGAACCTGATTTTTTTTTCTAACTGAACGAAAATGAGATCACGCGCCCAGCACGATTTCTATTCACGAGACTTGGATTTCAATGGAAGTCTTAACGCGAAGAGATCTACGATGAGGTCACCTTGTCAGTGATCGGTTGAATCTTTTTCTTTGACTTTGCCTTAGACAAGTCTTTTATGCAAAGTGGCGTCTCTTTTCTGAGCTTCTTACAGCACTGACATTTTTTCGTTTATTATTATTATTTTTTTTTTACGCTGAATCTTTCTTCGGTAATTCCTTATTGGGACAGATATTTTCATGTGTCGAAAAACTAGCTACTTAAATTACGTTATTTTTCTTTATTTTTTTCATTTTTCTCGGCTTATTTTTTACATCAATTATTTACTAAATTCAGCGAAGACAAAAACATGAGATTCAAATGATTAAAAAAACTTCACATCAGTTGATCGTGATGTGTTTCATATTCATTTACCCACCATCTCTACCACAAACCGGATATAAAACAAGGCCGAATCTTTTTAGGGAGGAGTTTTCCTTCTCCTAGAATGGTTGCCGTACATAGATTATAGAGCTCTATCTGCCCTACTATGATTTTCGCCCAGGGAAATGCAAATAGCCTCACCCAGGATTTTATTGCGAATTGCTGACAATACTTCCTAGAACAATAACCGTAACACCAACAGCGCTTTTTTGTTATAGAACTTAACTCAACTCTACAGAAGCATACAGCGAAGGGGAATGGAGAAAATTTTCTGAGGAGACATAGTTAGTTTTTTGGGACTAGACTAACAATTCCACCACCTTTAGCTACTTGACGATATCCCTCATCGACTTATTAGGGGTTTTAGTTATTGTATCTTACACTCGCTGGACAAAGATGAAGTTTAATCATTTAGAATATTATTTTCCTTGGGGACAAATGAAACGTCCTCGCCAAGGATCAACAGTTCGTTCCTCATGTTGAACAGGAAAAACCTTAACAATTACAAGAATCTTCACGTCTCCAACATAATGTCGCATATTGCACCGCTGGACAAACAACGAAGGACTCGTAGATATATAAAATATAATTTACATTTTTATTCTTCGACGGTGCCGTTCGTTTGAAGTAGGAATACAGGCAGAGACAGTTCGCACATATCTTTCTTCTGTGGCGGGGACCCATTTTGTAAAGTAGTAGAACATACTCGGGTAAGCTGACAATTCTGCTTGAATGTCTAGCGGGTCTCTCTCTTCGCTTGAGAGATCAGCGGATCACCCCCTTCCATTGAGCTACCAGTGGGTCTCTGCCTTCAGTCCAAAATTACAGACTTCATATTGTCTTTTCAAATCCAATACAGGATTATGAACCCGCCTCTTCGCCCGCGTATTTTCTTTTTGTGGCCGGCTATCGGAACTTACACACTTGGAATTTGTTGATCTTATCTGCAAACAGAAGTATCTGTCACTCTATCCATAGGCAATAAATTATATTCTTCGTCATCCTCCTTTATTTTTATTTTTCCTATGAAGCTACTTTGTTGATGTTATCTTGCGACCGCATTGAATCTGCTAAGTTCATCCACGTCGCCAGCTAAGTCAGTATATTACAATAGGTGACGAGATATTTTCCGATATTCAGAGATAAAGCATTGTAACGTTCGGTTGGGTTCTATGGAATATCCACCATTGTAAGTTATCTAATAACAACTGCTTTTTATAAATATATCAATATATTTGATTTGTAAATGTATTTTGAGGATAACATTTTAAAACCAGCCTGAGCTCAGTTTTTTTTAGACAATTCAATGGTTTCAAGTATTTCTATCTAATACAATTGATTCTTTTTAATATTAATCATTTGTTTGTACAAAGTTAAGTGGTTTCAAGTATTGCTATGTACCAGCAACATTTAACATCATTCATTTATTTTCACGCATTCAAATGAGTATATATATATATATATATATATATTTACCGACCCCTTCGTTCTTGCAGGATATGACACGAGGTCAATTTCTTAAGCGGAGTTTAACAGGTTTGAATTCTGGGTTTTCCTTCTTCTAGACTAGTTGCCTCACCAAGGCTGAAGAACCTTGTCTGCCCTACTATTTCACCCTTAGGTGGAGGAAAATTAATTGGATTCATACCTTTCCCATGGGTATTAGTGCAATGTGAAATGCAGTCAGTCTCGTCCAGGATTTGAACTCGTGTCACCATGTACATTTCCTACGACGATAACCATGGGCTCCTCCAAACACATACACACATACACACACATATATATATATACATATATATGGGTCTGTTTGGAGGTAATGGTTATATATATATATATATATATATACACACACACACGCACACATATATATAATATCCATTTAAGAAAGTATAAACATATAACGGCTGTTAAATTATTTATTCACTTCCAAATCGTATATATATATATATATATATATATATATATATGATTAGCAAGTGAATAGTTTGTTGTTAATTTCATTTTTCAATGAGTTAAAATTGATTTGTTTACACTCAAGTATTCCTATTGTTTCTACATAGTTAAATGTTTGTAATTATTGCTAATAATTCTCCTCTATATCAAACATTTTTTCCGTCAATAGTGAAGTGGTTAAAACTATTGCTATTTAACTCTCATTATTCTATTCAACACTATTCATTCTTTTGCAATATAATCAAATAGTTTCAAGTATTGCCATGTAATACCAGTAATTCAATTAAGGCACAGAGTTAAAGAGTTTCAACAATTGTTATTTAACTCTCATTATTCTATTCAACGTCACTTTTTCCTTTGTTACAATGAATCACAAAAAAATAAAATTATCCATTTACTTACACAGTTTAATGGTGAAAGAGCTACATTTATAACAATTCAATTAAGCATTGGTTTGAACACAGTTTAAGTGTTAAACCGTTCTATTTAACCGATAGATGGGACACTATCAAGTGAAGGTGCCCGTGGTGTCATGGTTATCGTCGCAGGAGTTGGACACGGCGACACGGGTTCAAATCCTGGACTGATTGCATTTCACATAGCACTAATACCCCTGGGAAAGGTATGAATCCAATTATTCTCCCTCCAGCTATGGGTAAATAGTAGGGCAGACTAGGTTCTTCAGCCTTGGTGAGGCAACTAGTCTAGGAGAAGGAAAAACTCTGAATTCAAACCTGTTAAACTCTGCTTTAAAAAACTGACCTTGTGTCATATCCTGCCCGAGGTGAGGGGTTGGGTAAATATGATCACCCTTAGAGTGGACCTGGACAATGGTCCAGGACTTTAGCCCCACCATCCAATTGTTTAATATAATATCCAAGACACTCGTTGGGTGGGGGTGTTTTATCCCTCTTCAGATATTCATTCAGTGTATTATATAGACCATGCCGGCTGGGCTAATAAAGCATTGTACAAGATTGTAAGCAAATTGTATTGGAGTGAGAACTGATAGATAATCAAAAAAAGAAGTCAGCCAGAAGAAAGACATTCTTTCGTCCAGTGGGCTTGGCGTAACAAGATATTCTTAATGTAGCAACCCAGACTTAAAATAGCAGATTACCAGGTCTTGCAAAGGTCTCCAGACTCGATCGGCCATTTTAGTTGGGAGTTATCCAGACGAGACAGCCGACGTGAGGTAGAAGTGGGTGTAAATTATTCTGTTAATCAAAATGAAAAATGCATTTCTCGATTCGTTCTCTCTTTTGGTAACTGGGGTGCGAGGAGATTAGCTTTTGTGTGAACAGAGAACAATTCAAAGTCATTTCCTAGTAGAACAAAAGAACATGTTGTGTCCTTTATCCATTTCCCCCAATTTCCACGACCCCGGAGACTGAATTAGAGAATAGTGCAACAGATTTTCTGACAATTGAGATGAACTGTATTTTTGTGTTTTTTCTTTCTCCATCTCATGATTAGACATAATCGACATGGCAGTCATCGGTGACTTCACTACATTTCCTGTAATTCAAGAAACATCTAACATCTACTCTTGTCTGCAGATTATGATTGGAGTGTAATCTACTTAACTTTTCCATGGTCTATGTTGTGTTTGGTAATACATGCATGTTACTCAGTGCACCTATACTTAGTTTAATGAATCACAACATCTTCTCGAGAAGAACTAATCAAAGCACTGTGCGACTAGATCTTATGCTGAAGCTTTCATATGAACTGGGGACAGGGATACGGGTATGGATGCGTCCGTCTCACGTATCAAACAGTTCTCATTTAATTGGAGACTGCACGATTAATATAGATGGATTTCAAAAATATTCTCATTTCGTAGAAACTGGTACTCGGGTTCTTTTTTTTATGTTCACATCAATAGACTATAGTTACATTATCATATAACTTTTTTGTGAACTTTCAACAACAGAACGAGCTGGTAACCTTCACCAGAGTCTAAGTGACAGCAAGTCGATTCAGTTCGCCAGAGTCTTCTCAGTATTACATGTTCTGTACTGTTTCAAACCTTTCACGGATGTCCAGTTCTCTGATTGTTTTCCAAAGACTTTGATAATATTCCAAGGGAATCAACAAGGACTGTTCATGCTCAGTAGATCTTCTAGTTTTGAACACGCTCCAGGTATTCATTAAGTTTGTTTAATTTTCCTTTATTTGTATACTTTCCAGGTGTTTGTATTATCTTTTAAGCATTTCGAACTGAACTCATTATCTGTTCCAAATAAAGAAAACTTTATCATTTCTTTGTTCATACACAGAGTGGCGCTCATGGCGTGACCGTTACTTTGGTAGGAAATGGATTCAGCGATCTGATTTCAAATCTTGGACAAACTTGTTTGCATTTTACGTTGAGAAAGGTATGAATCCAACTATTCTCCATGCACCTAAGGTTAAAAAGTTGGGCAGACTAAGCCATTTGGCCTTGGTACATGGAAACCAGTCTAGAAGATGGAAAATCCACTATACTTCTCTTTAAAATTACCTTGTGACGTATCCTGCTTGTATAGGAAGGATTAGGTAAATGTATACTTAAGAGGTATGTAATATCATATTTTTCTTCCTAGTTTACTTTTCTGAAGTCGGTTTTTCGTTCAACCGAACGAAAATAAATGCCATTTATGCACTACGTGAACCTGGTAACGAACTAAATGACCTCCAGGTAACTAGACAGAATCTAACAAAGGCTTTTATTCACAAGGCCATTGCTGAACAATCTGGTTGTGATAGCTTGCAGCCTTACATCTAATACTGTTCGCCTGCTCTTTCAGCTTGGCTTGAATATATCATTTATGTACTGCTATTTAAGGAATCGCAACATTTCATGAAAGAGTGCGAGAATATTTTTTAAATATGCTTAAAACCGCTTTTAAGATGATAACTTATCTTTTAATATAAAATCAAGAAGTGAACGACTATCATTAGTTATCTTCGATAAAACCAAACCCACAATTTATATGCTGGTTGAGATACTAAACTACATCTGTTGGTGAGGCTCAAACTCGGAGGATAATATTGTACCTTTTCGTGGTCATTACTCCCAGGTTCACTCTGACCCGGAATTGTGTACATGTTAGAATCCTGTCCATGGCTAAAATAGATATATTTGAAAATTATCAATATATGATTGGAATAAGATATATTTTATAACAGTGTGCAAAAATTATCATTATTGAGAAAAAGTTAATTTAAACCATATAATAACTTGGATTATTATTATTAGATAGAAGCTGTCGTATCGATACTGCTACATGGATGCACTACTTGGACGCAAACTAAACGGCTGAAGAAGAAGAAGCTAGACAGCAATTACACAAGAATGTTGCGAGCAATATTGAACAAGTCCTGGCGGCAACACCCCACAAGGCACCAACTATACGGCCACCTGCCTCCCGTCATGAAAACTATACAAGTTAGACGAACCAGACACGCAGGACACTGCTGGAGAAGCAAGGACGAGCTCATAAGTGATGTACTCCTATGGACCCCCGCATATGACCAAGCAGGACGACCAACTCGAACATACATACAGCAGCTATGTGAGGATACGGGATGTAGCCCTGAAGACCTGCCAGAAGCGATAAACGATAGGGAGAAGTGGCGAGAGAGGGTCAGGGATATCCGTGCTAGCGGCACGACATGATGATGATGATGATGATTGAAGCCATGTAGCTGCCTGCAATGTACGTGGATTTTTGTTATAGGAAGGCCTGGTATCATGTGTGCAAACAAATCGTATAAACAAAAAGCGCATTGAAAAATATTATGTGAGATTAAAAAAGTTATGATTCCAATCAAACATTTACAGAGGAATTAAACACTTACATTAAATAACCCATAAGGAGTTGATATACCGTTAAGTAAAGGAACCAAACCAAATCAAATCATTTGTATATAACAGTGGGCGTCGTGTAACAGTTACAGTCATAAGAAATGGATACGATGACCCGAGTTCAAATCTTAAGGGGAATTTGGAGGGAGGGAAATTTGAGATTTGAATCCAAAGCTTGGCTATTTCAATGAACCAGAAGCGAGTCGAATTTCGGTTATCGCCTTTGTAAATGAACTCGACTCATTAACTGGTAGAATCTTTGAGTCTTTACTCTGTTACTAGTATGTGTGACTATTAGGGAAATTTCTAGCGTCGTGCAAATATAGTCGAATTTCATAAGACGTTCCGTTTGCTGGTTTTTATATATCACTAACTAAGAACATCCTGAATACAATTCCAATAGTCAGCGTGCAGTGCCGTGTTCAAATGTTGTTAAATAACTTTTAAAATAATGTTTTTTAAAACATCATTTTTTTCCTAAGGAATATAGTACTATTGGAGCAACTAAGAAATACGAAAGCCAATTTTTTTTTCTTAAATTAGCATGGCTGAAATTTGTTTTAATTACATCTACCGATTGAAAGACTCTAGTGTGTGTACGTCAGTGTATTATTATTATTATTATTATTATTAGAGTTTTTCAAATCAGTTTTAGCTGATAGTCTTTCGCTTGAGTTTGACTGACAGCAAGTGTCCTCAAGTCTCCAGGACTCTTTTCAGTATTCTGGCCGTTCTCAATAATGCTGTAGTTTGGATGGTCACCACTTGTCCGCCAACTTCCAAGTCCTCCAGTCCCTTTAATAATCCTTTAGTTACTGTACCAAAAACACCAATTACAAATGGTATTATCATTATTATTATTAACACTATAATAGTAATAACAACAACAAAAGCAAAATACGGAAATTGTATTCTCGACACATGAAAAAAAAATGAAATGAAATGTAAGAAACTAGATCTCTTTCGATAACAGCATCAAATAAATTAAAAATATTAAATAAGAAATAATTGTGTCGAATCAAAAACTGATTATACACAACAGAATAGAAAGAGTAGGTTATATGAGGAAAGAGATGAAATAGTTAATCACATAGAAAGCAAATGCTCTAAACAGACACAAAAGAAATGAAAGAGTAAAAATGACTGGATTAGAAAGGACTCGGATTCGAGCAAAAGATTAAGATTTGACCATATCACCAAGTGGTATAAGTACAAGCCAGAACCCGTCCTAGAAAATGAGACTTATAAAATTCTCTGGCACGTTAATAATTCCCGGCGGATCACTTTGTCAGAATTAAAAATAGCAAAGATAGATTAGTTCATAGACCTTTCAAAAGGACTAAAAAAACATCTGGAATATGAAGATAACGGTATGACCAATTGTAATTGGTGGACTCGAAACAATCCACAAACGTTTGGTAAAGGGACTCGAAGATTTGAAATAAGAGTTCAAGTGGATACCATTGAGACTACAACATTGTTAAGATCGTCCAGAATACTGAGAAAAGTCCTGGATACGTGAGGAGACTTGCTATGTCTCAAACTTCAGTGAAAAAAAATCAGCAAACGCTAGTGTGAAAAGCTCTCAAAGAAGTTAAATGAAGGTGACAATTATACCAACCGTGTTACAGTCACCAAAGGGTTATTAAAGGGACTGGGGCTAGGTGGACGAGTGGAGACCATCCAAACTACAACATTATTGAGAACGGCCAGAATATTGAGAAAATTCCTGGAGATTTGAGGATACTTGTCTCTCAAACTCCAGTGAAAAACCATCAGCTAACGCTGATGTGAAATGCTCTCTAAGAAGTAAAATAATGATAATACTGATAATATTTCAGGACCATCCATGAAGTGGACCAGAGAAGAACTTACACAAATGGACAAGAGAACTAGAAAACTAATGACTATGCATAAGGCCTTACATCTTAGAGATGACGTTGACAGTCTATATGTGTCAAGGAAAACAGGAGGAAGAGGTCAAACCATCACGGAAGACAACGTTGAAGAATCGATACAATGACTCGAAGATGACATAGAAAAACGTGGAGGAAGACTGATTGCAGCCACCAGAAAAAAACACTAACTACACGTGGATCAACTGAACAGAAATAACCAGAAAACAAAAATGGGAAGAAAAATAACTTTACAGACGGTTTAAACAACTAACATGTGACATCTCACATGAGAAAACGTGGACGAGGCTAAGTAAGAGAAACCTTAAGAGAGAAAGTGAATCTCTTCTTATAGTAGCACAATACAACGCCATCAGAACTAATCTTATCAAAGCAAGAATATATAAGATGCAACAAAACAGCGGATGTCGGGGAAGTGTTGATAGAGACGAAACGATCAATCGCAAAATAAGCGAATGCAGCAAATACCACAGAAAGAGTTAGGTGGACAAGATGATCCATGAGAATATTGCAAGAAATAAAAGTTTGACCATGTAACAAATGCTCTATGTTACAATCCAGAATTACTCCTGGTGAATGAGACACGCAAACCCCACGAAAACTTTGAGATAGAAACAATTCATCTAATCTTGGCCAGATGACTACATCTTGTAATAATCACCAAAACAAACAACTTGCCGAATTTTGGACTTTGCTGTCCCGACTGACCATAGAGTCAAAATACAAGAAAGCCAAAAGAAATGTAAGTACCTGGATCTTGCTAGGGAATTGAAAAAACTGTGGAACATGAAAGTGACGATTATAACAGTTGGTAATGGTACTCTTGGCACAATCACCAAAGGATTGGTACAGGATCTGGAGGAGTTGGAATAAAAAGGACGAATTAAGACCATCTTAACAACTGCATTGTTGAGATCAGCAAGAATACTGAGAAGTGTGCTGTAACTCAAACTCCAGTGAGAAAACTTCGGCTAAGCTAATGTGATAAACTCGCAAATGAGTAATATTGATAATAACAATTGCTCATTTCAGAAATGCTGAAAAAATAAGAAAAAAATGCTACATTGTTTATATTTTATTTAACACTTTCTCTTTGCTAATTTATATTATTCTTTTCCTTATGTATCGCTCTCGAAAATTGTTTTTTTTATCTTCAAGAAACTTTCTTAGGAAATAATCTATCCGTTACACTCTGAACTCTGTTGAAAAGTGTAGCGTTTAAGTTTGACACTCTTGGTTAGTTTGGTTTGGTTTTATGGCATATCAACCATTGTTGGTTATTCAATGCAAAATCCTATATATATATATATATATATATATATCTGATTTGTAAACCCATTTTATCGATACAAACATTTAAATGATCAAGCAGTGTTTTTTTTAATCCCTAATAATTCAATTAAACATCCCTCATTTTTATACTCAATCAAATTATCAGTTTTATTTAAGACAATTCAATTTCGCAGAAGTCATTTTTTGTATTCAGATTAAATCTCCGACAGTTATATTTGACCCATAGATAGGGCCCTATCAGGTGCTACCACTCCGGGCCACAGATAACCTGGGAATGATGGTAATGAAAGGCTACTCCGCATTCCCCAAAGCTCCAGCATTGCTTCAATCACGCCATCGGATTGTTTAGAGTCATATCCAAGATATTAAATCGGTGGAGTCGTACTCCTCTGCCGAAATACAGTCGGTGTATTCTACAGTCCCAGCTGACTAGGCTATCACCTACTTGGGAAGCACAGGGCTGTATCCACAGCACATCATGGTCATGATGTTGTTATTTCGTGACAAATAATGTTTTTATGGAGCTGAAGTAGCCATCTCCACGCACTCTAGTTTCAGTCCGTAGTTAGCATCATTCTATAAGAATAATTGTAATTGCTGCTGGTTGTTCCCTAATTATATAGCCTGTATCCCTTATAGAGGGATAATGCTTCTGCCCACAAAAAATAGGGTCCTGATATGATACTATACTGCGTGGGATCAGTAGGCTACGATTCCAGAGATCTAGGGAGTGTGGAATATCGCTTCAATTGTCATTACTACCAGGTCCAGTCTGACCCCTACTGGAAATATTTGTTTGGGTCCTATCAATGGGTCAAATAGATTTGTTTGAAAAATATTCAAATTCGATAGAACTGTGTGCAAATAAAACTTCTTAAGAAACAACTACGTAAAACATTTAACTATGAATTTCTTTCCCTTACTGTTAGACAGGATGTAGCTCTCGACTAGTTAAAATGCCGCTAAAATGAATCGATCAAGACTGGTTAACTTATCATGACTAAAGAGCACAGTTTACTTTTTACTTATCGCCGGAAGGGAGAAGAGAAAGACCCATGCCTTTCCTTAATCATAAGCTCAAAAGGGGAAAAATTGTCTTATCTCCTTGAATTCATTTTTAAAGATGATGACAAATACTCCACACCCCTCAGATTTATTGCAATAGTCCAGCTAGCAATTCCAAACATTTATCCTAAATTTCACCTTGGCTTAAACCATTCAAGGACTTATTAAGTCGTGCTGATGAATACGCGTTAAGATTTTGATCATTGTAATATTTGTAACCTTGGATTATAATTCTTTCCAAAGAACTTTGATTTTCGCTTCGTTTCTGGAAGTCGGGGTTCTGTCTTTGACAGGCCCTATTGAATATCGTTTCAGGCCAGTGTCTTTATCAATTCTCTGGCATCCTTGCCGACTTTACCGCTCATCTTGCTTGCTGTCCAATTTAAATGATCCTTTTAGTAATTTCTCAGGTTGCTCTCTCTCCTACTTTACTACTACTGCTTCAATCAAGAAATTATTTAACGACTCTGTTGGTGGTTGACTTCACCTAAATCTTGCTTTTAAAATCATATTAATCGAAAACTGTTCGTTGTTCCTTTTTAAGTTTTATTCCAAAAGAAACTTAAAACACTTAAACCGTTTTTGAACAGGACGGACACAAATTTTTAAAAAATGAAAGAACAAATGTTCTTTCACTTCCTGATTTCTTTGAGAAGCTCCAGCAATTTTAAGGCCTCGTTTAAAATAATGCTAGCGTGCCCTGTCAGGATTAATATTTAGTGGGATAATTGAAGATTGCTAATGAGTCCAGTTTTCACTAGCCACTTCATACTTAATACCTTTTGCCGAACCTAATGACACATTTAAAATAATGTTTGACTAATGGTCGTTGGGGTTTAGCGTACACTGATAGTATTCTTAGAAGAAGGGTAAAACTCCTCCAATAAGGAATGATTGAGCACTAAACAGCAGTTGATGGAGAGGCTCCAGTTTTGGAGCTTTGGTGATTGTGGAGTACGCATTCTTTGCCTGTTCCTCTCAGACACAGAAAAGTATTACACGTTAGTGTCCTCTCTATGTGTTAAAAAGATATGATTAAAAATTATTAGTATTAGAATGGAATATTTTACACTATAAAACTTTGTTCAAACAAATGATTTTTACCAAAGAACAGTTACTTCAAAGCATGTAATTGATTGAATTATTAACATTTGATTGGAATACTTTAAACTATAAAACATTGTACAAACACATGATTATTAACAAAGGATAGTTACATAAAATCATATATTTGCTTGAATTATTTGTATTAGATTGGAATACTTTATACTATTAAACTTTGCACAAACAAATGATCATGAATAAAGGATGGTTAATCCAAAGCATGTAAGTGATTGAATTATTAACATTTGATTAGAATACTTTTAAAAATAAAACTTTGTACAAACAAATGATAATAAAAAAAGGACGGTTACTTCAGAGCATTAATTGATGGAATTATTATCATTAGATAGGACTGCATGAAGCCATGTAGCTGCATGCAATGTATTTGGATATTTGTGATTGGAAGACTCGAAATTATACAACTGAGTGTAAAAAAACTTTATCGACAAAAGTACATTTAAAAAATTAATTGAACATTGAAAATATTGTTACTATTACAGTCAAATTGATTGGAATTAATTACAAATGAATATAAAATTTGGCATTAAAAACTCATAATGATTTGATATGCCATTAAACAAATGTGGCAAACCAAACCAAACCAAACAATCTTTATATACGCGTCTGCATCTTGTAAGTTTATTGTTCCAGGATATAGACTTGGTGATTACCTTATCTCGGCCAGAAGACCAGACCTAATAATAATCAACAAAAAAAGAGAATTCGCTAAATTGTCTACTTTGCTGTCCCGGCTGACCACAAAATAAAAGTGAAAGAATGTGAAAAGAAGGATAAGTACCTCGACATTGCTAGAGAATTAAAAAAGCTGTGGAACATCAAAGTAACGATTGTGCCAATTGTTATTGGTGCGTTAGGCACAATAACTAAAGGATTATTAAAAGGCCTGGAGGACTTGGAAGTTGGCAGACGGATAGAGACTATCCAAACGACAGCATTGCTAAGAATGGCTAGAATCCTGAGACGAGTCATGGAGACTTGAGGAGACTTGCTGTCACTCAAACTCCAGTGAAAAACCATCAGCTAAAACTGATGTGAAAAACTCTAAAGGAGTAAATAATAATAATAGTAATAATAATTTTTGCATGGTAAGTAAAGGATTATTAAAAGGCCTAGAGGATTTGGAAGTTGGCGGCCGAGTGGAGACCATCCAAACAACAGCATTATTGAAAACGGCCAGAATGCTGAGAAGAGTCCTGGAGACTTGAGGAGACTTGCTGTCACTCAATCTCCAGTGAAAGACCATCAGCTTTCGCTGATGTGAAAACCTCTAATGAGTAAATAATAGGAATCCTTTGTAAACCATAAAAGTTCTACGAACTACTTTTAATTCAAATGATTTTTATCAAGTCAAATGGTACCAAGAATACCCATCTAATATCAATAATTCTATATTATAAAATTGATTTCCTTGCACATAGTTATATGGTTTAAAATTTTCTTTAGCTAAGAACAGTTATTACGGCTCCGGGTGAAAAAATGAATTAATGGTAATTAAGGGGTTCCCCACACTCCTCCAAAGCTCCAGAACTGTTGCCTTATCTCAAGATGCAGTTTACAGTCATAAATGATAATCCGTGTAAAATAGTAAAGAAGACAGGTTCCTTAGCCATCATACTGTAATCGGTCTAGGAGAAGAGCAACTGTTTTTTTTTAATGAATCAGCTGTACACCGCTTACAAAAATGACCTCGTGTTACATACTGCTCGTAGCGGAGGCGTTGGGTAAATGCATCTCTTTATGCACCCTAATAATTCTAAATAATGAGTGAATTTTTTTGTCACTTACTAGAAAATTAGATTGAGATTATGCTTCATTAATCTTAATTATGATTTAATGAGATGTTCTATACGTGGGAGTTAACGGAACAGTTCCCTCCGCCTCAGGATTCTAACACAGAGATAGCACATGTGTCTACTCACTCATGCACAACGTAATTAAAGTTGATGTAGTTTTAAGTATGGGAAATTATTTCGGGTTTACATAGATGCGAAGGGCATTTGAGCGTGCATAAACACGGGAACTTCGCTTGCTTCTCATTCATGTTTCAAACGAAATAATCATTCACATAACTTTTAAATTCTGTCTTTAAAAAAGCTTAACCTCTTTTCAAATTCATGACCAGATATCAGCTCAATCTGACAGTAAGAACTGTGTCGTGCTAGTCTTCAGGGAAAAGGGTATTGTTTGCCAGTAAAATCTGCATTCAATCTTCAAACAAGATTTAAAAAAAAAACAGTCAATATCACTGGCAGAAAATATGAAAAAGAGCCAACCACGCAACAGAGTTTTTAATGTGTTTTATGGCTGAAAATTTGTTCTATCCGACGATATTATTGTGTTCTATTTATCTTTTAGAATTTTTGGAGAACTGAATATGAGGCCATATTTTCAAATCAATATGTTATTCTTTTGATTTGCTCGATTGAATTTACAAAATTAATTCTATTTTAGAGTTTGAATGACTTAGAGTTCGGCAATAAATAACGCCTAATGATATACTCTTTGAAGGTATAATGTTCTACAAGAAAGGATAAAAATTCTATCCTTGTTTTAAAAATCTAATTTTTATTGCTTTATGCTGCCTGACAATAAAAACTAAGTATTAAAATGGTTCAATGAAAGGGTCACTGTTTGTTTTGAAAAACAGCTCTGTTGATTCCAAGACCAGCAGAAAATAAGACATCCACTCAACTACAAAACAGATAATATAATCAATTTTTATTGCTAAAAAATTGCTCTATCCGATAGATAGAGCAATTTTAGAGCAATAGATTGTGTTCTCTCTATCTGTTTCATTTTCTTTATAAATTAATACGAGACTACTTTCGGTACAAGACATCTAACTTTTTATATACCACAATAAAGTTGCAAAATGATTTACGTTTAAAGAGTTTAATGCAGAAGAGATTGACAATGAATAATACCTAACTAATGTGGACCCAACGTCGGTACACGGAACACTGTTTAGAGGTAAGAAAGACATATTAACAAAAGTTACAAATGATAGTGTCCAATATTAGTAGTCGTACTTCTAGTACTCTTGTACTACTGCTACTAATACTCCTGCATTCAGATATTACAACGCTAGTAATATAGTGCTGGAAGAGTCCATGATGCAGGTATGGTTCGGTCTCACAACACTAATGATATATGTTTTCATGGTATAATTTTCCACAAAAAGGAAAAATCCAGTTATCATTTCTTTAAATTGTCAGACAGTAAAAACTGTGTGCAAGGAAAGGGGTAGCGTTTGACTTGAAAATCGAAATTCTAAGTTGTTACGAAAACTGGCAGAAAAAATGCGACCACGCAAAGAGTTAATTTACTCGGTGTTTTGTAGATAAAAACATGCTCTGTCCTACGGTGTTTTAGTTTTCTCTGTTTGTCATAGTTTCTGAAGAAATATTATGAGGTAATACTTTCATCGCAATACGTCATATACTTGGTTTGGTTTTATTTCTTTGTTTAATGCCATATCACTCTACATGGGTTTTTTAATGCCAAAATTATACTTATAGAAGAGTAGTAGTAGTATTTACCCCATAGCTGTGTGATAAGGGGATTTATTCCTTTCCAAAGGGTATTAGTTCAAAAGTGGACCTAATATCGCGATTGGGATTCGAACTCGCTTATTGTGACATCTCAGTCCAACTTGTTAGCCATTAAATCACAGGGACTCCTCACTTTACATAGTTTTAATGCTGCATGTATTTACCAAACCACTCCTTAACAATTAGGATGTGGCTTTAGGTCGATTTTTAAGCTAAGTCCAGTTGATTTAATTTCCGAATTCCTGAATGACTGGTCACCTTTTAAGGCTAAATATATCTGGAAGGAGGAAAAAAGTGCATTAGTATGAAGGGAAACGCAAAATGCTTCGTCCAGGATTTGAACTCGGTCCACCGATTCCATTTCCTTTGATTTTAGCAGTTCTACTAACTGCTTCGGTGATATAGTAGAGTTTGACTTTAAATAATGTATGATAATATTCTTTTTGATGGTATAATGTTTCACAAGGAATAAAAAAATCTTGACGTCTTTGTTTATATAAAAACAGCTTTCATTATTTTTTATTGTTAGGTGCGTACATAATTATCATATTTACCCAACCCCTCTGCTCGGGCAGGATATGACACAAGGTCAATTTTTAAGCGGAGTCTTACAGGTTTGAATTCAGAGTTTTCCTTCTCCTGGACTAGTTGTCTCACCATGGCTGAAGAACCTAGTGTCCCCTACTATTTACCCATAGCTGGAGGGAGAATAATTGGATTAATACCTTTCCCAAGGGTATTAGTGCTATGTGAAATGTAATCAATCTCGTCCAGGATTTGAACTCGTGTCGTCGTGCCCATTTCCTACGATAATAACCATTACACTACGGTACATAATTATAGACGATAGTGTAAGTAGGTAAAACGCAATTTCTAGGCCGTATTATCTTAGTAAATTAACCTTACATTTTCATATTTCTAGCTAAATTTTCAAGTAATATGAGCTAAACTTTTTTTTCTAAGTCTGCTTCATTGTAGCTTGGTAAATAAATGTAGTTTTAACGTAAGCGTGTCTTTGGCAGGGGAATGTTATAAGGTTCTGTTTCAGTTCAGACCATTTGGTAAGAACTGAAAGTCAAAGAGATGAAAACACTTTGGCCAGCGATTATGCAAATGACATAAGTACTATTAACACAGACGTGTTAACATTTGTCTTAACATTATCTGCACGAATGCTGCCGTTGACAGTTCTTTTGATGCGTACCCCACAAAGGAAGTAGTTTCCGTTTTCCTTATGAAAGTACGCAGAGCGAAGATTGTGCACGCTTCTCTGCTCGGCCTGTAAAAGAGAAAAAAAGTAAAGCGACAAGGAGAGTAGAAGGTGCAAATGTTTACAACCGCAACTATCTCTCAATCAAGTCATCAAACTTATTAAAAGACTTAACCCGTTGGGTGCTTTTTTTATTTGTTACTTTTTTTTCGAATCCAATTAACGAAATACTTAGTTACACTCATTTCAAATGGATAAACACGGTGATATCAATGTTTTAATATCCAATCTATTTATGTTGCTCAGATAATAGTACTTTACTAAGCTTTTTGCTTAGATGTGGCACAAGGCCGTATCAATGGGGTGCCTAATGAGAATCGAACTCACTCGTGAAGGTTTGCTAGTCGTCCTTGCAAACCATTTCACCACTCGAAGTTCCCTGTTCAAAATTATAAGATTCAAAAATAGATTACTTTGAGATCATTTTAAATATGATCTAAAACAGTTCTATTTGATCAACTGAAGTTACTATTACTACTACAGGTCAGCTTCAACGTGGGAGTAAGAGAGACAGAGGGATGATTCCCTATCCACCAGTGCTAATGCTGATAGATTATTGAAACTTTTACAGCAAATAATACATATGTTTAAGCTTTTAGTCAAACAATCAGACTTAAAAAAATAATCATTATAAATATCCTGAGGAAAAAAACAATGTTTAATAAAGCAAATATTTACAATACACAATTAAATCATCAATTAATATTTCGAAGCATAACCGTTATTGCTAATTACAGCATGTAGGCGTTTAGACTAGTCCCCTATGAATTATTTACCTGTTTCTGGGCAAATATTTTTCCATTTTTCACTACAGTCCTTTAGTTTACGCGGGTTTTGCGGAGTAAGGGTTAAGATTTCTCAGTTTCAGTCCACTTCATAAATTTCCAATCATGTGATCTGGAAATAGTCAGGGTCGTCTTAGAACGTCCATTCTATTTGAAATTAACCAAGATTTTGTAAGGTTTGCAATCAGTTTAGGATCGTTGTCTAGCTGAAAGAACCAACCTGGTTTCAAGCTCAACAAATGTGCACTCTGTCGTGAATTTTTCTCCAAAATATTCCGATAATATGCTCTATTCATCCTCCCTTTCATTATTTTGATGTTTCCTACATCTAGGGCACTAACGCAACCACAGATCATGATTGATCTGCCACCAACGTTTACTATTAAGATAGCATTCTCTAACGAATATTCAGTACCCGTCTTTTTTGTAGACATTTGCCACAGCATTTCAGCTAAAATGTTTACTATTCGTTTCGTCTGACCAAAGTACATTTTCCAAAAATGCAGCAAATTTGATACAATGCTCGTTTGCGAAATCGTGTTTTCGCTTAAGAAGTGTTTTTCCTTGGATTGTTTGTTTGGGTTTTATGGCATTTTGATATTTGCAGGTTATTTAATGCCAAATCCAGTTTTATGCAAATAAAGAGATCTATTTCAAACTATTCAGTTTGGCAAAAGTACACAGTTTAATTGTCAAAAACATTTCTATTTCAAGCAATTCCGTTTAGTCGAAAAGTTCTATTTCAGACAATTTATTCTATTATAAGTATATTGTTTGTTTACGCACAGACAAATGTCAAAACAGTTCTATTTCGAACAATTCAGCTTAGCGTTAGAACAGTTCTTATTCAAACAATTCAATTCAGCATGCAAAGCAGTTTCATTTCAAATAATTTAGTTTAGCATAAATACGCAGTTCAAAAGTCAAAACAGTTCCATTTCAAGCAACTCAGTTTAGTATCAGTACATTATTTAGTTTTATTTGACCCGTAGATTGGAACCTATCAGGTGCTACCACACCGGACCAGGGTGTACCCGGGAGAGATGCAAATGAAGGGGTAACTACATTCCCCAAAGCTCAAGCATTACTTAAAATTTAAACTTCTTGTTAATAAATTATTATTTTCAAGGTTTTGCTTAGTATTGGTTTGGTTTGGTTTTATGTCATATCAACCATTGCAGGTTATTTATTGCCAGATCCATTTTTATATTTATATAAACAGTTCTATTTCAAACAATTCAGTTTAGCATAAGTACACTGCTTAGTTGTATTTGACCCATAGATAGGACCCTTTCAGGTGCTACCACTTAGGACCAATGTGAACCTGGGAGCAATGGCAATGAAGGGGTACACTACATTCCCCAAAGCTCAAGCATTACTGGAACCTCACTATCAGACTGTTTATAGCCATATCCAGGACACACGTCTGGTGTGGGGAGGGTCTTGCCTTTCTGCAGAAAAGCAGCCGGTATATTCTACAGTCCTTACTGAGTGAGCAATGTTTTCATTGGAGTCCGCGAAAAGATGTCATATCGACGAAAGGAACAACTAGTTGTATATGTGCTCATTTTTACTCCATTTAATTCAAGTCCTCCCTGAAGTTCTATAAGCATAACTCGGGGCTAATTTTTCTCGCCCACGATCTTGCTGTATGTTCCGTTACCTTTCTAGGACGACCAGAGCTTTTTCTGGGGGATGAATGGAATGACACGTCTTTCAGTGACGAACGATCGTACCCACTGAATTCAATGGCACATTTAAGTGACTAGTCATCTTCCGATAACCAAGTGCATTTGTATGAAGGTCAACAAACTATTTACAGAGGTCTTGATAAATTATCTTGCCTTTCCCTATTTTGTCACTGTTTAAAAGACTGGTATTTGTCGTACGTCCCACCAAACAAACAAATGCGGGAGAGGGCCGTTTTGAAGTAGGTCCGTGCGATGCAGGGCCGTAGCATAGACACGCTCAGCGGCTCTAAAAATGCTTCCGGCATTTCCCTAAAAAGGAGCTCCTCACGCATCCGGCGATAAACCTGGCCACTCCGAAAAGGGTTGGAGCTTGGGGAACGGCCCCTTGAGGCTCGAGGAATATGTCAGTCTCGGCTGCGTGTCGTGAATGCCGGGCTTCCCGGCACTCACGCCAGGCAGCCTCGACTGCTTACCGTCACCTGAGACATGACACAACCAACCAGATCAGAGCCGCCGAGACAACGGCTGGCGAAGTTTAATGTTTAAAGGACGTTTGAGAGAAAAACATTGACACAATACTTTTAATCATTCTAAGAAGTAATTATAACGTTTATCTGGAACGTCCTAAAACAGTCCCATCCTAATTTGAAACATTCAAATAAAATTTGAAAACCTTTATTTAAAAAAGAAAGCTTTTGTAAATATAGTAAATGTGTGGTAAAATCTTGCGTTACTAAGTATCGGTTTTTCTTCGTGGGATACTTTTTTGAAGTTTTTATAAAAATTTGATTGTTTTTCAGAATACCAAAATATATGTTCTACGAGCAGTAAAAGTTAAATAATCTAACTGTATTAGAAATACCTAAAAAATTTCTTTTGGAAATGTGTTGTAAACTTTTACGTGGCACTGTAATATATATATATATATATATATATATATATATATATATATATATATATATATATATATGTGTGTGTGTGTGTGTGTGTGTGTGTGTGTGTGTGTGTGCTATTGCTCATAAACAAGTTCTCACTAAATTTTTAAAAAACGATGTTTTTCTTTTGATGTGCTCATCAAAGTCTTTCTTCTAAATAATATTTCTGAAATGGGGACACATTTTCACGTTTAAAAGCTGCATTAAAATTGTTTAGTCAGGTTGCTGTCAATAATTTTTAGTACGTACACAAGAAAAAATACAATTTTAAAATATATTCAGTAGTTACTTACTAAACATTGCTTTGTCTGGCAGACATGTCCTTGTTTATCTACATTACTATTTGTTACGAAACGGTTACACATACTGACCAGACACATACCTATACAACTTCGATGATCTGTTCGGAGGATAGTTTGTTATTTTGTTTGTTTATTTGTTTGTTTTGGTTTTAGGGCATATCAATCTTTTGTAGTTTATTTAATGCCAAATCCATTTTTATACAAATTATCAGTTCTATTTCAAACAATTCAGTCTAGCGTGAGTACACAGTTTAAATACCAAATACATTTCTTTTTCAAACTATTTAGTTAATTTCAACAGTTCTAATTAAGCTAATTCAGTTTAGTATAAGTACATATTTTCTTTACACACAGTTAAAAGTCAAAACAGTTTTATATTAAACAATTCAGTTAAGTGAAAGTACCCTTTCTATGTCAATAACAGTTCCATTTCGAACAGTTCAGTTTAGCATAAGTACGTTGATTAAATGTAAGTATAGAGTTTAATTGTCAAAAATATTTCTATTTCAAGCTATTATGTTTAGTCAAAAAGTTCTAATTCAAACAATTCAGCTTAGCATGAGTACACAGTTTAAATATCAAAGGCATTTCTATTTCAAGCGATTTTGTTAATTTCAACAGTTCTAATTTCGCTAATTCAGTTTAGTATAAGTATAGATTTTGTTTACTCGCAGTTAAAAGTCAAAACAGTTCTATTTTAAACAATTCAGTTAAGCGAAAGTATAGTTTCAATGTTAAAAATAGTTCCATTTCAAACAGTTCAGATAAGCATAAGTACGTAGCTTAAATGTAAGTACAGAGTTTAATTGTAAGAAAACATTTCTATTTCAAGCTATTCAGTTTAGTCAAACAGTTCTAATTCAAACAATTCAGTTCAGCATAAGTATGCAGTTTAGTCCTATTTAACCCATAGATAGGGCCCTATCAGGTGCTACCACCCCGGGCCAGAGTGAACATGAGAGCAATGACAATGAAGAGGTGCACCGCATTCCCTAAAGCCCCTGCATTACTGGAACCTTACCATCAGATTGTTTAGTGTCGTATCCAGGACACTATTTCGGGGAGTCTTACCCCTCTGCAGAGTTGTAGTTGGTATATTCTACAGCCCCAGTCGTCTAGGCTATTGCTTAGTATGACACACAGGCCTTCTTACAGTACTAGTTATTATTCATAGGTCACTAATGGACGTAATAAGCTAACACCTCGCTGATTACCTTGGGTGACTTGTTTAAACGCAGGCTGATATGACAAAAACCCAACTTTGAGGTAATAACTTAATCCAAATCTAACTGACTTCAAGACCCCCTAAAAATAGGTGTACAATGCGTAGCACTAAAATACATCTGTTGGGGAGGTTCCAGTTCTGACAATCTGGTGAGTGACGAGCATCCCTTTCTCCCAGGTTCATCTCTGACCTAGAGTGCTTGTACCTCTTAGTGTCCTATAAACGGACAAAATAGATATGTTTAAAAATTATTCGTATTAGATAAGAATAGGTGATATTACGTAACTGTCAATAAGTTATTTTATTAAGAATGATTTCTGAAAACTCTAATTGTTTACAAAAAAAATTACTTTTATTATTAGTGACTTAAAACCAAATTATTGCTGACAAATGAATTGTATAACAAACGATTATTATGAATAGAAATAGTGACTTTCAACCATAGAAATGGGTAAAAATTATTTGTGTTGGTATAAATACTTGAAGCTATACAACTGTGAATCAATTATTTGTTTAATGAAGGGCATAAAAAAAGTTTTACATTTCACAATGATGTTAGATTTATCGCAAATCTGTCAAATATGTATGGGCCCTACCAGCACAAAGATTAGGACAGAAATCTGAATAAGTCTTTCTAATTTCATATGATGTGGTGGTGTGTTATCACAACAAAAATATTTAGATCTTTCATTCAGGGTATGTAGTAATCCTTGATATCATATATCTGTGTGCAAAGAAGTGGTTGTGTGTTGCCACGACAAAAATATTTAGCTCTTCTTTCACGGTGGCGCTTAGAACTTTTTGAATGTCCTTCGTATGTACTGATCCTTGATATCATATATCTGTGGGCAAAGAAGTGGTTGTGTGTTGCCACGACAAAAATATTTAGCTCTTCATTCAGGGTGGAGCTTAGAACTGTTCGAATGTCCCTCGTATGTATCCTTAATATAATCTATTTGTGAGCAAACAAATGACTGTTGACAAAACAGGGTTATTCTAAAAAAAAAGTGCAATGGAATATAGAAACTATGTATAGTTATGTTCACAGTCAAACATTTTTTATCGAATCAAATTTTGGCATTGAATACTTCATGAGCAGTTGATATGCCGTTAAAAAGTTAGTAAAATCAAACCTTAATAATAATGAGATGTTTGTGGGGTAATGGACATAAGGTAGGCAAATGAAGTCGGTGACCCAAGTTCAAATCTGGTACGAAGTTGTTTAACTCTCGCATAACACTAATATTCTTATGAAAGGCATGAATCTAGTTCGAGGTAATCAGTGGCGTGGTCGGGTTCCTTAACCTTGGTATGGCAATCGATCTAGGAAAAGGAAAACTCCGAATACTAACCAGTTAAATTCCACGTGAAAATTGACCTTGTGTCGATATCCAGCTCGTGCGGAAGTGTTGCTAAATTCTCTCAAGAAATAAAATCTCTACTCAACTTTAATTGTATTTTTACGCGTATGAAAAAAAAAGTTATTTTTATGAAAATATCGATAGAGTATGTTTAAAATGAAAATTTAAGATATAAAAATGTCGTTTTTAAAATGTTCCCCATTTTCCTTCTTTTTTTTTTTTTTAGTTTGAAAGAAATACTGGCAAATTTCTGTCTAAAAATCTTTCATCCACTATAACTTAAACAGTCTTGTTATTGGTAATTTTTTTGTGTTTTATTTTCAATTACTTTGGCAATTTATTTGCTGAAACTGTTTATACAGCCTTTGAAAGGAATAGAAATCGCAAAAGTAATGATATTTATTGCGTTTTGATTCTTATGTTTTAGGATTATGACTCCTCAATGGTGTGTCTTTTGAATTAAATTGAAAAAAGGAAAATATTTCTTGCCAAAAGGGAAATAAAACTTAGAGAAATAGATGTACAAAGAAATTTAAGCTGACAGGGTTTTTTTCACAGAAACGATAAACACGCCATATCAGTCAGTACATTAAAGAAGGTTATTACTCCTTAAAGAATTTATTGTACAAATAGTCTTCCATAACAAAAATAGCGTCCACTGAAAAACAATAGATGAAAACAATAAAAATATTTTTTAACATTTCAGTCTGGGTTTGTAAAATTGAATTTTTATTTTCTTAGGGTTTATCATATTCTGGTAAAGTAAGGTTGAATTCATAAGCGACGTTCTACTATGGACTCCTATTCACAGACACACCAGTTCTGGATGACCAGAACAAAACTTTCATTCAAGAGCTCTGTGCGGACACTGGATACCGTCTGAAAAACATGCTAAGTACGTGTATAATGAAACTCGTCATTATATGACTAAGAGAATATAGCAAATATTAATTGCCGTTGGTCATCATCATCACGTCTTGCCATCAGCACAGATATCCCTGACCCTCTCTCGCCCCTCTCCCTATCGTCTATTGCTTCCAGCATGTCTTCAGGGTTACATCCTGTATCGGCCCTGAGCTACTGTATGTAGGTTCTAGCTGGTCGAACTGCCTTTGCTGAACCATGTGAAAGGGTCCACAAGTGTATATCACTTATGAGTTCGTCCCTACTTCTCCAGCAGTGTCCCGCATGTCTGGTTCGTCTAACTTGGATAGTTTTCGTGATGGGTAGTAAGTGGGTGTACAGCTGCTGCTTTGTGGGGAGCTGACTCCCGGACAATTGCTGCTTGGAAAAAATTGCGTTTTATTTTATCGGTCCGATCTGACTTCCATATGACCGATAGCTTATCGATGGCTGTCCAGGCCTTTGCTTGTCGCGTGTTGATATCTGTCTCGGTTGATGAGACACTGCTTCCTTGGTAGGTGAACATGTCTACTAGTTTCAGAGAGCTACCGTTTAGTGTGGAGATGTCTCCTCTTTGATTAAGGTACATATATTCCGTCTTGTGTGCATTGACATGGAGGCCTATAACTGCAGCTGCACGTTCCAGACTATGTAGCAGGGTTTTGTCTAGAGCAGTTGAATTTTCCAGAAGCGCTATGTCATCGGCGGCCCGCACACTACACCGATGACATAGCACTTGCTGCAGGTAGACGTCAGATAATATCATCGAACTACTCACTGAATTAATGATCTTGGTAATAGTTTCAGTCTGCTGAAAAAAAATTCTGTTCGCTGACGACCACATAACGTAAGTTGTGTATGGTCGTGATGCACTAATACCAGAGATTCGGAACGTGAGTTGCTAGTGGCTACGATAAGACCTTTCTTTGTGACTTAACAGGTGTGCATTTTTGTTTATAGCTATTTTTATGGTGCTTTTTTCGAGAAGGTACTGAGATATCACACTCTAATGTGAAGGTGCGTAATTTTATTTAATCTTTCAGTAAGGCTGTGAAAGCTTGATAGTTTAAAATGACGCATAGTACCCTAAATGAGTAGATTTCTCCCCCTTGAAATCAGTTTCATCGTGAGGTGAATCTTAATTGAAATTCTTACTATTTACATCTTTCAAAGAAACTATTAGCATTATACTCTTGCTCTGACTCGGATTGGTAGTATCTATTAGGGTCCCATCGATAGGTAAATTATAACAGTTAAATCATTTACTAAGCATCATTTTTATTAGTTATTTGAAATGAGACAACTTATTGCAAATTATTCATATTACGTAGGAATACTTGATAAATAAAATTACTAACTTTTGTGGCAATACTTAACTGTGTGCAAGCAAATGAACTCTAACAACTCGTTTAAAATAGTTACCAACAATCTGCTTGCAAATATATAAAAACATCGATTTGGTATTAAATAACCGACAAGGGTTGATATGCCATTACAAATCAAACATCCAACCAACTAACCATCTACTGTGAGAGCTACGCAAAATATTGGTACTGTAGAATGTTCGTTCTCCTTTTCAGGCCATACGAAAATCAAATCCAAGACACCGGTAATATAAGGTGTTTCCCATTTGTTGGAACAAAGCAACGGCCTCTCAGATCTTTCCTGTTAACTTTATTCTCTTTCTCATTTCGGATTCTTACTGAGAAATAATTATCATTTTGGATATATGTGACCAAATACAGTGAAACTATGCCTTAGTTAATGGATCAAAAGATCTTTTGTATTAAGGCATGTGACGAAATGAGGTCTTTCAAGATTGTCCAAACAAGATACGGAAGGAAGTCAGTCCCAATACATTTCCAAACAGGAGTCAGATTTTCGAGATGGTCAAGATCTTTGAAGCTCACGAATCTTGAGATCATAGGACAACAGATTTCTTACCAACTGTGCCTCCGATTACAGTCCGATTGTTATATAGCCATAATGAGTGGATATATATGGAGGAAGAGTGACCATAACACTTCGTTGTAAAAATATAACTCTTACATTCTATTCTCCAAAGAAGTTGAACGTTCAGTGGTGTGTGAGAGAGACAGACGGAGACAGGGAGACGAAGATAGACTGCTATATTGACCCATAACTTCTTCTCTCAACCATACCGCGCTGTGTTATCTTCATCGCCTCACGTTTTCTCTTTCGACGAGACGTACTCAACTGGTCTTCGCTAGGGTGCGCTTAGCCCCCGGCGGTCACAGTTCTCTTTCTACCGATTCGACTCCAATGCAGGTTGGCAGTGCCTAAAAACTTACAGACTCCGACTAACTGAGACCGTCACGTGGCCTTCTGCTTATATCATTCCGTAACACCCGCACATTTCCGATTAACCGCGTGACTGCTTCCGCTTTTTTTCACAGGTGCATCCTGTTTAGAGAATCTCTTATTGACGGCTCGTTCAATGGCCAATATGCAACTCGATTACCCAAGAGGAATGTGCACAGGTCATGCATGCAGTATTCAAAAGTGCCTTTAACTGAACGGTAGACATCTGGAGCATGTATTCTCGAGTTCCACTTGATATTTCAGGTTCGGGTTTGGGCTTAAATGAATGCAGATTCTCAATGGTAGTCTTTTACCTCTCAATAAATATAATTTTCATTACCCTATCATTCGAGGTCCCGGATTTATGCCCATTCCTTTTGTTTCATAAATTGTGAAACACCCTGTAGTGCAGTTGCACTGGGTACCAGTTTCTTGAGAGAACATCTCATGTGTCTCAGATATAAAGACGTTCTTAAAACAGAAATATAAATTGAACAATCATAATTAAAAAAAAAACAATAACCAACAGAGCAGAGTGCTCATAAGAACTCTCTCTCCCTCTCTCTGTCTCTGTCTCTCTCTCTCGTTATAAACACAGCACAGACCTGGTATTTCATTTTAGAACTTCTCATCTAACGTCGTTCAGTTAGAGAAACGGAAATCTGGACAGACAAGTTCTCTCAACCTTTATTGTATACAGGGCATATGTTTAGATGTAAATAAATCATGGTGTCTCTTGACTGCTTTCTTTCTCCTAATAATTGTAATGAAACATTTTTATCCCAATATATATATATATATATATATATATATATATATATATATATATATGTATATATATATTAAATTGTCGATCATAAATAAATAGTAATATAGTTTAAAGGGCACTGAAGTTTATTTTGAAAAGAACATAATTTGATACTTATGCACCAAAATTTGGCAAAAGCTATACAAAAATGTTTAATGCCAAAATTTGCTTTAGAATTCATTTTGCTATTTATTCTATGTGTTTGAAAATCAGGAAAACAAGATTATTCTTGGGCTAAGATTCAGGAATTAATGCAAGCGTTACACGCTAACAGAAATTATATATATATATATATATATATATATATAATTCGAGCGGCACGACATCATGATGATGATGATGATATATATAATGCATTTGGTATTTTATATATGTATGATGCATTTAGGTATTTATGGAGAAATAATCAAATAATTAATTGATTAATTAAATTATGTTAATAATAATGATCATAATACTCTGGAATTTTGTGATACAAATGAATCATTTAATACCGGGGTGAATCAAATCAGACTGCACCATTGTTGAGATCGGGCAGAATATTTATTAAGAGTCATGGAGACCTGTGAATCATGAGGAGTAAAATGATATCAATCCTGACAGCAGCACAATGAAAAGCAGCTAAGAAAGAGAAGTGGTTCAGATGTGTCCCAGGGGATCTGAAGGGACTTGCTGTCACTCAAAGTTCTGAGAAAAAAAAACACATGTTTGAGCTAGTGTGCATAACTTTCAAATAGTAAATAAATATATAATTTTAGTAACAACAATAAAAGTGTAAGACTAGACACGACTGGGTGGGCATGGTGGTCCACTGGGAATTGAGCCATGAATTTAAATTTGACTGTACGAACAAATGGTATACGCACAACCCAGAATCTATCCTGGAGAATGAGACCCGCAAATTCTTCTCAGATTTCGAGATACAAACGGTCACCTAATCTCGGCCAGACGACCACACCAAGTAATAATCAACAAAACAAGAGAACTTGCTAAATTGTGGATTTTTCTGTACCGGCTGACTACTGAGTCAAATTAAAAGAAAACGTTAAGAAACATAAGTACGTGGACCTTGCTAAGAAATAAAAAGAAAATTTGGAACATGAAAGTAATGGTGATACCAATTGTAATTGGTGTTCTTAGTACAGTCACCAGTGGATTAATACAAGCACTAGAGGTTTTGAAAATAAGATGACGAGTAAAGAACATCCCAACTACATCATTATTGTGATCGGACAGAATACTGAGAGGAGTCCTGAAGACTCGAGGTGACTTGCTGTTTCTCAAATTTCAGTAAGAGACCTTCGGCTTACGCTGGTATGAAAAACTCGAAGAGGAGTAAGTAATAATATCTCCTAATAGCAGCAAAAAACAACGCCATATGAACCAATCAAATCAAAGTAAGAATAGATAAATCGCAACAAAATAGCAAATGTAGGTTATGCGGTGATAGAGACGAAACCATCAATCACATAATAAGCGAATGCAGCAAATTAGCACAGAAGGAGTATAAAACTAGACACGATTGCGAGGGGAAGGGATTCAACTGGTGATGTGCAAGAAATAAAAATTTGATCATACGAACAAATGGTATATGCACAACCCACCAGCTGTCCTGAAGAACGACACACACAAACTCCTATGGGTCTTTGACATAGAAACAGATCCCCTAATCTCGGCTAGATGACCAAACCTTATAGTAATAAAAAAAGAGAACTTGCAAAATTGTAGACTTTGCTGTACCGGCTGACTACAGAATAAAACTGAAAGAAAGTGAAAAGAAGAATAAGTACCTCGGCCTTGCAAGAGAATTAAGAAAAACTATGCAGGTGACGATTATACCAATCGTAATTGGTGCATTCGGTACAGTAACTAAAGGGCTTTTAAAGGACTGGGGGAAAAGGAAGTTGGAAGACAATAGAGACCATCCAAAGTAAAGCATTGCTGAGAACGGCCAAAATGCTGAGAAGAGTTCTGGAGACTTGAAGAGGCTTGCTGTCACTCAAACCCCAGTGAAAAACCATCAGATAACACAGATGTGAAAAACTCTCAAGGAATAATAATAATAATAATAATAATAATAATAATAATAATAATAATAATAATAATAATAATCACATCCCAGCCATAGGATTACACCTTGTGATAATTAACAAAAAAAGAGAACTTGCTGTATAGGGCATTTTACCGTTCCAGCAGACCACAGAATGAAAAAACAAACCAAAAAGAGAAACATGTACTTAGGCTTTGTTGAGGACTGAAAACTTTGTGGATTATGACCGTGACCACGTTTCCCCCCCCCCAAAAAAAAATTTCTCTCATCCTAGTTTCTATAGATTAAAAAATTGCTATTGTTTTACAACACTTAAAAAAAACATGTTTCTATTCCGTTTGAGCTCCCATACATGTTCAATTTTTTACAATATCTATCTGACTTAGTTTTCACAAAAAACGAATTTTATCCACTTCTAACCTCTCCAAATTGTTACTAAATTTCACAAGACTTGATAATAAAAATAAGTTACTTTTAAATTTTCTTCTCGCTTCTCTAAAGTTTCAACGCGTTATTAATTTTGGCCAGGTACCATAAACTTATTTTCTCTTGTAATCTGATTACACAATCAATAAGTTGCATATCAAAGCAGTGTCACTTCTGTTACACACTATTGCATCTTCGTTATATTAATGACATCAATCTAAACAGACTGGCATTACCTTTTAAATTCATCTGTCTACATGATGCTTCGTCTCTCAAATGGCTACGTATATGAGAAATTTCCCGTGAGAATTTCTCCGCACCATATGCAGCTGGCTTTCTCACCTTTTAACGATCACAGGTTACACACACTCGAAAATACTTTTTCGAAATCGTAGAACGCTTTTGACGCTCACTAAGAACTCACATGGACTAGAAATATATATGGGCCTCAGTTAGAAAAGACGAACATTATGTTTGGTCTGGTTTGGTTTGTTGGGTTTTATGGCATATCAACCTTTGCAGGTTATTCAACGCCATATCCATTTTTATGTAAATAATCAGTTCTATTTAAAACAATTCAGTTTAGCGTGAGTAAACAGTTTAAATGTATTTTTTTTTTAAATTTCAAACTATTCAAGCAGTTATATTTAACAATTCAGTTTAATGTAAGTAAAGTTTCAATGTCAAAAACAGTTCAATTTCAAATTATTCAGTTTAGCATAAATACGCAGTTTAAATGAAAGTACAGTTTAATTGTGAAAAATATTTCTATTTCTAGCTATTCAGTTTAGTCAAGCAGTTCTAATTCAGCTAATTCAGTATAGTATAAGTACAGATTTGGTTTACACACAGTTAAAAAGTCAAAACAGTTCTATGTTAAACAATTCACTTTAGTGTAAATACAGTTTCGATGTCAAAAAGAGGTTAATAGATCAGTTATTACTGTAACTGAGTTTAAAACAAATAATCAATTGGTATTGGACTGTTTCTATTTTTTCTTTGTTTAATGGTATATCAAATTTTTTGGTTCGGTTCCTTTGTTTAATGGCATATGAATTTTTGTAGGCTATATACCATTTGCCAGCATGTTCAAATTTTTAATTTCTTGCACAATTGCTAGTGGATCGCCCTTCCTACTCAGTCATCCCTTTTCTTATATTTCTTTTGTACGAATTTTTTGCCTTCGCATATCAAGTTTTTAACCGTTTCATCTCTGTCAGCGTAGAACCTTCACTAGCCATTTATCTTTTCTGCGTATTATCAAATTTTCTTTGATGTAACTAATTTATAATGCCTTATTTTGTGCTGTTGTTAAAAGAAATTCAGTTTCGCTCCTTAGAAACATCCAAGTCATCTCGTGGGCAATTTTTCGAGTTTGTCGATTGAAGTGTCTATACAATTAGTTTTCTTGCCATTCACAATTTCTTGGTTTATTTGATTGTCGTTTTCCTGTTTCACTTAAGTTACTTTTGTTGATACTCCTGTGACAAGTTTCAGCAATCACGCTTTCTTTGATCTCAATGGGGCAATGGTCGAGAGTGTAAAGGCGTTGATTAAGAGATTAGAGTTGAAATCTACGAGGAAGTTGTGAGTTCAATCACTGAGACCAGACTCAGGGAAGTGTCATTACAAACGGTTAATAATTAAGGTGAATTAACTGACAATGAATATTTCATAGCACGTTTAGTGGAGTGAGAACAGTCTGTCCCATTGGATTGAATAAAGGGTCTGTTCCGAAATTTTTTGTGAATGGTCACAGGTACGACAAAATATATCTGAAAGAAGCAAGAGGACGGAGCGATCGAAACGTTGTGAGAATAACAATCAAGATAAAGACAATAGTCAGAATTGTGTAGTGTATTCAGGTCTGTCTTTGAGAAGATTCTGGAGATACAAAGATATGAACCTGCAATAGATATATAACTAAAATTGCTTTCATCAAAGAAAATTTTTTTAACATTTTGTTACACTTGTTTTTTAACATTTCCTTGCTCTTATTTTGCTCAATATTTTGAAAACATGTAAAGTTCTTTTTATAATTTTTAATTTTTAATTTTTATGTTTCTTTTTTTTTTTTGTTTTTTTTTTTTTACTTTTCATTCATGAATATACAACATACAGCTGGCCATGTGAAAAAAAGGGGATCTGACCTCATCAGTCCCACCAAAGATCAAAAACCTTTTTTTACCACCTATTAACGTCTCTATCTCACTCTAGAAATGAAATGATTTATCGAAGGGTGACTTCCACTGATTAATATTTTTGATGGGTATTTCAAACTTGAATAGTATATATGGATATCTATGGCAGCATTTACCCTAAGTTGGTTAAGCCGGTTTCTCACGTGTGTGGAGTTTTTCGGAGATTAGAGTCCGAAGTTGATCCCCAGTCACATTCTTGTGACAGGTTTTAATTTAGAATTTTCCTTCTCTTAGTCTTGTAACCATAGCAAAGTTAAATTCCTTGCTGTAGAATACACCGACTGCGTCTCTGGAGAGTGGTATGACCCCCGCCACCGAGAGTCCTGGATATATCACTAAATAATAGGATGGTGAGGCTCGTGTCCTGGAGTACTTAGGAATGTAGAGTATACATTCCTTGTCATGATCTCCAAATCTCCTCTGGCCCAGACTTGAAGCAACTGACAGGGCCCTATCTATGGATTAAATATAATTGTTTGATATTTAATCTGTATTCAAACATATGACGTATTTTTAGAGATTCATAGTTATACGGAGAACTATTTAATTGTGTGCAGATCAATGAGTAATGTTGAATTGAATAAGATTTAAATAACAATACTTGTAACTACTTTTATATGTGCAAACAAATGATAAATATTGAATAGAATTATAAGTCTTAGATAGTAATCACTGAGACCCTTTAATTGGGTAGAAGCAGTTGCAATACTAGTGTGCAAACAAATTAGTTTTAAATCATTTACAGATTAAATTTCCTACAAACTATTCACTTACAATTCATATATATATATATATATATATATATATATATAAGTGTGCAAAAAAATGATTGATAGTTAATTGCAAGTTTTACATAGCAATACTTGAAACCATTTAACTGTATGCAAACAAATGATTATTAGTTAATGGAATTATTCAAGTTAGATTGGAATACTTAAAAACATTCAACTGTATGCAAAAACTATGCTCAGGCTTGTTTTAAAATATTATATTCAAATGAGTTAAGTATAAACAAGATTAAATAAGCAACAATTGTTTATATGCCATAAAACACAACCAACCAACAAACCAAACCAATTTCTATTTTATTATACTATTTATACAAAGCAGAAGGAAGAATAATAAGTCTCATTCCTTTACCAAAGAGATTAGAGCTTCATTGCGGATTTGATCTTGGACAAACGTGTGAATTTCTCACAATCATAACTATTGCACCAAGAGCGCCCCAACAACCGTCTATTTGTGCTTCAGGTGAGTTCAATTTATATGCAAAATATTAGTTCCCTTAGACACACTGATCGATTCTAATCATTAAAATGAAAGACACCGAAGACTTTGACAAATTAACTTTTTTCATGTATCAAGCAAAGTATATTTTCTCTATTTTGCTCGAGAATATAAGTTTTAACATACTGTTGTCAATTAAAAAAAAGATCCAACAATTTAGTTACTGATATTTTAGTTTTCGGGATGCATCAGATGATCTGTGCAAAAGAATATTATATAAGTCTCCATTGACGTACAATCCAAAGCCATATTCATCATCTTCCAATACATAAAACCAGATTTTCTACTGGCAATCTACTTACCTACGTCGATTTGTGATTTGTATTCATCTCAGCTTTGATTCTCACCCAAGTCGTGATATGAATATATTGTTCTAAGCGACGGTCTTTCAATTCAACAGTACAAAAGAGAACACACACACACACACACAGCCAAGATGCAGCCGCCCTCAAAAAAAGTTTTTATAAGAATGCAGCTGCCATATTTCATAATTGTTATTATTATTATTATTATTATTATTGATATCATCATACATTTCATTTTATCCACGAGGGCAACGACAGGTGGTACACATCGATGTCCTCTGCTTCTCTCGGTGATAAAGGCTAAAAGTATAACGTGTCAAATTCATGCAGTCTTCACGTAAGAAAAAAAATGGATGAAAAGAAATTGTGTGAAAGAAAGAAAGAAAGAAAGAAAGAAAGAAAGAAAGAACGAAAGTGAAAAAATAAATGGGAGAAAGAAAGAAAGAAAGAAAAAAGGAAAAAAGAATTTTGAAAAAATGAAGCAAAGAAAGAAAGAAAGAAAGAAAGAAAGTGAAAAAATGAACCAGAAAAAGAAAGAATGCGGGAAAGAAAAAGAAAAAGTGAAAAAAAATGAAGTAAAGAAAGAAAGAAAGGAAAAAAGAAAAAAAATAACGGGAGAGAAAAGAGGCAAAGAAAAAAGTAAAAAAGAGGAGAGTAAAAGAAAGAAAGAAAGAAAGAAAGAAAGAAAGAAAGAAAATTAAAAAATAACTTGAAAAAGAAAGAAAGAAAGAAGTAAATAAGGAAAGTTGGTAAGAGGAGAGTAAATGAAAGAAAAAAAAAAGAAAGAGGAGAGTGAAAAAAAAAGGAAGTAAAGAAAGAAAGGCATTGCATGTAAGAACTGAACATTGAAAATATTATACCTAAACGTCGAATTAAGAAATTTGGGGTAAACGAAGATCGAAGAATTCCAGTGAAAATACATAGAAATAAGAAATATTAATGAATAAAATACATGGAAACAAATTGGTTTTGAGCGAATATTCTGTATAGAGTATTAAATGAGCCAGAGTTGATCTGTTTGCTAAAAGTTCAATGTTTCCAATTATCGCTATTTAACACTGATAAAGCGATTCAATGTTATTCATTCGTTTACACTTTCAAAAGAAGTTCTCAGTATTGCTCTCTAATATTAAGGATTCAATTTAACATAAATCATTTGCTTACATACATGAAGTGTAGAAAATGATTAGATATTTCTATTCCCCTCATATTTCTTAAAGCTCCAGGACTAGAGCCTCACCATCAGAGGATTTTATGTCATGTACAGGACACTCGTTGATGGGGGATTATACGCCTCTACTAAGATACCGTCAGCGTATTCTTAAGTCCCAGCTGACAGGGTTGCTTGAAAGAAAGAAAGAAATGGTGAAAAAGGTAGGGAAGAAGAAAGAAAGAAAGAAAGAAACAGAAGGAACGAAGAGAAGGGAAAAGACAAAAATGGCAAAAAAAGTAGAAAAGAAAGAAAGAAAGAAAGAAAGAAAGAAAGATGGTGAAAAACGTGGAAAGAAAGAAAGAAAGAAAGAAGCAGGGAGAAAAAGATGGTGAAAAAGTTAGAGAAGAAAGAAAGAAAGAAAGAAAAAGGAAGAAAAAAAGAAAAAGAAAGAACGAAGAGAAGGTAAAAGAAAAAGATGGCGAAAAAGGTAAAGAAAGAAAGAAAGAAAGATGGCGAAAAACGAGGAAAGAAAGAAAGAAAGAAAGAAAAAAAAGAAAGAAAGAAGTTGAGAGAAAAAGATGGTGAAAAAGGTAGAGAAGAAAGAAAGAACGAAAAAGGAAGAGAAAAAGAAAAAGAAAGAACGAAGAGAAGGTAAAAGAAAAAGATGACGAAAAAGGTAAAAAAAGAAAGAAAGAATGAAAGAAAGAGAGAAAGAAAGAAAGATGGCGAAAAAATAGGAAAGAAAGAAAGAAAGAAAAAAGGAAAGAAAGAAGTGGAGAGAAAAAGATGGTAAAAAAGGTAGAGAAGAAAGAAAGAAAGAAAGAAAGAAAGAAAGAAATAGATAAATAAATAGATAGATAAAAATAATTCTTTCGGGCCAATTAAATATTCCAAGTCGTTGGAAAGAAAACCTATAACCAGAAAGTGTGAAACTTAATATTACATTAAATACGGATCGTCAAACACAAATATTAGCAAAATGAAGACAATTTGTGTGAATTTTTTTACAGATTTCTTTTTACAAAAGGTAACATGTTTCAATAAAAATGGTGAGGAAATTATTCAAAACAAACTAATTCATGAAAAGTATCTTTTATATAAACAAATTATGAGATAAATGTTATTGACTGAATCTACATCTCATACTAGTACGTTTTAAACCTTCCTTCTATTTCGGCAGAGGTTGTAAAATATGCCGTCTGTTCTTCTGTGGAAGGGGTCGACCTCCATCCAAGGAGTACACTAGGTATAAAACTGATGGCCAGGTGTTATATAATTGCGGAATGACTTTTTTATATTATCATTTTTCGTTGGCTATATCGTATCATTCGGTTTAGTTGGGCTTAGAACTATCCGGCTTTGTGCAGGTGCAGGTGCACACATTGAATGCAGGTGTTCACGCTCGCGTGCAGAGGATGTGACAATCACAAATGTCATAATAAAATCCCCAGATAAGAATTGGGACTGGGGTATGAATGACGTTATGCCCGGAAGCGATGGGCTGAGAATTTTGGTGATTTTTGAAAAAGCAGACAGTTGAGATCTGACGCTGAACGAAGCAAGTTGAGATTCGGACCTGGGCGAGGCCAGTCCAGTTGGGTGCTACGGGATGCGCGCGCGTTTGTGGGGTCAGATGGAACGGTCAGCATAGTAAAAATTATGTCTCTCTCTCCTCTTGTCGAAAACCAAAAGTCAAAAATAAAGTTAATAAACGTTTCGTACCTGAACAAAGAAAGTCGTCAGTATGCATATGAACATTTTCCATATCCGTATATTTCACATATTCGTATCATGGCTATAATACACAGGCTCCAATTCTAAAGCTTTGGAGAATGAGGGCTTTCCCCTTTATTGTCACTACTCCCAAGTCCACTCTGACTTGGAATGGTATAACGCTACGGCATCAAATAAAATAGAGGTGTGACGTTACCATTTATACACAACGCAAAACGGCTCACTTGACTTCCGAATACGACAGTTTTTTGGGGCTGGAAGATTTGCTGTAGCTGGCGAAAATAGAGAGATTGATTAGGCAATATGCGTCAACTCATTAGATCGACATATAGTATCAAGAGTGCGAGACGAAAATATAGACTGACATAGTTATGATGAAACAGGAAAAGTAACTGGCACTCAGTTACTTTTTTCGCAGTTCCACACACCACCTGAGTGCAAGTGACCTCCACGCCCGAATTATGATCCCTTCGTCGTCTGTTGTCTCTAACTCCGTCTCCGACTGACTGCCCGACACCAAGTGACTTTGCGTCTTTGAAATCTTCTTAAGTATTTTCTTCTAATTATTCTAACTAATCCCTTAATCACACCTAATCACTTAAATATTTTAGCGACACGTCATTTCTAAATATCAGCTGAAATCCACCAAACCGTCAATCGTAACGTTTTGCCGATTTAAAAACAAAATGGTCACGCTTTATTTTGACATCCGTTGACGCGCTTATGCAAAATAAGGTTTACCCGCTTTGACCTTTAGAAATCGTAAACCTGCAACAACGAACGCAAAGTTTTTAGCTAACACACAATTTATCACTGCAATACTTAACTTAAATCCGTATTTATTATACAGTGGTCATACCTGTTATGGTTCTATCTACGGGTCAAGTAGAAAAGTTCAATCATTTTGAAAGGAAGAGTATTATTTGTCATTTAAAACCATACAACTGTGGAAAATTATTTATTTTAGATCGAAATACTTGATCAATAGAATTTGTATTGTTAAATAGCATAACTTAACTGTGTGCTAGTAAATGATTGATATCAAATTGAATTATTAGAGTTAAATAGGAATACTTGAGACCAGTAAGCTGTGTGCAAACAAATGGGCTTTAAAGACTCGTTTTAACAGTTATCTACCATACTATTCACTTACAATTAATATGTATGAGAAATCGTGCTCAATTCAAAAATTATGTTTGGCTTTATCTCTGACTAGCTCTTGAACTCTAGCAGCAACTGTTAGGCTAAGTGAAAGGATAGAGAAGTGAATAAAAGTAAAGGAGATAAGAAAAGGGAAATGATGTTTACTTTTGTTACCTGAAAGAAAAGTGTGTCAATATTTCTTAAAAACAAAACAACCAGTTCCCACAAAGTAACTTATTTCAAGATAAATAAACTTTACAAAATCTAGCTTTGCATATTTTTCCTTATGCTTGTCGAAAACAGTGAATAAGGCAACAAAAATAGCATACATGCAAGTAACAACACTATTATGACAAAAAAAGAAGCTTAAATAGAAATACAACGACTGACTTGCTCGAAGCCATGCCGTCAACCACCTACTGTCAAAATATCTTTTGTTAGTGATAAAATACCTTTCTTTGGTATTTTATGTCAAAGTTCATTTTGAAGTTAATTTTTAGAGTTTTTTCTTCTTTTCGATGTCTCTTTCTTCTGTGGAATCAACCTGGACAACTGCGTTCTTCTAGTTTCCAGTGGAGACTTGTTGAAAACAAAGTTTACTATTTATTTTGTGAACTTCGAGTAGACGCTTCCTCCTCTCTGATGAATATCTTTCGTTTCAACTTGAATTTTCTGTGGAGCCTACGTAGGCTTTTACCACATCTTCTGACCAGCCAACAGCTTTTTTGTCGGCAAAAGTGCAATAATACCGCATTCAGAATTTAGACTCAACTTACTTTTGAAGGGTACAGCATAACAAAACCACAAATAACCTGCAAGAGGCTCATTGTTTCAACAAGTAACAATAAAAACCCTGTAAGGAAAAGAGGCTTAGCCTATTGTGACTGAATAGGGCTATTTTGCTCAAGCTACTTTGCTTAAAAAATCTGCCTGAAGTCGAAGGCGAATGAACCAGAACTCGCAAAGCAAAAGAAGCGAGTCAACCTGAACCTTCTGCTCGTGCTGAAAATAAAACCAAAAATAGAGAGATCCTTGTGGGTCTGGGTCTCACTTAAATAATAGCAGGGTGGGGGAAAACGGCACAACTTCAAAACAGCCAATGAGATTCAAGCGGACATTAACTGCCTGATTTACGATTTTCGACAATATATAGAAATAAAAACTGGATTTGGCTATTAAATAACCTACGAAGTTTGATATGTACATAAACAAGGAAATCAACGGAGCTTTCAATGTAAAAGGTATATATATATATATATATATATATATCCCAAATTAATACACGATGGAATCCAAAGCTATCTGAAATGAATTTTTCTTTGTTTTATTCATTTAATATTTATAATCTAAGTGAAGACATAGGCACAGGTGAGCAACTTGCATAATAAAGGGGTGATGTCTAGACGCTTAGATTGTTTTCTAGATGTCTTGACTTTAGTCGAAAATAGTCGCTGCCAATTCATGGTACTTTTTAATCATTAGTATCAATGGTTTTTGATAAGAAAAACAGGTTTGTGCGAGTACTACGTCACCCATGCTCGCGAGATATCTTTGCAAACTTTTTCTTGTTTTCTAAAGTAAAAATTCATTTCAATGGAAAAAATAGGGAAGGTGGAAAATATTAAAAGAAATAAAGGGGTGGGCAAAATTTCGCTCTATATAGAAGAAATGTGTCTCAGGCATTTCGACCATTTGTGAGCTCACTGACAAGAATACTGAATTCCAAGTGGATTGGTTTGAAGAGAGTTAACTTTATATTTATTGAACGTTTCTCTCTCGGTAGATACAACTTTAGAAGCTCGTTCTTGAACTTTTTGCCTCAGTTCTTTAAACAGTACTGATGTTGTCTCAAAAACTCATACATTAAGCAATTTTTCGCATTCATTTTACCCCTTTCAGAAGATGCTTATCCAGGAAACAATATGGGTATATTTCAACGACGGGAAACATTTTTGTATTCTTTCTTTTAATATTACTTGTATGTATATTATGCATATGCTTCAATGTCATTGGATCTGCAAATGTGTTTATTTTGTGTTTTGTTTTTTCCTTCTGTTTTGTTTATATTGTTTGTATATAACTGATATATTAATGCTAATGACGACGAAATATCTTCCCTACCGAGCATTTCAATGGATACTATATGAACACATCTAGTATCCGCAAATTTCAGTAAATACCTCCTATCTTATTTATTTTGTTCTTACATAGGTGTTATATGTGTATGTTTCCAGCTTGTTGCTTTAGTCAGAGATCATATATCGCACAAAACCTTGTTAATGGGGTACTCAGTGGGAGATGAACTCACTCTTGTTCAGCCGTTTGAATGTTTTTCCGTTGGTTATGGGTTTTATATAGAGGTCATCCTTTCTTTTTCCTAGAGTGTGTTTACCTTAGTCTGCTTAAGTACTCTTTGATATTTGATATGTTTTTGTCATTGTGTATGTGTGTGTGTGCGTTGGAGTGGCTTTGGGTTTTACTAACAGTTATTTTACTTCTGAGTGTGTGAGTGTGTGTCTTGGATATTTTTTGTGTATGTGTGTCAGTGTCCTTTTAAATTTACTGGTAACTTTTTCCCAAATGGTTTTTGTCAGTGTATATGGTTGTATATATATATATATATATATGGGGAGGTGAGGGTGTTTCCAGCTGGTTGCTTTCGTCAGAGAACATGTCTGGCATTGCCATTCACAGACTGTTTCCTTGTATCACGACTCTTCAGTGTGACTATATTTGTTATCATCATCAAATGCCGTTTGCAGAGATTACCGTGACGTCTCTCTGTCTCTGTCTCTCTTGCCATCCGTCCTGATCTATTTTGTTAGTTGCTGCTTCCAAGATTTGTCCAAAACTGCACGCAGCCTTCTTGAGTCGTTCCCATCATCAAGTTTTTTTTCAAGCGCTTGATTAGGAACCATTTGGGGTATCTATACAATCGTTCTGACTCGTCTACAGTATGGAAGCATTCCCGCTTTGTTTTAAAGGAGAGATCAGGATGTTCACATGGTCGATAAACTGTTAATAGAAGTATATGCCTTTTCTTATGCTAATGTTCATATCGATTTCCGTTGATGAGATCATGCTGCCGATGTATTTAAAATGGTGTATAAATTTCAACAGCTTGGTATTTAGTGTGAAGACGACACTGTCTTGCTTATAACGTACAGCATTTTTTAAGCGTGTGAAACATTCTCATGGAAGAACTTCATTTGTATTCTTAAAATTGACTTTTTTAATTTTTTAAAGTTTTATTAATTTTTTAATCAATTTATCTTTGTCTAAAAGTAAACTTTTGAACAAATACTAAATTCTTAAACCTAAAAAAAGTGTCACGGGGAAAACAAATGATCCTAACAGTTACACAATACAAACACGATCAATAATATTTGATAACGGTCTCTATGTCAGGGTGTTTAATCAAATCTAAAAAAAAACAAACTATTTTTTATATATATTTGTAACGCAAATTTGCTATTTCTCACAATTCTCGAAACCAGTTTGTTGCAAAATGTAGCCAAAGAATCTTCTGATTTATTAAGTTAAAAGAGTAAAAATGAAATTAATGATAAATAAAACCAGCGAGACGAAAAAAAAAATCAGGAAGATGAGATGAACGTGCTCTTTTTATGCATTATAATTTTTCCAATAAGCAATAATTTACGAAATACGTTTTGGTGTGAATATTAAATTTTGTATGTGTATTCTTTAAGTAATATTTTTAGAGTTCTCTTTTTAATTGCTGACTTGTTTGTCAGTCATGAGTTCTTTTGGGGATAAAATGATTCTTCTCATGAAATTCGCTACTTTTATTTTAATTCAGCGGCTAGAGTATCAGTATCTAAAGTGTGTTCTTTTCGAATACCGGCCTTCCACCTGGGAGAGCTGGTATTTGGATCCACTAAATTTTAACGGCAAAATATTGTAAATTTGTTTTTTTGGAAATGATGAAACACTTGGAGATTTTTCTAGGGAAGGGTATTTCTATTTTTAGATATGATGAAACTGCCAGACT
Organism: Sepioteuthis lessoniana; assembly: GCA_963585895.1. Lineage (NCBI taxonomy): Eukaryota > Metazoa > Mollusca > Cephalopoda > Myopsida > Loliginidae > Sepioteuthis > Sepioteuthis lessoniana. The sequence goes on along the minus strand of OY757904.1, from coordinate 125,750,181 downwards.
TAAAGACAGGTACAATTTTCTCACCAATAAAAATGAAGATAACAAATGTATCTATATTTTTTTCAGTTTTATTTCATAAGAGTCCAGCTAATTTGCATCAGGTGAATACAATCAGCGAATTTTTTCGAACAATATTTTTGTTATAAAAATGAAATTCTTTCATTGATATAATTTCAACTTTTATTTTCTCAGTAGATTTTTAAAAAATATTCTGCGAAATCATCTTCCTACTCAAAATAAGAAGTTTTTGTTCCTCTCCTTGAAAACGTATTTTGTACTTAAAATTAATTGGATATAAAGAGTAATTCTCATTGAATGTCTCATGAACATGAAACACAAAAATATTGATGAAAAGAACACAGGTGTACATTGAAAAATTGTTTTAATTATTTCAGATGTACTGTATCTATTTTTGTTTCTGAATTAAAATAAACAACAACACTTTTCTCTATCACGTATCATTTTTCAAGAATTGCGTTTGCTTATTTTTTTTTTGTTTGTTTTGTTTAATTTTTACTTCTTTTTTGCTTTTTTAATCATATATATTTTTTTCATAATTTTGCCCTATACACATAGATATTACGAAATATTGTTTGCAAAGTATTTTTTTAAAATTTTGTATGAAAGAAAAATTTTAACAATAATTTTTCATCACGTAACATTTTTTTTTTCAAATAACACGTTTTCTTGCTTTTTCTTACTGATAATATTTGAATTTAGTAATTACTAATATTGAAATCCATCTCTAAACAAGAACTATTTTCTAAATAAACATGCTGGGGGTTAAAAAGAAATATTCATGTAGAAAAAATAACAGTTTAGTGTCAAAAACATGATTAGACCCAGCGTACTTAATTCATATAAAACGAGTGAGTGAATAAGTGAGTGAGCTATTGGTTGGTTGATTAGTAAGTATGATTTTTAGTATGGCAACATGGATGAAGGTTTGTAGCGTAACGGTTATAGTCATAAGAGATAGATTCTGAAATCTGGAAGAGTATATTTGCTTGTCAGTTTTCGCTAATGGCCTTAGGAAAGGCATGAAACTCTTCAACCCCAGCTATGAGTAAATAGTAGGCCAGACGAGGCTCTATAGTCTTGTTACGGGAAAAAAAATTTGGAGAAGAAAATTTCTGAATTCAAACAACCTTAACTCTAATCAAATATTGATTTTGTCTTACATTCTTCTTGTGGCAGAGGTTTTAGGCAAAGACAAAATGTTGTTGGGCAATTTAATACCGAACTCTATCTTCATTAAGTTATCATATGGTTTCAAATAAATAATGCTACTCATTCGTAAACAACTTTTTCTTTAAGTAAATCATTTTTTCTTTAAGTAAATCATTTTTTCTTTAAGTAAATCATTTGTGGATAAATTATTAGAATTAAGACAATTCTAATAATTTATCCACAAATGGTTTCAAGTAACTCTTTCTATTAAGCAATAATTTGTTATTAGAATTATAGAATTTCACGTATTCCTATCTAATCCTTTTTTCTTTTAAACAGAATTATATGATCCATTTGTTAAAACTCTGGGTCAGGGTAGACTAGAATTTGGTGTCAGCGGAAAATTGACTCCAAACAACCCTGCCCAGTCTGGTGGTGTAGTATACATGTTGTATTTTTACCTTCGACCCGGCCAAAAATGCCATTCAGAGTGATGCACCGGAAGGAAGTGACACATTCTAATGGCAATTATGAGAGGAAATCGCGTGGGCGGAAATTGGCTGATGAAATGGGACGAGGTAAAAAATTCCCATGGTACACTCATATACTGATGCACCGGAAGAGAGTGACCTGTGAACTGCATGACAGTTATTTCCGCTTGATGACGATCCAACATGCGATTCCAAAAATCGAGTAGGCGACTGAGTGGGTGTTGAACTATCATATAACTCAGTCAAGACAGAAGTCAGACAGTTGCAGTTGCAGTTAAAGATCGGACGGAGTTATAGACGAGATGTGAAAGGGAAAGCCACACCAGGCCGAAGGGGCTCGGTGCCCCCGACTGAGTTGGGTTCCAGAGAAGTTGCTGATAAGATGCAGTAAAGAAAGCCATCACCCAGCAGAGTGGGCCCCAGGGCCTCCGGTTGAGCATCAGGTGAACGAGAGAGACTCATCGCTGACGGCCATAAGAGTGGGGTCAAAATATTGCACTTTCTGTTCGGTCTCCAACTCCCTCTCACATACAAATCTTATAATAAAGTGAGAGGTACGTATTTTTAAAGAAGTCTTCATTCGTCGTTTATTATTGTGTCGTTATGATACGGCATATGAGAATATAACATACACCGATTACACTTCTGCAAAGAGGTAAAACCTCCTTCAACGAGTGTCCTAGATATAATACTAAACAATCTCATGGTGAGGGTTCCAGTAATGCTGGAGTTTTGAAGAATGCGAAGTACACCTTCATTACCATCGCTCACAGTTCCGCTCTGGCCCGGAATGGTAGCACCTGATAGGGTCCTATTTATGGACCAAATAGAACTAACCTGAAATTATGCTAAACTTAATTGTTTAAGATAGAACTGTTTTGACATTTAATTGTGTATAAACAAAGCCTATACTTATACTAAACAGAATTGTGTGAATTAGAACTCTTTGACTAAACTGAATAGCTTGAAATAGAAATGTTTTGTACGGACTGTGTACTCATGCTAAACTGTATTGTTTGAAAAAGAAATCATAATTTGTATTAAAATGGATTTGGCATTAAATAACCTACAAATGTTGGCATGCCATAAACCCAACCAACCAACCAAACAAACAAACAAACAACCCTTAGTTCAAGAACAGGAGATTCGACACAGAGATGTAGTTTTGTTTAGTTTAATCTAGTTTAATTTGGTTTGGTTTTATGTCTTATTAATCAGTATGGATTATTTCATGCCAAATCCGGTTTATACATATATAAGATAAATATATTTTCTCACTAACAATTCAGTTAAACATCAGTCATTTGTTTACACAGTTAAATGACCAAACAGTTTTATTTGAATCAATTAAATTTAGGATAAGTCAACAAAGTTAATCGGTCCTTCGTATAACCATGTATCATTAATCATTCAATTAAACATACATCATTTGTTTGCACACAGTTTAGATGACAAACAGTTCTATTTGACCCAGAGATTGGACCCAATCAGGTGCTACCACTCTGAGCCAGAGCGGACCTGCAAGAAATGTCAAATCAAGGACACTCGTTGGGTAGATGCAATCGGTATATTCTAGAAGTCCAGCCAACTGGGCTTTGCAGTTTTGTACAAAACAACAAACCACTCCAGTCCATTCATATTAAATTCAGAATAAGGACACATTTTGTGAAAGCCCCGTACAAAAAACTGAAATCCTATTATTTATTTGTACCAGCATTTTCTGAAACTAAATGAAAAACATAGCTTTTTTCCTTGACTTGATATAACTAACCCGGGCAAAAAGTTTTCAATAAACATACTTAGATTTGGTTACTTACTTTTTTAGCATATCAGTGTTCATAGTTTATTTAATGCCAAAGCTATCTCTGTAAAAGAACAGCATTTGTACCATTTAGGCAAAAGCTACGGGAATAAGGTGTTTTAATACCTTGTCTAAGGTTATTAGTCCGAAAATAAATGTAATTGCGTGACTGGAGTTAACACATTTATAGAATATTTACCGTGTTTTTTTTTATTTACTAGAAAATAAACTAATGACAGAATAGACGCTAAGAATTTTCTTTAATAGCTGTCACACTGGCTTCATAGAATATCATCATCATCATCATCATCATCATGTCGTGCTGGTAGCACGGATATCCCTGACCCTCTCTCGACACTTTTCCCTATCGTTCATCGCCTCTGGCAGGTCTTCTGGACTACATCCCGTATCCTCACATAGTTGCTGAATGTATGTTCGTGCTGGTCGTCCTGCTTTTGCTCGGCCATGTGTGGGGGTCCATAAGAGTACATCACTTATGAGTTCGTCCCTCCTTCTCCAGCAGTGTCCTGCATGTCTGGTTCGTCTAACTTGAGTAGTTTTCGTGATGGGAGGCAGGTGGCCGTACAGTTGGTGTCTTGTGGGGTGTTGCCGCCGGGACTTGTTCAAGATTGCTCGCAGCATTCTTGTGTAATTGCCGTCTAGCTTCTTCTCCAGCCGTTTTGTTTGAGTCCATAGAATATACCTTAAACAGATTATAGTAAATTATCTGAATTAATGGCAAAGCTTCTTTTAAACTATGTCAAGGATAATGCAGAGTTATCCTATTTTGAAGAAAGAAATCTAAAACTTTGTGAAAATTTATTGTGAAAATTTAAAAGAATGGTTCCTTTTCCAACCTCCCAAGTCTATTCTGACCCGGAGTAGTTGCTTCTGTTAGAGTTAAATCAAAGGATTAAATGATTCTGTTTGAAAATTTATTGTCTCACTAGAATGATCGATACCATATAACTTTATGCAAACAAATTGTTATTATTTAGACTATATAATATACTGACTTAGTTCCAGGTTCTTATCCTTCTTTTGACTTTCTTTCAATTTTATTCTGTGGTCAGGTGGGATAGCAAAGTCGATAATTTTAATCCGGGTCAGAGTGGACCAGGACTGATGGCATTCCCCAAAACTCCAGCGTTGCTGGAACCTCACCATTAGATTGTTTAGTATCATATCTAAGACTCACGTTGGTGGGTCTTACCTCTCTGTAGAGAAAGTTGGTGTATTCTACTTCCCCAGCCGACGATGCAAGACGTTGTTTACTGCTTTTATAAGATGAGATTGAGTTTATCTGTTAAAGTTTCCCTTTCTTAGCCATGCCGAAGTCTTCTCACGTGAGATTTTGTTGGTTTGTCGCTTGAAATATACGTACACTTGTTTTCCTTTCCATTTTTATTTTTAGTTATTTTTCATCTCCTATTTATTTTTTATTTACTTGAAAACATATAATTGCTTACAAATTATGGATATTTGATAGAAATTATATAATTATGCATGAAATCATTACAGACAATTAAAAAAAATGTCATTAAAAAAATCTAAAGTGTCTACTAATTGATTGACGATATATTTCATGAAGTAGAAAATTACCTGTATTTGATAGTGATTAAATAAAATTATTGTTATATAGAATTATCAGATTACATGTAACTACACAAGTTATTTCTCGTAAGAATAGTGACTTAAAGCTATAATGGTATATTGCACAGTTGGTTGGGACTGTAGAATACACCGACTGCTTCTCTGCAGAGGGGTAAGATTACCGCACCAAACGAGTGTCCTGGATATGATATTAAACAATCTGATGGTGAGATTCAAGTAATGCTGGAGCTTTGGAGAATGAGGAATACCCGTTTATTAAGATCGCTCCCAGTTCCACTCTGGCCCGGAGTGGTAGCACCTGATAAGGGTCCTATCAGTGGGTTAAATAGAACTAAACCGTGGTTTCTTTTTTTGTTGTTCCATTTAAACTGCGTATTTATGCTAAACTGTATTGTTTAAAATAAAACTGTTTTGACATTTAAACTGCATATCTATGCTTAAGTGAATTGCTCGAAATAGAACTGTTTTTGACATCTAAACTGTGTACTTATGCTAAACTAAATTATCTGAAATAATACAGTTTTGACGTTAACTCTGTGTATCGCCCAGTCGGCTGGGGCAGTAGAATAGTCCGACTGCTTCTAGGTCAAGGGGTAACCCCAAATGAGTGTCGGGGATATGACACTAAACAATTGATGGTGAGGTTTCACTGATGCTGGAGCTTTGGGGATGCAGAGAACCCCTTCATTGCCATTGCTCCCAGATCCACTCTGGTAGCAAAACTGCATCCTTATGCTAAACTTAATTGGTTGAATTAGAACTGTTTGACTAAACTGAATAGCTTGAAATAGAAATGTTTTGACAATTCAACTGTGTACTTACATTTAAACTGGGTACTTACGCTAAACTGAATTGTTTAATGAAGAATTGTTTTGACATTTATCTCTGTTATAAACAAAATCTATACTTGTAGTAAACAGATTTGGCTGAATTAGAACAGCTTGAATAAACTACATAATTTGAAATAGAAATGTTTTTGACAATTAAACTCTATACTCAAGCTAAACTGAATTGTTTGAAATAGATCTGACTATTTGTATAAAAATGGATTTGACGTTAAATAACCGACGCAACCAACCAACCAACATAATTGTGTACTTCGGGTTATTATCTATGCTAATTTATTTTTTTACTTATGTGCAAGCAAATTATTATCATTATTAACTGAGCATAGTTACTTTGAACAGCATTTACCTTATTATTATTATTAGATCGGAATACTTGAAACCCTTTATTTCTATTAGACGGTAGTATTTAATGTGATAAAATTGTGCAAACAAATGATTATAGATTATTCACAAAGAGCAACTTAAAAGGAAGACAGTGACACATTCAAAATAGTGTTATGATTAGAATCAAGTATTTACGAATGAATCAATTTTCGACCTTAATTAACCCAAAAAGAGTTGACACGTCATGATACAAATAAACCACTCGACACTATTTGTCCATTGCTGGGATAAAAAAACAAATCAAATCATATCTTACCCAAGAACATTTGCTTAAATTGAAAAGCAAACGGTCTGGACCTGGATTTGAACTCGGGTTACTGATTTCATTCTCTATTACGATAACAATTACACTACGGGCACCTCTATTCACCTTTGTTAGGACGTATCCGTTAATAAGCATAACAACCACAAAATATAAGAGTATCATTTAAATGCCGTGTGCGTATTTCCTTGGTGTTCCCCTTAAAAATGAAAGCGCTGATTTGTAAGACCTGAAGTTTTCGAAAATGTTATTGATCCTTGTTCAGAATAGGCAGCCGATAAAATATCTGCAGTGACGTGCAAAAAATTACACTGAAACTTTATACATACTATTACGGTCTCACAGTGTAGTACATTAGCCACTACACTATAGTAACCCCACTTTCATGTAATACTTGCCTTCACCATCCAGACCAGTGCCAGCGTTTGTTTTAGTCTTTCTCTTTATATTTTATGCTTAAAAATCACAAGGACCGAAAATATATGTATCACGTAAGACATGAACTTCTTGTTCATGTCTTGAGTGATATATATATATGTATATATATATACTTTTTTTTACCCATTAGATGCAAATAGTGCAACACCAATAAAAAAAAAGTGAGCGAACCGCGAGGGGAATTATGTTAAAAAAGTAAATATCATTTGGTCACATTTTATGAGATTATCTTGGTCAGTCTATGAGCTTTTAAGCTGACTCTTGTACAATCCATTCATTCCGAGGTAATTTTTGAAATCTTTCTCTCACCCAACCCCTGAAAATATGTCAACTTAGGATCGATATTCTCTTAGTATTTTTTGGCCTTAAATCTAGCTGTTGAGTTAAATAAATGTTTTCTTTTAAATCTTAAACTTCAAATAAAACTTTGAGGTGAAAGTAATCAGTTCAATTTTTAAATAAATTTAATTGAAGATAAAAGATATACATTTATTCAAAATTTCAAATATGCTGATATGTGTGCGTATTTAAGTTGGTTGGTTCTGTTTTATGACATATCAACCATTGTGTTGTATACTCAGCTGTGTCGTTAGTAACAACGAGGAACACGTATATATATAAAGATATAAGATTATATTTTTTATTCTAGGCGATGATACTTGTGTGGATTAGAAAAGCAATCGCAGAGAGTTCGCGCATACGAAGGAGTTGTCGGGAGACGGAAGAGCCAGTGAACCACTGACTTTTGCCGAAATTCAGGAACTTATATTGTCTACATCTCTTCCCTGACCTGCAGCAATTCCTCTTTTTCGTTGACTATAGTTACGCCCACGTCTCATTTCTTTGCTTTCCATTGGTTATGTTGTTTGATTCCCATTGGCTACTTGCCCAAGCCCGGTTATGTGGGCGTACGCATGGTGACATTTCGGCAATCACCTTGTTGATATTATCCCTGGCCGGATGCAGCTGTCTCAACATCCATTAATACCAGCACCTGTGGGTATGATAACATTCCGGTGATCACACCGATCTTATCAATATATCTGTCAACGACATCCTCTGTATTCACACCTGCAGGCCACGTTAATATATTACACTTGGAGGTTACTTAATGTAAAATCAAGTTTATACATATAATCTTTAACTAAATAGTTTAAAGTTAACATTTTTAAGCGAACTAGAACACATTTGTTTACACACTGTTTAAGGCTTCAAGTATAGTAAATGATTAAACAGTTTTATTTGAACCATAGATAGTAGTTCAACTCTATGTCAGAGTGGACCTTGGAGTAATGGCTATGAAGGGATATTCCACATCTTATGAGCTCCAGTACTGGAGCACTACCGACTGGAGAGTATTTATTTGAAATATGTATTTTCTTCTTTTTGCAAAGTGCAATCAACTTAGGAAGACTTCTAAGAGAAATTAAATCAAGCACGCGAAGAAAAGAAATTGCATCCCTAAGAAATCGTCCAAACATTGATAATATTAACCCTTCACACCTAATCTGCTGCTTGCACCCCATTTTAATCTTGCCGTTGTCATTTAACAAACCAGCTCGTAAATTCCAGAGGCAATGTTGCTTCGAAAAATTTGTTAAAACAAAGAGACGAAAACGAAAGGAAGAAATGACGACAAGATGAGTTTGGAAAGGAAAAATCAAACTCACGGTTACGAAAAATCCCATTCGCTTTATTATCAGTCACAATTTCCTTCTGACCTGGTGTAAAATAAAACCAGAAAGATATGAAACGGTATTTAATTAGTAATTTGTCATTCAGTATCAAAATCTCACATCTTTTAAGAATTTATATGGTTTAAAAAATAAATGATCATCATCTGTAAACAGTAATAGGTTCAAGTAGGCAATATAACAAATCTAATTCATTCACAATTATTTGGTTTAAAATGACTATTTCTATTAAATAATAATTTGGTTGAACATAGTTATATCTTTTCAGAGTTTCTTATCTAATATTATTAATTTTCAAGTGTATTTATTTGACACACAAATGAAACCCTAACAGATACTATCTTTCCGGGTCAGAGTAGGTCTCGGGATAATGGCACACACCCTAGAGCTCTATAATAGAAACCTCACAACCTGATGTAGTTCAGGGTCCAATAACGTAATACTACTATAAATTTGTTTTAAGTTCCGATTAATGAAACCTTTTGTTAAAGTCCTATCTCATGTTGGTCCTTTTGTCATCTAAATTTTTCTTTCCACTTATTTTCATCTTAGTGTTGCTTAGAAACGTTAGTGGAGATGAAGACACAAAGAAAAAACGAAAAGAAGACGACAAGAAAGGAAAAGTCAGGTACATAGGCAGACACAAATATTGTTTACGTTATTGTCGATGTAACAACTTCCTCTTTAATGACACAAAATAAGAATGACAGCAAGCGGTAAATTTTATGAAAAAACTTCCTCTTACATTACCCTCAAAATAAGAACGACGTCAAGTGGTATATTTTATATAACAACTTTCTCTTGCATTATCCTCAAAATAAGAATGACGTCAAGTGGTATATTTTACGTAACAACTTCCTCTTGCATGACTCTCAAAAAAGAGCGACGTCAAGTGGTATATTTTACGTAACAATTTCCTCTTGCATGACTCTCAAAATAAGAACGACGTCAAGTGGTATATTCAATGTAACAACTTCCTCTTGCATTACCCTCAAAATAAGAACGACGCCAAGTGGTATATTCGAGTCGATCAAAGAAAGATCTCTTCTTTGATAAATCGCATCACACACCCATTGGCTGAGCAGCAGTTTCGCTAGCCTCGAAATTTAAGTCGTTGCTTTTCCTGCTGCCTGTAACTAGTTAACTATGCTTTTTCAAATATCGCTGTGGTGTCCTCGAGGTGCATTGATTAAAGCGATGGACTGCGGAATCGTAGTAAGTGAGTTCGAACTCCAGTCACGCTATTGCGTTCACTTTCGGACAAATACTCTTGGGAAAGGTATGAACCCCCTGATCCTACCAGCTATGGGTTTAATAGTACCACTACTGTTCTTCTATAAAGATGGCTTTCGAATTAGATAACCGGCTCTGGTTGAAACCAAACCAAATATCGCTAACCCTCCAGTGCGATCGTTTCTTTTCTTCTTCGCGAAATTCAAATTTTGTTGGTCACACTACTGGATACTAATACTGGGAGATGACTTCTACATTATACTCGAAAGATGACGTTAATAGCTCTTTGTGTCAGGAAAATATCGATGAAGAGGGCGAGATAACAGTGACTGGTTGCTCGGTCTAGTGTTGATTAAGAAAAAGAAATGATCATCGATTTGATTTTATCATTCCAGTGGAAGCTGAAAGCAACAATATTAGCATATCTATTTAATGCCATAGGAACAGATTCCAGACACCTGGATAAAGGCTCAAGGCGTACTGAATATCAGAGGAATCATCAATTCCCGTGAGACCAAAGCATGGTAAAAAATTGTTGCATAGCCTTTACTCTACGATCGGACAGCTCCCATCTCCTCACATCACTTCTCAGGTCGGTCACCTTTTGTCAATCTTTTTAGTGTCACCATCTTGGTTTTCGTTCGTTGTTTTCTGTGGTTATTGCCAGTCGCTTTAAATTCTTCTCTGCTGGGATATGGAAAAACAACGAGACCATCATTTCATGTACACATTTTAGTTTCAGTTATTTGCGATTTTTTAATCATTACCACCCAACAAAACAGAAGCACTATACAGCGTTTAAACCGCTCATGATGAGTATCTCGAAGTAATTGAATAACTTATTTTTTACTCTTGAACCGTTTTGTTCCCTTGACTGAATCTATTCAATGAGAGCTGTGGTCTAAGATTGACCACTAATTCCATTGCATTCAATCATAGTCAGTGACACGCTTCGTTTTTCCACGTTTTTAATGGATCATCATTTAATTTTCATGCGACCCTACATGTCAATAACTGAGCTCACGAATCTATATTACAACAAATTCAGATAGGATTCCAAGAAGAGTCCTGGGGACTTGGGGGTGACTTGTTCTCACTCAGTATTTAGTGACAAATCACCCGTTTGAACTAGTGTGAAAGACGCGCATAGAATGATATAATCATAAATTCTTTTGCTAAAAATCTAAAATAGAAGAAATATATAGTTCTTTTCTTAAATCTATTAGACAAAACGATTTAGTAATTGTTTGTGCGTGATCCTAACTAATTTGTTTGTCTGATTTTATTCATTTTATTGAACTTTGCATGCCCTCCATTCTCTCAAAATACCAAGTCGACAGAATACCCCGTTCAATGATTCTTCTTTTACACTTAGTAGTTTTCACAAATCATTATTACCCAGGTATTTAAGACTAGTCTCCTGGCAGATTCTTCCAGTCATTTTATTCACCATTACTTATCCATGTCAGTTGAATTCCTTCCATGAATGTTGCTTAATGGTACGCCTAGACACTCTTAAAGTATGGTTTATCAGTGCGGAGATCAGTAATTCGAACAAACATCACTGACTTAGAAGGGCCAGTATATGTACAATATAAAAGCACGTTTAGATCTAACATGCATTGAATCTGATTTTATTAAAGGCCAGTACGGCCAGTAAACAAAATGTCGTTAGTAAATATTAAAATAGAAATAAGCTAAATAACTACGATTTGATTATCTTTAACGGCATGTCAACCCATCTAGAGTTATTTTTTCCTACTTGTTAGGAATTGGACTTTATTATGAGTTTGTATTTATTTTTCCTTGTTACATTCTTTTTTAAAAGTTTTTGGTCTTTTTTTTTTGCACACGGTCCTGTTTTTTTTTTTTTCAGTTATATTTGCCCCATGGATGGGATCCTAACAAGCACTATCACTTTGGGTCAGAGTGGACTTGGGAGTAAAGGCAATAAAAGGGGTATTTTCACGCCCAGGAGTTCCATAATTGAAGCCTTGTTACAGATACAGCTAAAAGTGTCATACCGAGTATTCCCTTTTTTTAGAGAGGTTAACCATTCATCGAGGATGCAGTCAGCATATTCAAACTTTGTCGAGATGAGGAGAAATGCAACTTCTGCACTGTTTTTTGTTATGTATTAAGCTTGTACCTAATCAAGTACAAACTCCAACTTTTTACTGTACCTGATGTTACGAAATTGTCACCTACTGAACATGTCTATCGCTGCTTAACTTCGTTAGTGAAGGAGATCGTTACGTTCATCGTGTCTTATTTATAAAGCTTTTTTCAGTTTCGTGAAAAGGTTTGATATTGCTGACAATACCTTCAGTAACTAAGTGGTCATCCAGTAACTATAACTTCGTGATCTAAGCATTGAACAGGTTTATTGATTGCTTACCTCGATAATTTGTTGCTAACTGGTGATTGACGGTAAATTAAAATCTATGCTTTACTGAATTTTGCATACAGACCTGAAAGTACCTGCTGCTCTTAAATGGTTACAGGATATTCGTTGCTTAATTTTGGTGATCTAGCAGGAACCGATACTTTAAACAGAATATAAGTTGATTATTTAATCACTGTAATTCCGAGTTTTCTCCTTCTTCCTGCAAAGTGGATTTTATTTCTTAATTCAGGTATTAAACATATGAACATAAGTTTACTGAAACAATTTTAATTATTTCTAATATCTACTTTCCCACCAACCGGGCATAAGACGTATGTATCATCATCATCATCATCATGTCGCGCTGGTAGCACGGATATCCCTGAACCTCTCTCGCCACTCCTCCCTATCATTCATCGCCCTAGGTAGGTCTTCAGGACAACATCCCGTATCCTCACATAGCTGCTGAATGTATGTTCGTGCTGGTCGTCCTGCTTTTGCACGGCCATGTGTGGGGGTCCATAAGAGTACATCTCTTATGAGTTCGTAGAAGCAAAGACGTATGTATAAAAGCCTTTAAATGTTGGCTTAGATCGTTTAACATTTCTTATTTTGGATATATACTGCTCAGATATTTTTGGTTAGATATATGAGATCAGCAATTCTCACTAAAGATCGATTTAATTGAATCGTTTTTCTCAACTTGGTTGTTATTTACAAGGTGTACCGAAACTGTATATACATGTTGACCAGTACCATGTTTTCAAAAAAATAATGCCCCAGTTACACTGAACACTGATAATCCACATCACACGAAAACTCTCGGTAATTTTTTTTCGTGGTGTTCAGCTGTAAATCTCGTGTTTTTAGATGCCTCGTAATTACAATCGTGACATTTAGTTGAGCCGTATTTATTTATGAAACCAAACTTACAACAGTCAATGAGCTGACTTATTTTGGCTTCTTTGTTTAATGCTATATCAACCTTCATGGTTTATTTAATGTCAATATAATGCTTGTAGAATAACAAGAGGTGATACTATTAAACACATAGCAAGGGAGATTAATTGGTTTATACCTTTCCAAAGGGAATTAAGTGGAACTGGAGTTCAAACTCGCTTACTTCAGGGCTGAAGTCGACCACTTTAGCCATTACTCCTCTGGGACTTCCTCTTAAAGTCAGCATATCGCAAGCGAGCGTGGTTTTTCACCTTCATTATCTCGGTATATCACAGTTTAACGCGGTTCATCAACTTTACAAACTCTGTATCTTATAGTCCAGTGTGATTCGTGCCCATTACAACCTCAGTATTTCCCTGTTCAACGTGGTTCATCACTTTCCCTTCCTCGGTATTTTACAGACAGAATAGTTTCTTATCTTTACAACCTCTGTAAAAGCACCCGGAGCTACCTAACAGATCTACACGTTATCAGAGCATTGAAACACTTTTAAATCATGCAAGTCCTACTGTGTATACATCCAAATCTTTGTACCTATAACAAGTGCTCTCTATAACTATCAAAATAAGACTCTCCCCTTTTTGATGAAAGAGATTCTTATTTTCATTTCAATTACCTCTACATGCAGAGCTATGTCCATTTTACGTGATGTCAAGCTCTTTGCTGTATCGGTTTTAGACATATTTAATTACACATGCAGTAACCTTTTCAAAGAATTACACATAGTTTTATTAGATTGTCGACCTTAATAAGCACAACAGCAAGCGCTGAAATTAAACAACTATTTCATATTAAGGTTAGGTTGCTGATTAGTTTAATTTTCTTATTTAGTATACAATCCAGGAAAGTAATTTCTACACGCTAACAATGTGTTCAAAAGGGCGCAGAGAAGCCTACAAATAGTCTGTGAGTTATGTCTTGCTAATCAATTAGATTGCACAACGTGAAAGTGAAGGATTAACTTTCAAGAGGAATTGACAGAAGTCTAGTTTACCTTGCACCATACTTTCTGATACATGTCGAAGCCCTAAAAATGGTGAGCTAAACCCTTGGAGATTGCATACTTAATCACGTTTTCCTCTCTGGAAAACACTTACAATTTTAATCGAAAATTTGCCCAATTCCTATAAAATTATCTCACTCTTAAAACTGTCACGTTTACTGTCCTTCGCAGGTTGTGGAATGCAAACACCATATACCTCGTAGTTCAAATAATGGTCTCCTTTGAACTCTCTCGGGTTGTTGAATCTAACAGACACCTAAAATGGCTTGGGAATATGCTAGTCGAAATGTCGTGAAAAAAAGAATAAAAGTAATATAAGAAAATAAAAAATAGAGAGAAGGATACTGGTAAATATTAAGCCAGTTAGTGTAGATTTCATATAATTATAGTTTAGTTGTACCAATATAGATGTGGCGATGTAGTTGTGGCAACCAAAGGAAGCGAAGAGGATTCAACAACATTTGACTAAGAAATGATAGTTACGGTCATAGGTTAGGGTAATCTCATTTCATGATGGCCCATTCCCGAAATCCCTTGTGTGTGTGTGTGTGTGTGTGTGTGTGTGTGTGTGTGTGTGTGTGTGTGTGTGTTGTTCAGACAAACGTATTAATTTTAAATGAGGATTCTGGGCAGAAATCAGTAGTACAAGAAAATTGCAAGTGACAAACTACGATGTTGGAATGAGCGATCCGGTAAGTATTGATTTTAAATAATAAAATCATTACAAGAAAAGAATTATTGCTTTAGAATATTTCGCTTCAAAATGACGTCGTCACAATTTGACATATACACGAGCATATACGGCATGTTTTGGTAAAAGCATGATAAAAAAGGTAATTTAGATTCGGTATATTTGCTTTAAAATTAGGCCTTCAAAAATCGAGCTATACACGTGTAAGAGCAGCCAGTGTTGTTTTTTCGACTGTTAAAAGCATAAGAAAGGGGATCTACTTTCGTTATATTTTGTTTCAAAATTAAGTAACTTCATATTCATTTTCTGCATAGGTTAGTGTAACAAGGAAATCTAACTTCAGCATATTTTGCAGCAACATTAGGTCTTGAAAAGTATGTACGATTAGTTTGGTTTCTTTACTGGAATAAGCATCTTAAGAAAGAAAAAAATTGCAGTATGTTTTGCTTCAAATTAGGTCTTCAAAATTCTACCAATACATGAATAAATGCGGAGAATATATATATATATATATATATATATATATATATATATATATATATCTTGCAGAATATTCTAACAGAAAATGAAAAGTTTTTTTCTTTAATCGACCAATACACGAGTATATTCAGTTAGTGTTTTCATTTTTATTATGAATTTCCAAATATACAGATGGTTTGGTATTTTCTTTTTCGCCCCAAAATTAGATTATTCCAAATTCGACCACTACACGATTACATTGGGTAGTGTTGTTTCTTCACCTGTAAAAGAACATGGAATAAAATCTAGCTTTGTTTTTCGTTGGTTCTTTTTTTTGCTTCAAAATTCAGTGGATATGCAAATGTATACAACAACTCTTTCTCTTAATGGATAGAATTAATCAACCGAAACAACTGCTTTTTTCTTGTAGGCTTTTTTCATTATTCGACGCATACACAAGCATACGTGATAGGTGTTTTTGTTTTCATTGTTTTAAATTTATTTTATAACTTCACAACTCGCATAGAATAAGAAAGTAAATGTCGCTTCGGAATGTGTTTCACTTTAAAATTAGATCTTCTAAATTCGACCTATACACGAGCGTTATGGTATTTCATTGGTGTGGAAACAATTTGTGCAAGAATTTTCCGCTAGTTTTTTTTTTATTTTTTTAAAATAAAACTATCGTTGGTTGCACAAAACAAAATTATTGGCTGGAAAGTATTTGCCCGGAAGTAACTATTGGCAATCTCAGAAGTTTGAAAATAAGCAAAGCAACAAAAATAGAAATCTTTTGGCAAATTTAGTTGAGTGAATTGACCGATACTTTCACGCGTCGCTTTTTCCATCATTTCCCATTTACTGCTGTTGCTAATAGAAATCTGTCATGAGACTCGGCTTTATTAACCGCAAACTCAATATTTGGTTTGCCAATAATTTGATTTTAAACTATTCATTCTTTAATAACCGCTCTTTTCCTACCCTATTAAAGATAACTTTATTTCAATCGAGTTTATCTATGGAAAAAGGAAACGAAAGATAAAAAAAGAATAGATTAAAACGCCTGTGGATGAGGAATATATATCAAGAAATATAATAACAGTGACAACGTCAGAGAATAACAAACAACGTATATATGGACACATACTCACTCGTTTGAGCAAGCATATGCAAACTCGCTCACTCACTCACTCACACTCTCTCTCTCCCTCCTCTCCCTCTCTCTCTCTCTCTCTCTCTCTCTCTTACGCGAACGAGTGCTATTCGCGTAAACCAAAGCTTCTCTAACGAATTGAGCACTCCGGTATCTAATAGAGCAACATGTAAACGAACAAAAGCTAATACAAAATGCGTTAAATTCCTGAGCTGACGTAGGTTGCCGAAATGGATGAACGGTAAGATGTCAGTCTTGCGTAAATTTTGTTTGTTTCGATCCCAGCATGAAACATCCAATGTGTCTAGCCACACTGAGGAGATGTAATACAATGAAACAATCTGATGGGGATGACTATATATATATATATATATATGTATATGTGTGTGTGTGTGTGTGTGACATAAATACATCTCATCTTTTAAACTGTCACCTGTGAGGTGCATGTGAACTTAGGCAACGAACAAAGGAAGCTCCATTTAGCTAATATCTTATTAGTTTTTTTTATTTTTATTTTTCTTCAGATATGATCACTGATTATGATGGCTTGGTCCAGTGCATGCCGTACGTTTGCCATTAGAAAGGAGAGATTTTCGTGCTCAATTTGCTATTACGTCGGAATTATACTGTTACGGATAGAACATTGATACAGGCGTGAAAATAGAATACATCCTAGCGCTTGAACCCCAGAAAATGTCCAGACTGTGAGACAGTCTGCTGTACCATTGCTTCCATTGGTCTTTTTGTCTAACATTAAAAACATGGCCAATCAAAGTCATCATTGTTATTGAGCATATCATAAAAAATCCGTTAAGACATAATGTAGATGACATTTCAGTCTTGGAAGTATTTCTGTTGCACTCAAGTGTAGACAAGAATCATTTAAAAAGGTTAAAAAACATTGTGTCTGTAACAAATTCTCTATATAACAATCAAAATGAGATTGGTCACGGGTTGATAAGTGAGATTCTTTTTTGTCAGTGAAATTACCAGTATATTTTATGTGATGTCAAGGTATTAGCTGTATCGGTTTGAAACAAGTTAAATTAATCAAGCGGCAACATTTTAAAGGAAATACATATCAGTTTATTAAACGTAGCACTTCATAAGCGCAAGATCAAGTGCAAAAAAACAATTGAAGGATTTATAAAAAAAAAGAAAGCTCGTGAACATCATCTAAATGTGCTAACTCCATAATGTTTGCGAGTGGTAATATATATATATACTGGTTTTGGCTTGGTGTCTTCGTTTTATAGCATATCAACATTCATGGGTTGTTTACTGCTAAATTCATCCTAGTTGAAAGATAGTAGAAGTGTTAATTCATAGCAAGGAGATGAGGGAGTCAATACCTTTCCCATGGATATCAGCCCAAAATAAAATGTAAGAGCGTGTCGGGAATTTGAACTCGTTTTCTACCATGTCAATGTCAAGCACTCTAGCCAGGACGCTATTGAAACTCCTTATATATCTATCATCTATCACAGGCTAAATCCTGTATCCCTACGGAGCACGGTGCTGTTGTGGATAAGTTCTTATTAGACGTCTAACACTTAAGCGTCCGTGAGAAGGGGTCCATAGAAAAACATTTCTTATGAATTCGACCTTGCTCCTCCAGCAGTGTCCCACATATCTTGTTCGATTAATTTGGATGGTCTTCGATATTGGTGGTAAGTAGCCTAACACCTGTTCTTTTGTGGAATGTTGCTTCCAGGATTTGTTAAAAAAGCTCGAAACATCCCTGTGCAATTGCCCTCAAGCTTTTTTCCCAACACACATCGTTAGCGTCCATGTGGTGTATCCATACAATAGTATGGACACCATTGTTGCACGGAAAAATTGCATTTTATCTTATCGGTTAGGTCTGACTTCTACATGAACGAGATACTAATGATAGCTGTCCATGCCTTAATTATTTGCGTATTGATGTCATTTTCCGTAGATGAGACTCTGCTTCTGAGGTACGTGAACTTGTCCAGTAGTTTCAGAGAACCACTATATAGTGTGGAGCAATTGCCTATTTGATTAAAGCACATAAAGTCCGTTTGTCTGCGTTCACATGAAGGCTTATGCAGCCTGCTGCCCATTCAAGACTCGGCAGCAAGGATTCGGCCGAGGCGGGTTTATTTGCTAGAATCTCTATGATGTTGGCGTAAACCGCGTCCGGAATAGTTCTTGGGGGGCATCGTTTGTTTCCTGCTTTTTCCATTGTAAGGCCATTTGCTTTCATTAAATCTATCGACGTCCAAAGTACGTAGTCTAGGCATATTATGAACAGGTTTGGTGCTAATGTGCTTCCTTGAAGTACAAACACACACACACACACACACACACACACGTGGTGCAGTTAATAAGTTTCCAGACTTTTTGTACAGGCATTTAAAATTGTCGTAGACTCTTGAAAACTTAGTATGTCATTGCTATACATCTTATGAGATGACTGGCTCATTTTTATGATTTCAGGTTCAAATGAACAGCTACAGCAGGAATCGGAATACATCCTACTATAGCCTGATTGTCACAGCTGGTGAACTTCAAAAATGGAATCTGGACTTTAGAAGAACGATATGCAATAAAATTATGTTTTAAACTTGCAAAAAATGCCACAGAAACGTATGGAATGTTTCAGACTGCTTTTGGAGCATCTTGCATTAATCTAGCATCAGTTTTTGAGTAGCATAAGAGATTCAAGGAAGGCAAGGAGTCTGTTAGCGATGATGAAAGGTGTGGGAGGAGTTAGGAAGTCAATACACCAGACTTGATTGGCTAAAGGCTTAGGGTTATGGTTACTATGTTGAGGTTTTAAGGGAGTTCTGGAAGAGATTCCGTCGGAAGAAGCTAGCACTCTTCAAATCGGCTCAGTGGCATTTCCACCAAGACAGATGCACCAGTCCACAACTCCATCCTTGTCACAGACTATTTGACCAAGATGGGCAGTTCCTCACCGTCCCTATAGTCCAGACCTTGCTCCCTGTGACTTTTGGCTATTCCCTAAGCTCAGAGGCTGTCGTTATAAGACAATTGAGATTGAAGAGGCTGTGACGAAGGTCATTGACACGCTCACACAAGGGGATTTCTATGGGGCCTCCAAGAGGTTATTGGAACGGTACAACAAGTGCATTGCAGCCGGAGGAGATTACTTCGAAGAGGACTAGCGATTCATGTGTGTACTATCAATAAAAGTGTCCATGCGAAAAAAGGCTGGAAACTTATCGTATGCACCTCGTGTATATATATATATATATATATATATATGTTCTGGGCGTTGTTTAGAAATTAAACCCTCCAATTTATTACCAAGCAATACAATAACATCATTTAATAAAACTAGTCTTTAACAAAAACACAATTTTTCTTCATTATTACCTGCCTTGACTCGAGATTTTTGACAGTAATGAATATGTGTCTGCATTCGGTGGTCGTGAAGATTTGTCCCAGTGGAGCCAACACAATTATTTTTCTCAACTGATGTCGATGTCGTTGTCCACAAAATGACGTCCATGCATTCTATCTTTGACTGCTTCGATCTTGGGCATGCTTTTCATTCCATGGAATAATAACTGTGTTGAATGCTTTCGCCACATTACTACCGAAACCCCTTTCCTATTGGTGAGCTTTAACCATTGCTCAGCTGCTGTCTGAAAAATCAGGCTTATTTTGGGGAAAGTCCAAATTCAACTGCCAAGATTCAAATATTCACCTTTGTCGAAGTATGACAAGATAATAAAATAGCTGGTGTTTTTTTTCGAGTGCAGTGATATCGTATTGCCAACAATGGAAACTATATGGGAAATAAAGTAGCTGAAAACTTTTCCCTTCCAACATTGTAATTTTTTGTATTTACGCAAATCCTCAGTCACAGATCAGTTTTTTGAGCGACTTTAAGCAGGTTTAGATTCAGACTGGTTGCCTCATCAAGGGTAAATAACTCTGTCTGCCCTACTATTTACCCATAGATAAAAGGAAGACCATATACATTAATACCTTTCCCAAGGGCATTAAGGCAAAATGAAACTCAAATATTCTTGTTTGTTGGTTGTTTGTTTGGGTTTTACGGTAAATCAACCTTTGTTGGTTGTTTAATGCCAAATCTATTTTTAGACAAATAAACAGTTCTATTTAAAACAATTCATTTTAGCCCAAATACACAGTTTAATTGCCAAAAAAATATTTCAGTGTACCATAGCCATATACACGAATATGCGAAATGTACATGGGACGTTCATTACATATAAACATAGAACATAGGATTTCGAAATTCGAAAAACACGTAACGACTTATTTGCTCTAGTCCGAATCTTTTTATTACCTTTGAGTTTAAAGGTACTTCGACATAAGGAGAGAGGCACAATCTTTCCATTCTAGCTTTTTCATCCGCCCCCACCCCAACACGTGTGTCACCCGCCGCCAAGGTGTCTTCAAGCAAGCGAAAGTCAACCGTCTCGTTCGGTGTCCTGTTCTCAACTAACTGACTTTTTCAAAATCTCTCAAAATCCTCCGCGCACTTCCGGTGCGTGACGTCACTCGCACTGTGTAACCCCGTTTCCCATCTCGAGCAATTGTGACATCTCTGAATGACAAGTCCGCTCTGCGCACGCGCGTGAACACCTGTTTTAATGTTGCACCTAACTAACCCATGTGCTGAACCGAAAGGTTCTCAGCCTAAGGCATAAACCGAAATCAGTCATTATATTACATTCAGTTCAGTGATAACATGGTTATTTTACTTGATATATCAGTTGTAATTTTATGAAAATGTAAGAGCTGATAATCTTCTTTGTTTAATAGCATATCAACTCTTTTTATATTATTTAATGCCAAAGCCATTCTCCTAGAAGAACAGTAGTGGTACTATTTAACCCATAGCTGGGAGGATAAGGGGGTTCATACCTTTCCCAAGGGTATTTGTCCGAAAGTGAACGTAATAGCGCGACTGGAATACGAACTCGCTTTAACCATTACACCACGAGTACACCCCAGCTGATATTTGGCTTGCCCTATATGATACTCCAAAATGCATATACACATAATAAAATGGATTATAAAGATACCTAGTTTTTTATAATTCCTCATAACAATATTGTTTGTCTTACTCAATCTCGAAAATAATCATTTTAGTTTTAAATCTTGAATTATCATATCATATTTACCCAACCCCTCCGCTCAGGCAGGATATGACACAAGGTCAATTTTTAAGCGGAGTTTAACAGGTTTGAATTCAGAGTTTTCCTTCTCCTAGACTAGTTGCCTCACCAAGGCTGAAGAACCTAATCTTTCCTACTATTTACCCATAGCTGGAGGGAGAATAATTGGATTCTTACCTTTCCCAAGGGTATTAGTGCTATGTGAAATGCAATCAGTCTCGTTAAGGTTTTGAACTCGTATCGTCGTGTCCAATTCCGACGACGATAACCATTACACCACGGGCACCTCCAAATCTTAAATCTTGAATTATGTTCTATTCATTAAGTTACGCTTGATTTCGATTTTATCTGTCATCAGAATTTTACATTCCGTATGTTTCTGACGTTTATTTTATTATTTTATACTTTTTCTCCTTCACTTGAGTTATAACATCTATGCCAACTTTGCCTGGGCATATATACACTGTAGTAGTGTAATCGGCCCCGAAATGATTTTTCCTATCATATGTATTTATATATGTCGAAAACTTCTGTTACCTCTGTTTAATTATTTCATTTATCTCCAGACTTTTCAAATAATACAATGCAATTATCGGGAATATTAATATATAAATGAAGTTACGTTAAAACGTATAACAGAAGAGATATCAAAAATTCTAGACCGAATGTATATTTATTGCTTCTTGCTTATTATTTTCTTAAATATTTTATCTTTTTTCTTTTCTTTTTATTTTTACCCATATATACATCAATCCGTCAATAACCAGCCGTTTTTACTGCATCTATTTGAGGATATTTGAATTAATTTATATAACAAAATCAATATTAATAATATAGAATACTTTCTTATTTGCTTTATAAAAGCGTCTAAACAGTCTGATGAAGGGCAACCAAACTTGGCAGCTATATTTACTGAAATCCAAGGTACAGACTTAATTTAAAAGAAAAATGCAGTTCTTTTGAAGGAAAAGAATCTCTTGTCAAGAGGAGCTCTGTTTGATAAAAAATACTCGGCAAAAAGGCATTTTCCAAATCGTTGAGAATGTATATTTACAAATATCAAAAGAAAGAATGTCCAATTAGTCTTACCGAAAATATATTCACAACTAATTCAAGATGACTAATAAAGACAATTAATTAATCAAGCTAGAGATCTAAACTAACTTTATAGCATATATAAAGATAACTCTTAAAGATACGCTAGGATGCATCATCAGCAATATTTTGAGGTTCATCATGATTTTTCGGGTCTTTCAATATCAAGACCCAAATGTATTGCTGGGGCTGGGCTAAAATTACCAGAGACTAAGATGGAATAAAAAGATGTAGACGAGTAAATTCAAGTAAAAGGAAAAAAGTCAGACACATGGTGATTGAAAAATACCACTCACTTTATTACCGTGTTTTACACTCACACACAAAAAAAAAACCAGAGAGATGTGAAGTGTAAGTTTTAAGTCTAAGAAGGAATTGCAAAATTGTAGCCCACAACCAATGAGGGATCAGTTTTGCTTGCGTCGAAATTTACGTCTATACTAGTCACCGTGCCGTTAACTCTCAGACTCTTTTTAAAATCCTCAACTCTCGTGTGACTGCTTCTCATGCCTAACATGAGAGTCTTCATGAGTACCTTTGGTTGTCAATCACACAAATGGGCATGAGATTCGCTGGTGGTGGGTAGTAACTGCTACATTATAAATGTGAAATACCTTCTTTGCATTTTTCAGGACACATACGTTGGGATGTACCACCAGTTACGATCCTGGGTTCATCAGAGTTTTTAGGTCTGTCAACATTGGAACATTCGTCTGGATAGGATTGATCATATTCCACCATCGATAGTCCACTTCTATTTGTTTATATAGGACTCCCAAGCCCTGAGTTCTGTTGGTTGGTTTTCTGGATGGTTGGTAATTTATAGGATATCAAACCGTGTGGGTTTTTCATGTTATATATATATATATATATATATGTGTGTGTGTGTGTGTGTGTGTGTGTGTGTGTGCATGTGTTTGTATCTACAAACTATTTTCTAAGAAATCCTATTCATAATTATATATATATATATATATATATATATATATATGTATGTATGTATGTATGTATGTATGTATGTATGTATAAATCGCATTTGTAAGGAATGTGTTTGTAACTTTATTTTTAAAGGAGTTGTTCGAGCACACATGCTTGCATGCAATTAAATGGGTTAAAGTATTCCTATCTGATGCTAATAATTTTATCTGATATTAATGATTTGCTTGCACACAGCTAAATGGTTTCAAATATTCCTATTTAACATTAGTAATTCCCTCCATCAAGTATTCCAATCTAATAATTAAAAAAAAATGTTCTCAGTTATATGTTTTCAAATAACTGGTAATGATATTCATTAGGAACTGATTGAACAATTCTATTTCGACTCTAGTTGGTGAAAAATTACCAGGTATTACCAATCTGGGTCAGAGTCTATCCAGAAGTAATGGAAAGACAGGCGTATTCCACATTTCTTCAAGCTGCAGGACTCGACGCTCATCAGATTTAGATTCGTGTCCTACCCAGTACACTTTGGGGTGGGAAGCCTGATACCTCTAAAAACATTCAATCAGGATATTTGGTAGCTGATAAGGCACATCCCTCTATAAGGTTCTAGAAACTCTTCGCATTTTCTAAGATTCTTCTGAAGAACTTCCGCTGGATATACCTCTCTGCTCACTGTTGTATCAGAGATGCATGATGTGATCAGGGAAGTTCAGGTCAACGTTCAGCGACCAATTTGGGGCAAAAGGGAATGAGCGACTGGGCTTTCTCTGGGTCTTTGAGAAAGTTAGCAGTTTTCTTCATTGTGGAATTTGGTGGGTTTTATGGTTGCAGTGATAACGCAAGCTATAATTACTTGTGATGTCGGCAAGAGCAATTGTTGTCCAAAGCCTTCGTACAGCCCTCGGGTAAAATGCTGGAGGGGCGTTCCGATAGTACACCCTAAAATATTTAACAAAAAGCATTAACTTCATAATACAGCTGTTTTTTTTTTAATCGATATTATTTCTCTATCTTAATAACTTAAATAATTCTGGATAAAATGATCTCAAATTTTAACTGCCCGTTTAGAAAGAAATCAAATTCCCGTGTTTGATGTTTTCTTTTTCTTTTCTTCTTATCTCTTTGAGTATAGAAATGCCAGTCACTGAAAAAGAAAAGATGTTTAATCATTTACAATAGATATTTGAGCTATTTCAACACATGCTGTTAAAATTTGAGATCATTTGAACGAGAATTGGTCAGGTTATTAGATTACGAAAGGGTATCAATTTTTTGAAACACCCCATATAATAAAAAAAAAAATAATTGTAATAACTTTTTTTTCTCTTATCTGGATTTATGTTTTATGGTAACCATTACCGTTTTTAGTGATCCGATGCGAGGTTTTCATTGAAAACAAATACGATAAGAAAATAAAAGAGCTTTAAAAGATTCTAAAGAAGTTTTTAGTCGGGGTATAATCGTGCAATGAATTAGAAAGAGAGTGATTACAGTGATCACAGTATTTTGGCTGGAGCACTTTCCGTCCTTCATCATCTGCTTCGGTAATTCGACGCTGCTATCTCAGCGGGACTGAGAATGCGGTGTATGTATCTCCTCAAAAGCGGAGGCCTGAATATAATGCCGAACTGCATCTAAGAGTTAAGGTCCTTTTTTTGGACGTCTGAAAAGTATGGAATATCCCTTCATTTCAATTATACCCTGATCCACTATATATATATATATATATATATATATTAGAATCTGTTTGTATTTTTTTACTCCATGATATTGTATTCTTTCCATTTATCTTGATACACTTTAATAATTCTAAAAATGTATATTTTTTCAGTCTTGAATATACCAACTGCATCCCCTGGAGAAAAGTAAGCTACCTCCCATCAAACAAATCCTAACAAATTATCCTGGAAAATGCGATTAATTAAATTCAGTGTTTAGGCTCCAGTTCTTAAATTCTGGAGTGCATGGCGTCACCAATCTAGTACCATTACTTCAAGGAGGACTCTCACCCGGAGTGGTAGTGCAAGTTTGGGTAAAAAATGTGTGAATATTTGGTTCCAAATACTTGGAAATTATTTGTATTAAGAATTTAAAATTGAAGCGATAAATGTTTGCTAAAGATTATTATTAGTTACTTGAAACCAAAGAATTGTGTACAAAATTACTATTATTTGATAGAAATAATTATGTTTGGTTTCGTTTGGTTTGGTTTTATGGCATATCAAACATCGTGGCTTATTAAATGCCAAATCCATTTTATACACATAAATATATGATTAATAAACACATTTTGAAAAATTCATTTTTAAACACCCCAGAGAAAGCTTTTTACACACAGTTAAATGGTTTCAATTAATTTAAAACAATTTAGTTATCATAAGTAAAGTTTTTTATTTACACAGTTAGTTATAGGCTTAACTACAGTTAAACATAAATACAGTTATATCTCAAACAATTCAGTTTAGCATCTTAAAAAGCATTGCTTTGTATCACAAACAATTCAATTAAATATCAGTCAGTTGTTTTCTCACAGTTAAAGGATTAAACAGTTCTTTTTCAAACAGTTCAGTTTTGCATAAGTACACAGTTTTTGTTTACAGTCAGTTGAATATAAAAGCAGTTCATTTTAAACAATTTGGTTTAGCGTAATCTCACAGTTTAGTTCTATTTGACCCATAGATAGGACCCAATCAGGTGCTACCGCTCCGGGTCAGAGTGGACCTAGAAGCGATGGCAATGAAGCAATCTTTCGCATTCCTCAAAGCTCCAACATTACAGAAACCTCACCATCAGATTCTTTAATGTCATATGAAGGACACTCGTTGGGTTGTCTTACCCTTCTGCAGAGATGCAGTTATTGTTTTCTGCAACCCCAGCTGACTTGACTAAAATGATTACGTGAAACTACATAATTATCATTAGTCGATAGGAATATTGGAAACCATCTAAACAAATTATTTGTATTAGATAGGAATACTTGTAATTATACAACTCTATTCAAATTATTTGTATTAAGTAAAAACAACTGAAATTATATAACTGTGTGTGAATTTTATTTGATAAGATTACTTGAAATCATACGAAAATGTGAAAATTATTTGCATTAGATAGGAATATTGGAAGCTATCCATCTATATTTAAATCCATTTACATTAGATAGGAATACTTGAAATCATACAACTGGATACAGATTTGTATTTGAGAGGACTATTTTATATCCTATCATCATCATCATCATCATCATCAACATGATAATGCTGAGCTATCAGCACGGATATTCCTGACTCTCTCTTATCACGCCTCACTATCGCCCATTGCTTTCGGCAGATCCTCAGGGCTACATCCCGTATCGACACATAACTGCTGTATGTAGGTTCGAGCTGGACGTCCTGCCTTTGATCGTCCATTTGAAGGGGTCCACAGGAGTACATCATTTATGAGCTCGTCCATACTTCTCTAGCAGTGTCCTGTGTATCTGGTTCGTCTAAATTTTGTAGTTTTCGTGATGGGGGGATAGGTGGCCGTACAGCTGCTGCTTTGTTGGGTGCTGTCTCCAGGTCTTGTTCAATATTGCTCATAGCATTCTTGTGTAATTGCCGTCACGCCTTTTCTCCATCCATTTAGTTAGCGTCTACGTGGTGCATCCATATAGCAGTATCGACACAATCGCTGCTTGGAAAAAACTGTGCCTAACTGTGCAAATTGTTTGTTCTACATAGGAATACTTAATAACTGCACCAAAAAAATCTTTTCATATACAGCACAAAAATGTTAACAAAAATGAACAATGAACGCAATTCCCTTTCGTTTGGGCATATACAAACCTAGACGAGTTGATATGCCATTAAAATCAATCAATCAATCATTTATTTGCTTCGAAGTCTATGTTCTAGTTTTCTGCAGTGTATGCAGCTCTTATTCTATTGATTATCCTGAGTATTATCTTTATCTTTCTTGTGTATATCATTTTATATCAGAGGCTTTCCAAAGATCTCCGAATGTAATATTCTGTGGATGATTTCGTAGAACACAATGTATCGTTAATGAAAATAAATATGCACATTTAATCGATTCATAGCTTGAGTTCTCGAGCGATGATTTAGGGTCGGTTTCCACCTTTTGTCAAATAACCAGCAAGGCATGCACAGTAGAAGCAGGCCTTCCCATGGCTGTTAAAGGAAATGGTCTAGCAGCGAGAGGAAGCTTCCATCTTATGTTTTTGCTCGGTGGTTGGCTTTGGCAAGATTTTTTTTTTCTGGAATGATTGTGTCACTAAATCTCGCAGTAGGTCGCCACTTTTACTCACGAACGATAATCGATTCCTCAGGAAATGGTCCTTATATATATATATATATATATATATATATATATATATATATATATATATATATATATATATATATATATCCTGCGGGGCCTCA
Organism: Sepioteuthis lessoniana; assembly: GCA_963585895.1. Taxonomy (NCBI): domain Eukaryota; kingdom Metazoa; phylum Mollusca; class Cephalopoda; order Myopsida; family Loliginidae; genus Sepioteuthis; species Sepioteuthis lessoniana. The sequence goes on along the minus strand of OY757904.1, from coordinate 125,721,989 downwards.
TTTCTCAGCTTCTCAAAAACCAGTGCTGTGAATAGAAGAGTCTTTGTTGGATGAGAGTCGTTTCTCGTTGTCAAAGAGCCTATTCTCAGCATGTGATTTTTTTTGCTGCTGATCATAAATGTTTGTAGCCCAGGTTTATTTGGATATTTCACCGTTAGTAATAAAGCCAGGTCGGATGTAAAACCAAAACTGAGGGAATAGTGACAATAATTGATCTTAAAATCGAAGAGATTATTTATTTCCAGCTTTATCACCTGCACACATGCTCAGTTTTAAATATAGCTATTTAGAAAACCTTCGATGGGAGTTATCGTGGCGTAATGGTTACAGTGCTAGGACTGTGGCCTCAAAGTGAGTGAGTTCGAACTCCCACCGTACTAATACATTCACTGTTGTTCTAATAACTTTGGAAAAGTTATGAAATCCTATATACTCTCAGCAAGGGCTTAAACCGTACCACTTCTCTCATTATGAAGAATGGCTTTAGCATTAAAATAATCGCAGTTTGACTAGTGATTAAACAAATAATTTTATACATACATACTCATCGTTTCAGTGACTTAATATTGAGCAAGATTGGTCTCTATGTGTGACTCTACCCGTTCTCAACGCTTACACAAACAAGTTAATATTTATAATTTAGAAAAGTAAATTGCAATCGTATGTTATTGTAGTTTGTGAGTTAAATCAATGAAGCATTACGTCTGAGTCAGTATTTCATTGAATATCCTATCATTCTGCATTTTCCCTCTGCTTAGCCAACTAAATAACGACAATCATTCTATATTATTTATTTTCAGACGTTAGCATAGAACACACACACAAACATATATATGTACACATACTACTTTTATGTATGCAAACACACAAGATCACACACATATATATATATATATATATATATATAATACTACCGACGAAAAATTTAAAAAATAGATATTAAGTAAAATATGTTTTAATTTTTAAAGAGATATAATGGTATCTGAGTTCTCTGAAGGAACACGAAACCATCTTAAAACCCATATGTATTATAGGTAAATAGAATGGGAAACTTTAAGAGAGAATCTGAATCTCTTCTCGTACCAGCACAAACAACGCCGTAAGGACCAATTATATTGAAGCCAAAATCAATAATACACAGCAGATTAGCAAATACATTTGTGGTGAAAAGATGAAACTGTTAATCCCACAAAAAGCAAATGTAGTGTAATATACGGCTAGACACGTCCCGTGGAGATAAGTGATCTTCAGGGAATAAGGTAAGACACTGGATTTTGACCATACTACCAAATGATATATGCACAAACTAGAATCCGTTTTGGAGAATAAGATATATAATTTTGAGATTGGAACATATCGCATGTTACCGATCAAAAGCCCAGATCTAGTGATAATTAATAATAAAAAAAAGAGAACCCGTCGAACACAGAGCGAAATAAGAGACGAGTACTTGGATCCCACAAGAGAATTAAGAAAATTGTGGCACATTATGGTGTCGGTGATTCGCATTGTAATTGTCGCGCCTGAAGCAGTTTCCAAACGGACGAAAAGACGTGGACACTTATGACGATGGATACGCCATTACATCCGAGAAATGACATAGACATAGTATATATATATATATATATAAATATAAAAGGTAAAAGAGGTTTCGGCAACATTGAAGATTGCGTGGATACATCAACACGGTACTTGAAGACTATATAAAAAGAGCAAAGGAAGAATACAGACAACACAATCACAGAACAACAATTACTGGGAAACAGAAATGTGAAGAAAAACAACTGTATAGATATTTCAAGCGACAAACTGACAAAATCTCACATGAGAAGACGTGAACCCGGCTTAAAAAGAGAAACTTTAAGAGATAAACTGAAACAGTTCTAATAACAGCACAAAACAACGCTATAAAGAACAATTATGCCAAATCCTGACCAGAAGACCACAGCTAGTGATAATCAACAACAAAAAAGAGAACTTACCGAATATAGGACTTTGCCATCCCAGCGGACCACAGATAAATAATTTAAGAAAACGAAGAGAGACAAGTACTCATACATTGCTTGAGAACCGAAAACTATATGGAACATTTAGGTGACGGTGATACCAATTATAATTCGTGCACTCTGAACGATCTCCAATGGCTTGTTAAGGGGATTGTAAGAGTTGAAAATCAGACGACGAGAAGAGACCATTCAAACAACAGTATTACTAAGATTAGCCAGAATTCTGAGAAGAGTTCTGGTAACCTCTGGAAATTAGGACTCCTGTCATAGATCATCAACTAACGCTGGTGCGAAAAACTTACATAATTATAATCTTAAGATAAGTGTAAGAGCAAGCGCGACTGAATCAGAATGTTGATACACTGGGATGCGTACATATCACTGAAGTTTGGTGATAAAGACCAATGATATGCACACAAACTAGAACAAGCTCTGGAATATGAGGCGCACGAATATTCTGGTATTTTTTTAAGTTGGCCAGAAGAAAAAAAATCTTCTTAGCTGGTAGACTTCGCTTCAGCACTCCTCATTATGAAATTAAAGACAAACAGAAAGTAAATTAAACAAAGTACGTGGATCTTACCAGAGAGTCGAAATAAAACTTCTTGAAAATAAAGGTATCAGACAAACAAATCATAGTGTTAGTTCCTAAAACGATCCCAAGAACCAAAAATAGATTGGCGGAATCGGAGCATGAAAAGAACTTTACTCGAAGATAAATTTGGGTCTTTTGTTTTTTGTTCTCGTTTCTTCAGTCTTTCCATTTTTCCTATTCATAAAACTGATATAACTATTCAAATTTATCAATCCATTCTAGATTTTAACGATAATTCTTCTTAAAAGAAAACCTTTTGAAGAATGGGTTGCCAAGGGGAGAAATGAACAATCGACTCTGTTTTTAAATGTGTTGATTATTTTTAGTCTGAGTTCCATCAAAATTTACCTTTAAAAGAATATTTGGAGGAACTAGAAGAGAACAGTTTGAATGTTTTAAACAATACGAAAATTGATTGCAGTAGATTTATAAAGCATATTAATATAAATCATTATTTTAATTAAGCTGTTTCTCTCTTTATCTCTCTCTCTCTCTCTCTCTCACACACACACACACACATACACACACATATATATATATATATATATATATATATATGTGTGTGTGTGTGTGTGTGTGTGTGTGTGTGTGTGTGTGTTATCCAAAGATTATATATATATATATAAAGGTGTTGCTTCCTGGATTTGTTCAGAAAACCACGTAGTATTCCTGAGTAATTTCCATTAAGCTATTTCTTCGTGCGTTTCGAGAGAATCCAGGTGGTGTATCCATTCAATAGTACTAACACAAACATTACTTTGAAGAAGTTACACTCTATAAAACATCAGCTGTATGGAAAATTACCTCCGATCTCACGAACGATCTCTAATTATGAGGAACAAGACATGTTGAGCATTGCTTGGGAAGTAAAGACTAACTAATAAGCGACGTTCTCTTATTGACTCTTACACGTAGACGCACTAGTGTTGGCCGACTAGCAGGTAATTATATATATTAGCGTTGTGCTGACACTAGATGCAATCTAGAAGACTTTGTAGGAGTGATCGAGGATAAAATGAATAGCGAGAGTCAGGAAATTCAATGTTATTACACAGACTTGATATATATATATATATATATATATATATATATACAGTGGCTGCCATAATGTTCAGAACGGCAGAGTGTCGCCAGAAAAAAAGTAGGTATAACTTTTTATCTAAATTGTTTTAGATTCTATAATTTTCACAGGCAATAAATACGATATCAATTGTTATTCTGAGAAAGGTTGGGTTTATTTGAGATGATGATAAAAAGTATTGAATGATTTAGTGATTTACTGCAAAACCCAGGGCGGCCAAAATGATCAGAACGATTGAAAAAATGAACAAAATACTCAAATATTACAGAAAATACAGAAGTTATTAGGCTTCGAATGAAGGATAATCTAAGTATTTGAAATATTACAGAGATTGTAAACTAGTCACGAAGTGTTGTTCACGGTGTTCTTAAGGTATACAATTATTATGTTTCGTCTGAAGCAAGAAAGTCTACAGGTAGGCCAAGAATAACGACCAAGAGAGAAGATCGTGCTATGGTAAAGTTGGTTAAAAAGGACCGATTTAAAACTGCTGCTGCTGTTTCACGGGAAATGAGCATTCAACTGGGAAAACCTTTATCTAGGAATACTGTATGTCGTCGTTTAGTTGAACAACAACTTTTAGCTAGAGCACCTGTAATGAAGCCATTGATATCCTATAAGAATAAAAAGTGTCGTCTTGCTTTTGCAAACGAACATGTGTTATGGTCTCAAGAAAAATGGCAAACGGTGCATTTCAGTGATGAATCTAAGTTTTTGTTAATTGGCTCAAATGGGAAAACGTACGTTCGTCGAAAGTAGGCGAAAAATTGTCGCCTAAGAGCTTTAAGGGTAGTGTTAAATTCGGTGGAGGAAGTGTCATGGTTTGGGGGATGATATATAGAGATGTATGGGCCCTTTGTTGCGATTACAAGGAAAGGTAAATGTATGAGTTTATAAACAACTTGTAAAAAATTATGTCTTGCCTGTGCTGAGAAATTCAACTAAGCAACCTTCCATATTCATGCAGGACAATGCCCAATGTCACAAGACTATGGTGGTCATGAACTTCCTCAAGGCAGAAAATGTTACTGATATGGATTGGCCTCCCCAAAGCCCAGATCTTAATCCTATTTAGAATGTGTGGAAGACTCTAGGAGAACGTTCTAAAGCCAGAAATTCAAAAACAACAGAGCAATTATGGCATGCCCTTCAGGAAGAATGGAATAAGATCACTCGGCAAGATATCAATAAACTAATTTCTTCATGCAACCGAAGATGTCAGAGCGTGATTGAAGCTAAAGAGCTTCACACTAAATATTAAATAATTTCTGTATTTTCTATAATATTTGAGTACTTTGTTCATTTTTTCAATCATTCTGATCATTTTGGCCGCCCTGGGTTTTGCAGTAAATCGCTTAATCATTCAATACTTTTTTATTATCATCTCAAATAACACCAAAATTTCACAGAATAACAATAATTATCGTATTTATTGTCCGTGAAAATTATAGAATCTAAAACAACTTAGGTAAAAAGTTATACCAATTTTTTCTGACGAAACTATGCCGTTCTGAACATTATGGTCGCCACTGTATATATATATTAACAAATTTTAAAACCATTTATAAATCGAAAAATTGCTCAATGCTTACCATCTTAGCCGGATAAAATCGAATTAAATTCTTATTCACTCACCTTTCTATTGGTGGCACATGACAATAAAATGTATGTACTTTTAGAGGAGTTGACGAAAAAATACAGAAACTTGAGTCATGAAGCAAGCACAGAGAACTAAATGAAAACAAGTCTTTTTAGGTTATATAAGTGAGAGAGAAAAAATGAAATAAATCAGACATTTTTTTGAAAAGATAAACGGAAGAAATCTAAAACATTTACCCTGAAGACAACTTTTAGGATTGCATGCAAAACATATTTTAAAATATTATTTTTTTATTCTTACTCTTATACTTGAAATAAATCTTAATAGAATACCAAAGAAGAGAACAGGCCATTATATCCCGCTTGCGCGTTGGTCATACAAGGCTCACTCACTCTTTCATGCTGAAACGGGAACAATAACCACAGTGTTCAAGATGTCAAACACCTTGCACCGTTAAACACGTTCTCATAGAATCTAGGGCTATCGCTCTGATCAGAAAGCAATTTTTCAAGGTGAATAGTTTGAACGATCTGTTTGAGAACGTCAAAACGGAAGACGTTCTGTTCTTGAGAGAGGCAGGATCGTACGAAAAAATATGATGAATTGAAATCATTTAATCAGGTGAAAACAAATGAGATCCTGCTTATCTAAAACGTTCTCTTCAATGTACTGATTTAGAAATCTTTGGTTAAAGATATCATTATATATATATATATATATAAACAGAATTTGGCATTAAATAATTTATGAATAGATTACCTTGTATGTAGGTAAAATTTTAGTCGAAACACATCTAGGCAAAGAAAATAAATTTCATCCTCACCAAGTAATTAACTTTCTCTGTTTATCTTTCCAACACACACACACACACACACACACACACATATATATATATATATATACACCAGATCATAACTCAATTTTCGTTACTTAATCATCACTCATTTACAGAGGCTTAGAATACACTGACTGTACACTTTACTGTAATACTATCGTTTTTATCAGGTACTATAATTGTCACGGTACTTTAACTTTGGTGTTATCCCGGTAACGGTGCCGAATGAGATTCAGTTAGTCTGTTCATCAATACTCTCTGCGCCCACGCTGTGTTTGAAAGATCCACAGATAGGGAATTAAACTATCCATCCGGAACTTCTTCTGACGGTCGTAGTGATCTGTTGGAACAAAATGGCATTGATGTTGGCAACTCAAAAACAAGAACTATCCTTCAACAATTACCAATTGTTTATTGTAACGTATTGTTATAACAATTATACGGCTTGTAAATCTCTAGAAATTGTCACTTCATTATCGAGATACATTGTTCGATGGTCAGGTTGCATACTGTAGCACGGGTGAGAGAGAAAATATCTAAGGGCCTATGAACAGAGACACAAAGAGACACACCCCTGCTCCGACCGAACTCTCCTAACGCCAACTGCTAACTGCTTCCAACTGACTGACTTCGCAAATTTTTATATACCTAAGTTCAGGATATCGGTAGGGTGATGTCATCTGGCTAAGTTATTGCGTCATCTCACACGTGTCCCCAAATATTTACCGTGTTTTCATTTCCTCAATCAAACCTGTGAAAAAACATGAATCGATTTTGTTTACATTTGGTCTTCCTGCGTTGGTCCCTTGTGTACTCGTTTAAACTTTCCAATTTGACTAACATTTCCGCAGAAAGATTTTAGCTAACTTAGCAGTTAACTGAAAAACGTGTAGCCCAACCAAACCCGATAACAAAGTAACAATCACGGCAACTGGGTTACATTACGAAGGGATATGATCCCTCTAATAAATGATGCTCAGGGCGTGACCCTGAACTGCATCTGGTTATGAGGCTCCAATTCTGAAAATCTAGAAGTGTGGAGTACATGTTCATGGCCATTGCTCGTAGGTTAATTCATATATAATTGTTAGTATTATATCGGAATGGATTAATGAAACATAACTAGATATCATTATATAATTGATAAGAAAAAGAGAATTGATTTTAAATTGTCTTAAAGATTATTATCACCTGGTTTGGAACATTTTCAGCTGATGATCCGAGTTGTGAAACTAAGAGTTTTAAGGTTCTAATAGTTTCTGCTTTGATTTTTAAAAGCTTTTTAATATTGTTATCGTTACGCATTTAGTACATTGAATTTTTCTATTTCTTCCTGAATTTACTGCTTTTATAGTTGTTACACAACAGTAAGTGTTCTAATTATATATATATATATATATATATATATATATATATATATATATATATATATATATATATTTCTTTATATGATCCAAGGAGGCAATGCAAGGTATAGGAATATTCAAAATGAGTGCTCAATACTAACGCCTATTGATGTATAATTAATTTGGAATTAACGATGCATCTACACTCAAAGTGTAGAACGAAAAACTTTTACATAAAGGTAAAAGAAAAAAAATTCGCCTTCTTGGTATCATTATAAATTTAGCTGTACACCTTGAGTGTTGATATATCGTTACGGATTTGTTCTGTTGTCTTCATGTGAAAGATTTTTAGCTCTACACGTTGAGTGTTGATGTATTGTAAAATAGAGCCTGAAATAGATTTCTAATTATCCCAAGAAAATTATTTTTTTCTTTTGTTTTTATGCAAAGATATATATATATCATACAACGTGTGAAAGCACGTGCGATACTCTGTCCTAATCAGCTGCCAACCAGGGGGATAACACAGTTTTTATACAAAAGATATATATATATATATATATATATATATACGAGGATCATTAAATAAGTTTGCAAATTTTTTTCGTATGGGTACTTTTATTGATAGTACACACATGAAACTCCAGTGCTCTTCGAAGTAATCTCCTCCGGCTGCAATGTACCTTTTGTACTGTTCTAATAACTTCTGGAAAGCCCCATGGAATTCCTCTTGATTGAACGTGTCGATGACTTTCGTCACAACCTGTTTCATCTTCTCAATTGTCTCATAACGACAGCATCTGAGCTGAGGGAATAAGCTAAGTCACTGGGAGAAAGGTCTGGACAATAGGGAGGGGTGAGCAACTGTCTTGATGCCTATCTTGGTCAAATAGTCTGTGACAAGGATGGAGTTGTGGACTGGTGCATTGTCCTGGTGGAAATGCCACTGAACCGATTTCAAGAGTGCTGGCCTCTTCCCTAGGAATCTCTCCCTGAACTCCCTTCAAAGCTCAAAATAGTAACCCTAACCCTTTGGCCAATCAACTCTGCTGTATTGACTTCCTTACACCTTTCATCATCCTTCACAGAATCCCTGCCTTCCTTGAATCTCTTACGCCACTCAAAACTGATGCTCGATTCATGCAAGATGGTTGAAAGAAGTCTGAAACATTCCATACGTTTCTGTGGCAAGTTTAAAACAGAATTTTATTGCATATCCTTCTTCTAAAGTGTCCTCACGTCCAGATTGCATTTTTGAAATTCACCAGCTGTGACAATCAGCATTTAGTAGGGTCTATTCCAATTGCTGCTGTAGCTGTTCATTTGAACCAGAAATCATAAAAATTAGTCATCTCATGAGATGTATAGCAATAACATACTGAATTTTCAAGAGTCTATAACAATTTTAAATATTTGTACAAAAGTCTGGAAACTTATTGAAAGCACGACGTATTTATATGTGTGTACTTACAAATTAACTTACAAATTCACTTCCACCCATATACTTGGGAAAAGTTTGTTCATGTGTCCCCTTTAGACGGTCAGGGAATTTATTGTAGAACTAACGAATTAAATGTTCATATTTATTGAATCAAACGAAATATTTTAACACTAAAGGATCATGTTTATCCTATAAGAAAGAGTCTTTTATAGAGCGGAGGTGTTTAGCAATATTTAGCAGGACTTGATTTTCAGAAGAAAAGAAACATAACTCATCTTCCACTTATTCGAAAGCCGAGAGCTATTTTCTGAGAATAAAAAAATGATGCCACAAAGAAACTAAAGGAACATACGACTTACTATTTACAGCCGAACACATTCTAAAGGAGATAAAGACTAGGAAGAAAAATGCAGTAATTACAGGAATACCTCTGAAAAGTTAGAAATCATAAAAAAGATAAGCTAAACAAAAAACAGCATATATATATATATAATAAAAAATAAATTTGGTGACCCGAAGGCTTCTTTTTCATTAGCTACAACATTGAAGAGTAGGGAGGGGCATTACTCCTTTCTGAGGATTGCTCCACTTTACCCCTACCTTATAATGCTAGGTGTTATGCAAGCAGGAAACAAGTATCATTTTTTTTAGGTTTTGGTATGACTCGACCAGGGACTGAACCCCCGTCTGCAAGGTCATTGGCGAACATTCTACCTATTAGAGCAAAGTTCGGGTTATTAACCGTGACTTACTCCAGTATACATACACATACGTAGATAGAAGGGTGATTATTATGGATAATAATTAACAAAGAAAAACACTGGAATGGTTTTTGTAAAGCGTTGGGAATAATGTTAAGATCGTTTGCTTAGCTATATATATATATATATATATATATATATATATATATATATATATATATATATATATAATTATGTAATTCATGGAATTTAGACAGCTATCCCTGGGTTTCATGGATTTTTTTGCAAAAAAACATCATCAGACAAGGAAATGAATCATTTCATTTTCTTAACTACCTGATGATTGTTGTTTCGCAAAAAACTCCATGAAACCCAGGGGTTGCGGTCTAAATTCCACGAATTAAATATATATATCTAATATATATTTATTTATTATTATTACATAATACCTCTATACTAGATACTTAGCACTCTCCATATTATATTGCCCAAGGTTCGACACAAACCCACAAAGTGATTTATTGACAACCAACACTGTTATAATATATATATATATATATATATATATATATATATATATGCGCGCGTGTGTGTGTGTGTGTGTGTGTGTGTGTGTGTGTTAGGATCATTTTTGCCCTCTATCATAAATAGAGTATTTCTGTCTATTAATAGTAACTTTTCATTAAAAAGGTTTGAAATAACTATTCCTATTTAATAACAATCATTTGCTTGCACATAATTATATGATTCATATGCTCCTATTAAGCATTAATAATTTGCAAGCAGTTATATGGTTAAAAGTAAGAAATTATAATAATCCTTAGTAAGCAATCATGGTGTCAAGTAATTACTCATAAGTCAAATAATTTTTATAGAGTTTAATGATTTTAAGTATTCCTATCTAACATTAATTATTGTATCTAATATCTATGGCGCTAACTAGAAGTACGTAAATAGAGAAGACGGGAATTTGGGCCGGGGATTCCATATTTCTACATTGCTATTGCCTATAAACCATTGCAGTATTATATTTTGTATATAACTTCATTATTCTAATATATTCTAAATCTCAAAGAATGTTGAACTCTACTATTTAACAGTCTGAAAAGGACTTAAATAAAATCACGAAATTTTACCTTTTTAGCAATTCAGTGGGAAAAGGTTACAGTCATGTGAAGGTCAAATTTCCAAACCTCAACTGAAAATAAAATGATTGTAATTAAACTTACAGAAATTAAAATTCACAAATAATTAAACATTACTACTCGTTTGCTCAGCAATAATTTTAAAAAAGTTATGTAGCAATATTTTGTAAACAATTAACATTCCGTACAAAACATGTTTAAATCGATAGCTATATTAAGTGCCAGTCACTTAAAAATTAGAATATTTCTGTACAAGCATCTGTGAAAATGTTTACACAATATTTCTAACTTCAAGAAATAATACAAAAATATTATCACTATATATCATTTCTTCTATGTGGATTTTTATTTTTATAAAGATTTTACTTTCTGTATATCTACCCAACCCCTCCACTGGGATTGCAGCTGGTCTAAATTCAGAAATTACATTCTTTTATACTAAAATTAGAATAAGTTATATTATATTCTTTTATACTGAAATTAAATTAAAAGAATTATATACTTTTATACAGAACTAAAGAAACCAGTCTGCCCGACTATTTATCCATAGATGGATAAAGAATAGGTGGCATTAACTTGAACAGAATCGCAGCTTCGTCCACGATTTAAACTCACGTCACGGTTCCATTTCCAACAATAACCGCTACACTAAGTACGCCTCCTTGTTTTCATTTGTAATCATTTACAATAAATTCTAAGTGAAACCGGCTATTAAAATAGAATAACCAGTTAAGATTCACGTTTTGACATCTTATTTGTCCTAGACATGTACTTCAGCAAGTACCTGTATATATATATATATATATATATATATATATATATATATATATATATATATATATATACCTCGTATGTAACATTTAGATTAACCTTATATATAACATTATACAGATACATTCTTATGATCCGGAACTAACATTTCCGGACTCTTTTACTTTTCCTTTCTCTTTGTGTCTCTGTCTAGATACACTGCATGAATTAGATCAGATTTGAAAGCACAGATGCCAAAGCTTTGCTCTTTTGCAGAACAAATTCTTTGAAGTTATTCTTAGCGCCGGGCAACACGGAATTTCCATCGTACTAATGTGATGGATACACAGAACAAACGAATTTTAAATTTTGAACACATACCAAGCGCTTACTCATCGTCTCTTATTCAGCATATAGCTGTATTAATAATAATTGTTAGATTCTACTGTCTACCAGTGTGAATCGAACTCCCGTGTAACTATCGGCTAGACAAGACCTTCTCGAAGAATGAATAAAATTTTGAGAGAAGAATAAAAGTACAGAGGTTCATAGGGGCTGAATTTACTAGTTTACACTGATAAATCTCTTTATAAAGGAACACAAATCGCTGGATATAAAAACTTGTTTCCAAATATCATACACCGAGCAGAATGCCTCGTTGCGTGCAACGGCCATTAGTGATTTGTCGTTCAAATACGAAATATTCAAAACATGCAGGTCGTTTGGCCGAAGGTTACTTTTGGGTTTGACGTCGTAAATCTTTTTCGATGTCACAAACCTGCAGCCGATTATTCGTTACCTCCTCACTGTTCACTAAACTAATTTTTACCATTAAAAAATTCAAGAATTAAAGGTTCGTTTACATTAATATGGTTGATCAATTGATCGATTGATTTCAACCTGCTTAGAGTTATTTCATGCCGAGAGGTTAGGGAATTGTGTACGTTTGCGCTTATATTTTTAGTTTCTTTTTGTTTTTGTTTTTGTTTGGTTTGGTTTGGTTTTATCGCTCATTTATCATTGTAGGTCATTTAATGCCAACTCCTTTTTATACATATATCTAATTCATGATTTCTAAACTCACTTTGCAGATAACATCCGTAATCAAGCCAGAGCTCTTTTTACATACAGTAAAATGATTCCATTTAATTTTAAACGATTCAGTTTAGCATGAGTACAGTTTTTTTTTGTTTATACAGTCATTTGTTTATATACAGTTTTTTGTTTATATCATTAAGTATAAAAACGGTTCTATTTCAAACAACTCATTTTCGCATAAATACAGTTTAAATGTCAACAGTTCTATTTTATTTTTTGTTTGCACACAGTTAAACGATCGAACGGTTCTATTTCAAACAGTTCAGTTTAGCCATTTAACAATGTTAAATGGTTCCAAGTACTGTTATGTATTACTAACAAGTCAATTAAACATCAGCCATTTATTTACACACAGTTAAATCTAAAAACAGTTCTATTTCAGCTATATCAAACAATTCAGTTTAGGATATGTACACGATTTTTGTTTACACAAAATTAAACGGGAAAACATTTCCATTTCAAGCAGTTCACTTTAGCATAATTTAAATGTCAAACCGTCCTATTTGACCTATAGATTGGACTCTATTAGGTGCTACCACTCCGGGTCAGAGTTGACCTGGGAGCGATGGCAATGAAGGGATACTCTACTTTCCCCCAAAGCTCCTGTATTATTGCAACCTCACCATCAGATTAATTAGTGTTATATCCAGGACATGCGTTGGAGGAGTCTTACTCCTCTGCAGAGAAGCAGTCAATGTATAATCCAGCCCCCACCGATCAGAACATTTAGTTTCTAAAGATATTTTTTCACATAGGTAAAATATATTAGGCAATGTTACCAATACTAATGATTTCCATTTAGATTTATGTGGCCGTTAGATGGGAGCACAACAGGTACTTCCACACAGCGTTGAAGTGAAGCTGAGAGTAAGAGCAATCAAGCCAATTTCGGCTGACTATCACGAAATTTATTCCTACATATGGCATATAAGACGCAGGGGAATTTTAAAAGATATTTCTAGTAAAAAAAAAAATGTGCGCCTTATATGCCCTCAAATATGGTAGTTGTTTTATAATTCTATATCCATAACTATCTCGCTAACAGTTACAACCAATGTGATGCTGCTGATAACAATTAATCGAGCTTTGTTAATTTTAGTACACAATCGGGAGTATAGAGCAGGCTGAGAGAATCAGATTTCCTATAAATTGTTATCTAGTCTACCTCAAAAACGAAAATTATGTATCTAGCCATCGCCTTCGCAACATGCTGGCAGTGAAATAAAGTTAATTTTTAAGCGGGATGAAGCTGGTTTGAGTTCCGAGTCTAGCTGCTTAACGAAGACTACAGAAAACAGTACCCTACTATTTATACATAGCCTGGGAAAAAACATATGGATTCATGCCTTACGCATGATCATTAACGCAAAGTGAAAAGCAAAAAGTCTCGCCCACAGTTTGAATTGAGATCGTCAATTACATTTCCTACGACGCAAGCCGTTACGCTAAGTGTGTCTCCCATTATACCCGAAGAATCCGATCTTAGCGAGGGTGGCACGTTCTTTCCGGAGAACACCCCGGAGCCTGGTCTGGACTTCGGTCCGGAGCGTGGCTCTGCAAAAGGAACAATGGCAGACTTGAGGCTTTTAGGCTTCTAGTTTTTTGACTAGGCTACCTCCGGGTGGGCGAGCTGCTGTTTTGTCTCCTTTGTAACCTACATATGGCACTAGACCTCGCGTCTAGTTTAAGCCGTAAACTGGCATACGTGCCCGGACCCACATTTGGGTTCGTGAAACTGCTTGCCTCATTGCACCAAGTGAGCCGATGAGCAGCATAGACCAGCAGGGTTCGAGTCTCAGCTCGTTCCCGACGCCACTCCCCTTTATCCCCACTTTAATCGGCCTTCGGGCTTTTGACCTTGTGTCAAGTCTTGTCTGGTGGGAGGCAGCGACAAATATCAGCACGTTGAATAAGAAGTAATGTTGATGTCATTAAATTCTTCGTTTCAAGAAAGAGAATGGAGAAAACAGAACGATAATAGAGAAATAGATAAAGAAATATGGTAAAGAAAAACTTCAGAAAAACATTGACAAAGTTTTGATGAATGAGAACATTTGTATGCAACAATCTTTCGAATTCTTCATTGTTGTCTTTTGTTTTGCTTTCAATAATAAATATTCAATCAGTAAAGACAGAAAAAGCTCATTTCATTTGTATTAAAATATTTATATTTAGTTTGGAAAGTCGAAACTTAGAAGATGAAGTGTTGCTGAGAAGAGGTAGTATTAGATTCTATCTAATAGAGATATTTCTAGCGGCACTTCTAGCACCTACTGTGTTCATAAACAAATGAAATTTTATACATTTTCTACAATATATAGAACAATAGGATTTGTGCCGTTTGTAGATCTAATACAAGGTTGACATAATGGTGTTGCTTTGCGGGGTCTCGACGAAAGTTGCCGGTAACTAAGACGAGTTGAAGAGATGACGACGAGGTCACGACAGAAAAATACATTTTGTCACAGAAAAATTCCCCTCTCATTATAACTGTGTTTCAATCTCCAACTTGAATGGTCTCTAATCAGTAAAACTTGAAATATAAGTTTCAAACCAATGAAGGAATTGTTCTATTGTTGCCCACTCCAATTGGCTAGGGGCTGCTTCGCTAGCTCCTAAATTTAAGTCGTCACTAGTTCTCCACCGATGAATAGTAGTTGGTGACCCTAGTCGAGGGGGAACAAAAGGCTCCCTTTCAATAGCTACTCCACTTTCCCTTGATCCATACCTTATAATGCTAAGTGTTAAGCAAACAGCATCAAGTACCATTTTTAAATCTTTGGAACGACTCGACCTGGGATTGAACCCCGGTCTCCCGGATCAATGGCGAACACTCTAATCTTTAGGTCAGTGGACCGACTTATAACTAACAACTAACTCTTGACAAAAATCTAATCGTGTGATCGTTTCTAGCATCCACTGCAAGAATTCCCATGATTGACTCGTTGTTGTCGGTCACACAACCGGTTACTAGGTTTACTGGTGATATGAAGCGGCTACTACATAACATATGGCCACCACCATCACTACCACCAGAACCCTGGATGTCAAATGTGTAGAATATTTCCGGAGGTATAATTAAGAAGCATGTATTTACCCAATTCCTCCACCACTGGTAGTATGGGATATGTTTAATTCTTTAAACTGACTTGAATTTAACGTTTCCTTCTTTTAGAGTCGTTGTCTTTCCAAGGCTATAGAAATCGATTACTGGGTAGATGAATATGATTGACAAGCAACAGGTTTGGGAAAGTACAAATCGTGTTGGTGTTAGTTTGGGAAAGTACAAATCGTGTTGGTGTTAGTTCATAGTCTACAAGCAGTTACGTATGATTTGAGAGATTTGGTTAAGTTCAGAGTTACCCATGCTTTTTTTAGAACGACAGTAAAACGTGTTTTGAGGGTATTAACGTTATACAAGATGCCCCCATAAAATCTGAAATAAATGCAATGTTTTCTTCTTCTTATGAAATGACGGTTGGAAACCAACTGAAAAGGCTGGCTTAACCAAATTAAAACATAATGAAATAAACATGGGAGGGATGTCCTCGTGGTGTAATAGTTAAAGCGGTAGACTAAAGAATCGTCGTTAGTGAGTTCGAACTCCATTCGCGTTATTAGGTTCATTTTAGGACAAATACCCTAGGAAAAAGTATGAACCTCCTTATCTCTCCAGCTATGTGTTAAATAACAACACTGCTGTTCTTCTATAAGCATTGCTTTGGCATTAAATAACCCAAGAAAGTTGATATGCCATTAGACAAAGAAACCGAAACCTTAACATGGGAATTATTCTATCAATGTCCGTTTATCAATTTCTTTCGTCAGCCAGGGATGGGTGGCAATCGACGCCCTTTGAGTTCTGTGTTTACTTGTTGTTGTTTAATTGCATATGAACTTTCTTGAGTTATTTAATGCCTAATCCATCCTTCTAGAAGGACATTAGTTGTATTATTTAACCCATAGTTTTGAGGATAGAGGAGTTCATACCTTTCCCAATGGTATTTGTCCGAAAATGAACGTAATAGCGCGACTGGAGTTTGAATTCGCTTACAACGATTCCACTGTCCAACGCGTTAACCATTTCACCACGAAGACAACTCCTGAATTCTCTCACGTAGTTAGCGCCAATAAAACAGCCCCTGCATGGTTTTGCACAAATCTGGCTTCCATCAAGTTTAATTCTTTAACAGTTCTACATAAAGTTAAATGATATAAGAAATATAACATGAATAAGAAACAAAAATGACTATGTAAATTATTTGTATAAGATATTAGCATGGAAAAAGTATTATTTGTATTAAATGCTAGCGTGGAAAAAGTCTTATTTGTATTTGATCTTAGCGTTGAAAAAAGTCTCATTTGTATTTGATATTAGCGTGGAAAAGGTCTCATTTGTATTAGATATTAGTGTGGAAAAAAGTCTCATTTGTATTTGATATTAGCGTGGAAAAAGTCTGATTTGTATTAGATATTAGTGTGGAAAAAGTCTGATTTGTATAAGATATTAGCGTGGATAAAGTTTCATTTGTATTAGATATTAGCGTGGAAAACGTTTCAAGAAATGACTACTATAAAACGTAAATATAAATGAACAATAAATGTGATTCCCAAACGCCTTGGTATAAAATAATCGAAGACATTAAACTCGATCAAACGAGCAATCAAAGAACGTAGCTTCAGGAACAATTTTTTCACATGTAAATGCATGTCTATGATTAGTTAATACTTAATAAAAATCTTAAACTGAAAATCCTGGTTTTCCTAAACTTAATTGATGGATCTTTTAGAATTCATCTATGAGGAAAATCTTCTGGTATAAAATGTCAAATTACCTGTCCAAAAATAGATGATGCCTCAACTGTGAATTGCAAATGAAGATATTTACCAGAGGCCCAAGAAATAATTATCTTAAGATTATGGCTTCCTTATTTTTATTGGTGAAAGCAGGGCTTCTAAATGTCGTTCATATTGCCCCCTGACGTAGAATACATTTTTAACTGGATGAAAGAAAGCATAGAAGTCCACAGGGGGTGAATTTAATAGATTTATAAGTCTATTTAAAAGAGAGCAAAGATTACTGTATCATGTTGACTAGTTGATATTGTACACCTCTAAGTATAACTGATTGGAGGTGATGGCCCCGCGTGATATATCGTTCACATACGACCCGTTTAAAACATGAGTCGTTAAAATGAACGAACGATTCGGATCTGACTGAAAAAATCCGGATCTTTTCGGTGTCGTTAACAATGAATCCAATTATTCTCCCTCCAGCTATGGATAAATAGTAGGACAGACTGATTTTTTCAGCCTTGGTGAGGCAACTAGTCTAGGAGAAGGAAAACTCTGAATTCAAACCTGTTAAACTCCGCTTAAAAAAATGACCTTGTATCATATCCTGCCCGAGCGGAGGGGTTGGTAAATAGGTTAACAATGCATGCTGAATTCTAAATTATCCCTTTTTGTAACGGAGTGGGGGTGTCCTCGTAGTGTATTGGTTAAATCGTTGCACTGCGGATACGTATTAAGTGAGTTCGAACTTCAATCACGCTATTGCGTTCATTTTTCGACAAATATTTTTGGGAAAGGCATGAATCCGCTTATCACTGCAGCAATGGGTTAAATAATACCGCTACTGTCCTTCTAGAAGGATAGATTTAGCATTAAATAAACCAAGAAGGTTGATATGCCATTAAACAAACAAAATAAAAATTTGGTAACAAATTATGAGACGCCTTTAAAAAAGAGGAGATTATTTTATTATTAGAATAAAAACACAGATTTTAAAAAGAAAGAAAAAATGATCAAAAATAAAATTATTTGACAATGCCTGACATTTTGATTCTTATCTGAGCTAACAGATTTTAAATGAATAAAATTAAAATGCTCTGACCGAAAGGATCCGGATTTTTACTAGTTGATGGATGCACTACATGGACGCTAACTAAACGGCTGGAGAAGAAACTAGACGGCAATTACACAAGAATGTTGAGAGCAATATTGAACAAGTCCTGGCGACAACACCCCACAAGACGCCAACTATACGGCCACTTGCCTTCCATCACGAAAACTATACAAGTTAGACGAACCAGACACGCAGAACACTGCTGGAGAAGCAAGGACGAGCTTATAAGTGATGTACTACTATGGACCCTCACATATGGCCAAGAAAAATCAGGACGACCAGCTTGAACATACATACAGCAGCTATGTGAGGACACAGGATGTAACCCTGAAGACCTGCCAGAGGCGATGAATGATAATGAGAAGTGGCGAGACAGGGTTAGGGATATCCGTGCTGGCGGCATGACATGATGATGATGATGATTGCCATATATTTGTTAGTTTATTTGATTCACTGCTTTATTGATTTAAATAGCATGTCAACCTCTCTAGGGTTATTTTATACCGAGATGTTCAGGATTTGCATACATTCTAAATCTTTATATACATTTTTCTGTTGCTGTTTCTCGAGTATTTTTTCACATAGTTATATAATCTTAGGCATTCGTATAAAAGTTTACTCACAGATTAATGGTTTCAAGTAATTATTTCTATCTAATAATAGTCATTTGTTCATTACCTGTTATATGGTTTCAAGTTGCTAATAATAATCCTTTGCAAACAACTTCAAGTAATCTTTATATATTACATCTCATCTTGTTGTGCCATCAGCACGGATATCCCTGACCCTCTCTCGCCACCCCTTTTTATCGTTCATCGCTTCCGGTAGATCCCCAGGGCTACACCCTGTATCCTCACAGAGCTGCTGTATATAGGTTCAAGCTGGTCGCCCTGCTTTTGCACGACAATGTGAAGGGGTCCACAGGAGTACATCACTTATGAGCTCGTTCCTACTTCTCCAGCAGTTTCCTGCATGTCTGGCTCGTCTAACTTGGATAGTTTTCGTGATGGGTGGTAGGTGGCCGTACAGCTGCTGTTTTGTAGGGTGTTGCCTCCAGGACTTGTTTTATATTTACATACTATCAAATATTTTATCGAATATAGATAATTTTCAAACAGATCGATTTGAACTAAAGAAGGGAAACGAACGGCTCTAAGCGGACTTAGGAACAATGGCAATGAAGTGGTATTCCACAATCACCAGAACTTAAGAACGATCACTATCAGATTCAATGTTGTGTCAAACCCAGAACACCTTCTTTTTGAAAAGAGGATTTAACTCTTCTATAGGAGATACCGTAAACTTTTTATTTTAAGCGCCACTGACAGGACAGTTATTTTTCTGGGTGTTATTAAAGGATTCACTATTCTATCAATTATAACTTTTCTGTATTTTGAAACAAAATGAAAGACATAAATCTGAAAAAATTTTAAAAAATCAACCCCTCTCATCGTGGCCTCCAGTGAGAGTAATAAAAAAAATGAGTGTGATATTCGACTAATTAATATGGGGTGAATGGAAATTTAATTTTGTTTTCATCTATAAAAATGTTTGAGATCTGGTTTTAAGTATTGTTGAGAGAATAAAACAATAGAAATTTTAACGCTCGAAAACCATTGAGCCTTTTGTATTTCTGCTCCGTCATCCATCACTGACATAGCGGTCATCGGGGACAATGCTACAGACACCTTGAGAGGATCGAACTCAGTACTCAGTTGTATATATTTACCAACCCCTCTGCAACGTGCAAGATTTAAACAACGTTGATTTTAAGCGGAGTTTAACAGGTTTCAATTGAAATTTTTCCTTCTCCTAGACTGTTTTCCGCCCTAGTGCTGAAGATCCAAATCTGCCCTACTATTTACCCATACCTAGAGGGAGAATAATTAGATCCATACATTTCCCAATGCTATTAGTGCTATTTGAAATGCAAACAGCATCGCTCAGGATTTGAACTCGTGCCATCGTGTCCATTTCCTACCACGATAACCATTAAAACACGAGCACCTCAGTCCTCAGATGCAATTGATCTGTCAGACTAGCTCGACACAAAGACTGACTGGTGGGTTGATTTAAATAAGACATCAGTTACTGTAGGGTAAATTATGTCTACAGGTTAAGGAATCGCATTCTTTGTACGTTTGTTTACATTCTTGTGTAGACTAAAGGAACAGCTACATAACAATTTAAATGGACGTAAAATGTGTTCTTTTTTCTTCTTTTACTCTCATTTTTTAAATACAAATCATTCTACATTGATTTATTTTACACATAGATTGGACACAAAGTGGTACAACAATACCGGGTTAGAGTGGGACTAGGAGTAATGACAATAAAGAGGTTTTCCTCCCTCTCTAGATCTCCAAAACTGGACCCTTGCAATCAGATGCAGTTGAGTGTCATACACAGGACGCTCCTTACGTATAATTGTCTAGAATCAACCTACAGGATTTAAAGAATCTGTCAGAATTGTATGTGTACGTAAAAATGTTGCAAATACATAAGACAAATGAATTTGGATTTCGCAGAGTGCTTTTTAATATGTTGTAAGGCAGCAATTTTTATGGGAGTAGCCGTGACTTTTACGCTGATATAAGGTAACCATGGTTTTATCGGAAAAAACAGAATTGACTTGAAGGAATCGAATATATCTCGAATAATTTTGTTAGGTATATAACTAATTTGCGTTTGATTGATCTATAATCAAACACAGTCTCCAAGAGTTTAGTGGAATGCGATTCAGAAAATGGACACTCGACTCTTTAATCAATATGAATGCACTTATTTTTATCTGTCTATTTCTCAATCTATAGTGCACATTACATTTCCTGTGCGAACTCAGAACGCATTGACACCGATTTTTACGAGTATTGATTGAAAGTGGGTATCTACCCCAGATAGGGGACTTATTGAGTGTGTGTGTGTGTGAGAGAGAGAGAGAGAGAGAGAGAGAGAAAGGGAAAGAAAGACAGAGAGAGAGAGAGAGAGAGAGTGCAGTGAACCTGTTTTGTTTTTAGAGAGAAGCAAACAACTCGTTGGGTGATCGTCTAGTGATTAGAAAACGAATCAGAAACTTAACTACCTTTTTAGACTTAGACCCTTTGCTGTTTTGTTTTTTTCAGCAGAATTCGTTTGCCGAGTGGTGAGGTCTGTCTTTTTAACCAAAAATAGGAATCGTGCTTATCATAACGGTTATTGACGTGGAAAATGAAAGCGGCAACCCGAGTTCAAACTCTGAACGAGACTGTTCACATTTAACTTCGTATTAATGCCCATGAGAAAGACATGAATTCATCCATTCTCTAACAAGCAATGCATCAATAGTCGGGAAGACTGGGTTCGTTAGCCTTGGTTGTGCAGGAAGCCTAAGAGAAGAAAAACTCTTAATTCAAACCTGATTTACTCCGCTTAAAAACTGATATTTTATCTCATCCTGCCTATGGCGAACGCGTTAAATGAATATATTCTTTACTAAAAATATCTAATAACACCAGAAAAACCTGCAGAAAAGTAATGTTTTAAAATATGAATAAAATCGTTATAAGGTTTTTGCTTGATTTCAAAGAAAACCTCAAGCCAACTGGAGGTTGGATTACCGGATTTACATTTGTATTCAAAAGTACAGTTAAAGAGGATCTCACTCACCATAGGCAGTTTTTGCACATTTGCGTAAAATAGTGAGGGCTGAGTTGATTACCCGATGTATGAGGCGTTGCTGAATAGAAATTCCATAGAATCTGCGCAATACTCCATTTCAAAATGAACTAGTATCACATTCTGTCCTTGAAGTGTGGGTTATAGATTGATCTTTAAATGTTTTTGAAAGAATTTCAAGTCCCTTGTAAGAACATTTTGTGCTTTGTTCTTAATCTCTTTGGCCTTCTCCGAACTGTCAACCTGACTTCTTCAACCCACTTTGTCAAGACTTTGTTAATTGTTACCTGGTTTGAAATCAGTGTTTTCCTTCTTCTAGACTGATCTCCTTACCAAAGTTAAAGGAAACAGTGTAAGCTACTTTTTAGCTATAGCAGGAGGGAGAATATTTGGATTTATACCGTTCCCAAAAGTATTAGCGTGATGTTAAACGCAAACAGCTACGATCAGGGTTTGAACTCTTGTGCCGGACTCATTTTCCAACGACGATAATCACTCCGCCATGTTCCTATCCTATAATGTTTTACGTGTATAATTTAAAGGCAGGGAAAACCCACTATATAAGTACAAATTTTGAAGTTAATTCTAACGGGAGACCAAAATAGAACATTGGGTTCGAATAAGAGACCATGGATTTGAACTATGTATTCTTGAACGATACAATCATCATCATCATCATCATCATCATCATCATCATCATCTCGTGCCACTTGCATGGATATCCCTGACTCTCTCTCGCCACTTTTCCCTATCGTTGATCGCCTCTGGCATGTCTTCAGTGCTACATCCCGTATCCTCACAGAGCTGTTGTATGTTCGAGCTGGTCGTCCTGCTTTTGCTTGGCCATATGTGGGGTTCCATAGGAGTACATCACTTATGAGCTCGTCCCTGCTTCTCCAGCAGTATCCTGCATGTCTGGTTCGTCTAACGTGGATAGTTTTCGTGATGGGAGGCAGGTGGCCGTATAATGCAAGATTTGGCTTCGCTCGTCGGAGTTTTGTGGCATATCAATCCTCGTGAGTTATTTAATGCTAAGTCCTGCTTACATATTTCTAAGAGAGTAATTTGTAGGTAATTTTATTTTTAAACCTGTTATTTGAGCTTATTTGTTTGCTTACAGTTATATAGTTTTACATATTTCTACCAAACAATAATATAACTTGGCAACAATTTTACTTTTTAAATGTTGTCTAGATTTCTACAACTGATTTAGGGTATTATTGCACTGCTGAATCAGGAAATGGCATCCGTCTCTCTCTATCAGGTAAGATTTTTATGCTAAGTTGATTTGAAAAAAATCAGATCTTGTGACGAAATCGATTACATTTTTGTGGCACAATCAGCAGTTTTTTGCCATCACATCCTAAATATGCTTTTAAGAGAAAAAAATGTTTTGCCAACAACATATATTCATTGCCTGATAGAAACATCGATTACTGTAAACGGAATGGCGGGCATTGATAAAGGTAAGTACACGTAAATTGCATCTTGCTTCACCATTGTTCAAACTTCAGGGTTTGAACTTCCGTTTCTTCGAACTCCTGGAATGCTCAGCGGCAGGTAAGTCTCTCTTCAGATTCCAACAGTTGTCAGCCATCATGACTGCGTCCCAATGACCCTTATACCTGGTCTCCATCTCTTTCAGGTCCTGATGGAATCTCTCCCCCTGCTCGTTACTCATTAAATCCAGGTTCTCAGGAAACCGGTCCATATCTGAAAATAGTTTGTGCATCTTGACGCTCATGTTTCAGCCCAGGTTTCTGAGAGAAGTCAGTATGTTGTTGGCAAGTTCTACGTAGTTTCTGGCCTTATTGTTCCCAAGAAAGTTCTTCACTACCAGAACACTTCCAGTTCCACTTCGTTCATTGAGTTTTCGAACTCTAGATCTCTGATGACCAGGCGGATCCGAGGACCGTCAAAGATGCCTGCTTTCAATTTCTCCATGGTCGATCCTGGAAAAGCTTGGCACAAGTAAGTGAAGCAGTCACCATCCTTGTCCAGAGTCTTGGTGAACTACTTGTTTAAGCCGAGCTTGATATGCAGTGGTTGGAAGAGTATTATGTCTCTGTCCACCAGAGGGTCGTTGATAACGTTTCTTTCTTTGCAAGGCATCAATTCCTCCCGCAAAGGCCAGTCCTTCTTCGTGTAATGCTGACCACCAAATTTTGGAAGATTTCGAGGTTTTATGACTTCAAACTGATCCCTTTTCGACATAATCCCCCAGAACTATCAGACCTGAATACTTCTTGTTATTAAAATAGTCATTTCCAATCAAAAAAATTATTCGACATGACATTTTGCCCCCATCAACTTCTTCTAAAATGCTCCACACATGCGTACATGTGAACAAAAACGTAAAAAACGACATGTGGCCATAGCTCAAAAACTTGACCTGATTCAGCAAAACAAAGGTGATCGTTGGGTTCAGCGCATCAGATTCTTCCTAAATCAGCTAACAAAACGCAGACAATAAATTTGTTGTTGACCAGTGTAATTCTATCTAATAAATATATATTGTTTGCACACAGTTAAATGGTTTCAAGTATTGTAATTTGATATTAATCATTTTCTTTTTCAAGTATTCCTATGTGATAGACATAATTTGCAAGCAATTGTATGGTTTCAAATAAATAATAGTAAGAATCATTAGGAAATGATTGACCAGTTCTATTTGATGTGCAGATGGAACGATAACAGGTATCACCAATCTAGGTGATAGTGTACTTGGGAGTAATCACAATAATGTTCCAGTATTATTTACCAAACCCACGACCTCAAAGAGGATGTTTAACGAAGTCAATTTTTTAAGCGAATAAAACTGAGTTGAATTAAGTGATTTCCTTCTCTTAGGCTTGTTACCTTATCAATGCAAAAGAATCGTGTTAAAAGAGCTAAAGTACTATATTCCCACCAGTTTGGGAAGAACACATGGATTTATTTTGATTGTGATAGATGACAAACTAGTCCGTTGCTTTATTTAAGCTTTATTGTATACAACTGAACTGTAGTGTAGTTAAGATGAAGATTCTTTAGCATTTATAGAAAGTTTAACCAGAGTAATTCAACTGTGTTTGATTTTACCACCGTGGTAAAGATCTAAGAGAATTTAGAGGACGGTAGTATCAGGAAAAATATTGTTTTAAAATCGATTATAAGAAAAGCAAAGTAGATGCTTTCGTTAAGAAAGAGATGGTATTATACATAAATTTGAACAATATCAATACTTGGTTGAATATGTCTCAGAAAAATGTAATAAAAGCTGATAAAAAATAAACGTTTGTCTCGTTCAGCCTTTCCTGATTACAATTCAATCGCCAGGTCATAGATTGTCTGTATTTTTAGATGCATCATCACGTTCCAAATAGTGATGTTGTTATATTTTTGGTTGTTTTTTTCTTTCTTTCTTTAATACAATGTTTTGAACGACTATCTCTCGGAAAGTTTTAAGGTGTCATGATGTTGAAATACTTGATTCTGTCGTCAATGATCTAGCACAAACCAAATTGGAAATCAATTGGAATCCCTATCATTAATTCGGAAGGAATTTCTTTCTATTTTCCCCTTTGTGCGCTAATAGTTTAATTAAGTAGAAAACGGATTAATTTGAGAATGAATAATCTATTTCGGAATGAAATTATTCGATGTTGTTTGTCTTTCTATTGGACTCTGAGATAATGACGTAAGTAAAATGCAATCAACACGTGATTATTTTTAATGTCTATGATGAAAAAAAAAAACAACAGACAATTAAACGTTTATAAAATTGTATATTTAACCGCTTTCTGATATGAATCATTCAATTTACGCAACTGTCAATGTTTTGAATTAGAGGATTAATTGAAATCTCAAAAAATGAGGCAAATTATTTCTGTTATATATATATATATATATATATATATATATATATACGAAGTTCTTTTAGAAAGTATCAAAACTGAAGCTGTATTTACCATGACAGGAATAAGCGATAAATAAAGAGTTAATTTTCTTTAGCATAGTTACCTTACCATTCAACTCACTCATCCTCTGCTGAAGACCTCCAAAAAGCTGTCTTTGTTTTTACCCTAAACTGCATCCGTTTTGGGGCTCGGGGTTGGGCGTCACTTCACAAAGGTATTTCCTGTTAAGATCCCAACTAAGAGGTAATTAGATGTGGCTAAAGAATATTGTCATTAGATAGGAAGGAATACGTAAAAGACACCCTGTAAACTTGGGCTTCTAATACGTCCACTCTGTTTCCCGCCGAGTTATAACTTTCAGCAAAGAGAAGAGTCCTGGATATGACACTAAACTGAATCTAATGGCAAGTTTTCACTTACGAAGATCTAGGGAGTGTGGAGAACCTTTTATAGCCATTACTTCCTGATCCACTCTGAATCGTAGTGGTCGTACCTGCTTGGGTTCCATCTATGGGTCAAATACATCTTTAAAAACTATTTATATTCATTAGAACCGTGTACAAAAAATTCAAATATTAGAAACAAATCCACAAAAAATATAAATATGAACGTGCAACGAACGCGATTCTCTAACCTTATAGTACTAGATATGTTGACATACTCTTAATATCAACTGACTAATCAATCAATCACGGTAGAATTAAACAATGAATAAGACGTTAATTTTTCATAACATCGTCCGTATCCTTACCCTCAATCATTTCACTCTTGTTGAGGAATAAGGTGCCCTCAAAAAGGATGTCTTGGTTATGACACTAAATTGTATCTGGTGGTGATCCTCCACTTCTGGAACACTGTGATATTTAGAGTACATCTTAGGTGCCATTACAACCAATTCCACTCGTCGCTGCAGTGCCTGTTAGGATGCCATCTATGAATCAAATAGATTTGTTTGAAAATTATTTGTTTGTGAAAATTGATTGGTTGAGTTTTATGACATATCAAACTTTATTTGTTATTTAACGCCAAATCTTGTTTATCCGTATGTGTTTGGGACATAATCCTCATCATTATCTCGCGCTATTAGTACGGATATTCCTGACCCTCTCTCACCACCCCACATCGTCCATTGCTTTTGGCAGGTCTTCCGGGCAACATCCAATATCGGCACAGAGCTGCTGTATGTATGTTCGAGCTGGACGTCCTGCCTTTACTCGTCCCTGGGAAGGTTTCCACAGGAGTACATCAATTACGAGCTCGTCCCTACTTCTCCAGCAGTGTCCCGCATGTCTGGTTCGTCTAATTTTGATAGTTTTCGTGACGTGTGGTAGGTGGCCGTACAGTAGCTGTTTTGTGGGGTGATGTCTCCAGGACTTGTTCAATATTTCACGAGTTGCATCCATATAGCAATATCGATACTTCAGCTGCTTGGAAGAGACTGCGCTTCATTTTATCGGTCAGGTCTGACTTCCATACGACTGATAGACTATGGTTAGCTGTCCATGCCTTTGCCAGTCGTGTGTCGATGTCTGTCTCGGTTGATGAGACACTACTCCCTAGGTAGGTAAACTTGTCAACCAATTTCAGTGCGGAGATGTCGCTTGTTTGATTGAGGCACATATATTCCATCTTGAGTGCTTTGACATGGAGGCCGATGCCTGCAGTAGCTCGTTCCAGACTAGGTTGCAGGGTTTCGGCTTGTGCGGGTGCATTTGCCAGAAGTGCTATATCATTAGCGTAGTTAACGTCAGTATGGGATATAAATACCTGAAATAAGTTTTTTTAAACTAATGAATTATAATTGTCATTAAATAGAATTATCATGGAAAGGAAGATATAATTCTTTCAACCATTTGATTGTATGAAAATGGTATATATTAATAATAAATTGAACTTACAATTGTTTGCTTGGGATTATCAATTCAGCCACCAGAAACGATATAAGTAAGCAAGGAAAGCTGGCGATCGGAGTCGAGGGCGACCAGAAAGCTTCCTTTTCAATAGCTACTATACCGAAGTGTAGGGGAGGGGACTACCCCTTTCCCTAGATTGCTCCACATTACCCTTGATACGTACCTTATATTGCTAAGTGTTAAGCAATGAGGTATCAAGTACCATTTTTAAAGTCTTTGGTATGATGCGACCTGGGATTGAACCTAGGTCTACCGGACCATTAGGCAAACACTCTACCCACTAGAGAAGTTCGCAAATTATTGTTTTTATTTTTATGGATTCAACTATTCTTATATCAGTGCCAACAATTCATTGTCAACACATGAAGTGCAATTTTTTTTTCAAACTGCAATGTATGCATTTAGCCAATTCCACTACTACGAGGAGAATATGACATAAGACCAATTTTTAAACGGGTTAAAGTGTTGTATAATTTTCGGTTATGTCAGTAATAATAATACAGATACAAATACTGGCAGCCTCTGTCGTTTCAGATACGAACGGGTTTATTAATTTCTGGCTTCGGTTCATGTCGACACGAGGGGAGAGGTAATTTACTAAGCTTTTTTGCTTAGATGTAGCACAAGGCTGCATGAATTGGGCACCCAATGAGAATCGAACTCACTCGTGTAGGTTTGCTAGTCTACCTTGCTAACCATTACACCACCCGAGGTGCCCAACACGAAGGGAGAGACACAATTCTTAAAAGCCTATGCTAACCATACTATGCTGACCCCACCCCAACGCGCGGCGCATCTTGTGATGTTTAAAATCTCAATTCATCTCTGCCGGTCGAGATCCGAAAAACTCAATCGCATGCCTCATAGGTAGAAAACTCAACTCTGTCTTTTCAAAATCCTCAAATTCTCAGGACCATCTTTTCTGGCATGACATCATCCACACTCCAGTCCCATTTCCTGACTTGGGGTTTATTATGACAAGTGGTAATTGTCATATCCTTTCCGCACGAGCGTAAGACTGCACTAAATGACTATTCACCTGGACTAAGAGACCTGAGTAGTTCAAAGCCTTACCAAACTGAATGATAAAATATAATTAAAGAAAAATTATTAATATAAAAAAAAAATCATTCCTTAATTATATAATAAAAGCTGGTTTTATTTCAAAGTTTTCCTTTTCCGAGACTAGTTGTCTAACAAATACAAAAAAAACCCCAATCGGCCCAACTATTTGCCCGTAGATGCAATATCAATATATAAAATTTACCCGTAGATGCAATATCAATATATAAAATGATATTTATGATTAGAATGAAAATTTACAAATTAATCAAATTTCGATATAAATAACCATAAGAAGTAGATATACCGTTAAACAAATTACTTATTCCAGTGTGTTTTCTATTGGTGGAAGTACCTCTGAAATTCCTCTTTTGATATGAGGTAAAACTTCAATATGTAATTTCTTCTAATATCTTTCATGTCTTCTAATCTATCTGTTGGGCTTGGTTAATGAAGTTCTCAGTGAAGTCATATTGAGGTTACAGGTTCAATCCTGACTACAGATTAAAAAAAACCCCCAAAAACAAGGAATACTTATCGCTTTAGGCTTATACCCGGTTATGGTTAACAGAATTAGAGCAAGCTACTCCTGTTGATTAAATAAAATGTTTAGTTTGGTTCGGTTCTATGGCATATCAATCATTGTATTTTATTTAATGCCAAATCCATTTTTACACATATAAACAGTTCTATTTCAAACAATTCAGTTTAGTATAAGTATAGTTCTTTCTTTACACACGGTTAAACATCAAAACAGTTTTATTTCAAACAATTCAGTTTGACATAAGTACACAGTTTTAATGTCAAAAACAGTTCTGTTTCAAACAATTCAGTTTAGAATAAGTACACAGTTTCAATGTCAAAAACAGTTCTTTTTCAAACTTTTCAGTTTAGCATAAATACACAGTTTAAATGTCAAACAGTCCCATCTCAAACAATTCAGATGAGCATAAGTACTCACTTCTATTGACCCGTAGATAGGACCCCATCAGGTGCTACCACTCAGGGCTAGAGTGATCCAGCGAGCGATGGCAATGAAGGGATACTCTGCATTCCCCAAATCTCCAGCATTACAGGAACCTCACCCTCAGATTGTTTAGTGTCATATCCAAGATACTCTTTGGGGGAATCTGACCCTTCTGCAGAGATGAATGCGGTGTAGTTACCCTATTTACCAACCCCTCCGCTCGGGCAGGATATGACACAAGGTCAATTTTTAAGCGGAGTTTAACAGGTTTGAATTCAGAGTTGTCCTTCTCCTCGACTAGTTGCCTCACCAAGGCAGAAGAACCTAATCTGACGGGGAAGTAAAGGATTCGATTCGAAATTCCGTATAGGCTCTTGACTTCGACAGGAAAAGCCTGAAAAATGCCGAAGGACGCATGGTTGGAAAGGCTGTGAATATAAAAATAAATATGAAGACTATTGTTCAAAAACTCTAAAGGATAAAAAACAAGAAAACGTCACACAAATTAACGTATGATTAGTATGCAAGGTATTATATTCATACAGTCACCCTTATTCAACAAAAAATGCTAATCAAAAGATATCAAAACAACAACACTTATCGACATATTTTACCAAAAACAGGAGTCGCATTTAGTGAAACGGTTATCATCATAAGAAAGGGAATTAGTGACCCAAGTTCAAAGTCTGGACTAAGCTGTTTGCGTCTACATTCATTCACTTGAATACGGCATGAATATATCTGTTTCCGTTACTCCTGCTTTGGGTAAAGAGTGGGGACAATTGGGTTCTGTACCCTTGGTTAAAAATGTTGTCGATAAAAAACAGATTGGCGAAATCAGTTATTCGCCTGGGAGTGTAGAATAATATAAAACGGTCTTGAAAAACTGTTAGGCCAGCCCGAGGTCATCTGAAAACATAGCATTGATAATACGAAAAGATCACGTGATCAGATTATCCGAGAAGTTTAGAAATACGATAAAGTCAATAAGACAACGACAGCTGATCGAATTCTATATCATCTCTGATTACTGAAAGTTCTTTTAGTCTGACGGGTGATGTGAGATGGAAGTCGCAAATACATGTAATAAGTGTAAATCACAAAGACACATTTCGCCTGAGTTGTTCAGCATCCCAACACAGAAGAACTGAAGGCAGTTGGTGTCGTAGCGATGAACAAAAACAAAGATGGTGACACGAAAGAGTCATCGACATAACCACACGGGGTGACAAACAAGACAACCAAAGAACGATGAACAGCGTTGCAGTAAGTTAGGACAGCGCGATATAAATTTTGAAAATAAAGTAATCCAGAAAACAACACTCAACCAGAAGAAAAGCACTGAAAACAAACCAGCTTTATTCAATTGAATATTGTCCTTGTGTCACGTCTTACCAGTAGCAAAGGGGTTGGGTAAATATATACTTTAGTAAAAAAGACTTTTAATAAGACTTGATGACTCAAAAGAAGCTTAATTTTGAAAATCAAACGGGAACAGAATTTTTTCACTAGTTTTCAATATCAACATTGATCGGGTAATTAAACGGAGGTTGCGAAATTAAATAGAAATGTTCCATTATTTTCTCTTCCAACACTGTAAGTTTTGTCTTTACACGAATAGGTGTCTAAAATAAAGTAAAATTTTCTAAATTTGAACAAAACTATTTATTACGTTTTGGTCAGACTTTTAATAAAATCTTCTGCCTATTACAGGGTTGATTATCAGATTTGCATGTGTACTTAAAAGTCGTTGTTTTAGCGTAAAACCAACACAATTAACTAATGTTTCTTTGTTAGATTTTAAATCGCTGAAACTTTTTTCCATTTCATGATAAGCAAACAGTACAAAAAATGCGCTAGCTTTGTCGTTATGTACTTGGTACTTTTTTCGGCCTTTTCATAAATATATTCTGTGTTAAAAATACACCAGTAAATTGTTAATATATATATATATATATATATATATATATATATATATATATATATATATAATTAAAAAAATGTGTCAAAGTTAATATTTTCTTATCCTAGCATCATTTTTTTTAATTCTATTTTATTTTATTCTATCTTATTTTTATTTTTTTGCATTTTATCTATATATCTTATGACTGCTGCAGTTTTGGCCTCTTCAAATAAGTTTTCAGAAAAAAAAATCTATGTTAGTTGGTTAGGTTTTATGGCATATTAACTCTTGTAAATTATTTAATGTCAAATCCTGTTTATAACTATTTATCAAATACATAATTTGTAAATGAATTGGTCTAGGTAAAATTTTAAACAAACAAGAGCTCATTTGTTTGCGCAGAGTTAAATGGTTTCAAGTATTCCTATGTAACTCAAGCAATTCAATTTAAACAGTCATTTTTTTACACAAATTTAAATGTTTAATAGTTCTATTTGACCTAGAGAAGGGTCCCTTATAGGTAATAACACTCAGAGTTAAAGTAGACCTGGGAGTAATGAAAATTAAAAGGTACTCTAAATTTCACAAAGCTCCTCAAGTGAAGTCTTTCCATTAGATGGTCTAGTGTTATATTCTGGACACTTGTTGTTGGAGGGGGTCGTAACTGTCTGCAGAGATGAAGTCGGCGTATTCTGCAGTTCCAGCTAACTGTGCTGAGAAAAATATAGTCTATATGTCAAAGCAATATCTACAGGATTTGAAAATTAAGCAGAGCGCTTCTTGGCAATTACTAAAAAAATATCCTTGAAAAATTCTAATTAACCTTTGTCAAAAATTGACAATGTCTCGCCTAGACTTCATTAAGTCATCAGGATAGAAGTCTAGATATCATCATTTATCAGTTTGTCAGCAATGCACAAAACTTCATTTAAATTTTTGAATTAAATAAATGATTAACGATTCAGTATCGACCCTTTTTTAACTACTCATGAAGAGTCAAGTTAGACGTCTACAGAAGCTCGAAATGGACCGCCATACGGCTTGAATGAGCTACAGTTAATAATAGTACCCCAAATAAATTTGTAAAACGTGCATCAAATATGCTAGGATTATAATATGATATGGATACTACTGCTATACATTTATATAAACACACACACACACACACACACATATATATATATATATATATATATATATATATAGTATTTTTTACCTCCTCACTAACTGAAATCAAGACACATCTCATGTATCACTTGGATATAATCGTTTTCCAATCCAGCTATTGGATATTTTCCTTCGGTTTATCTTTCCTATTGATTTTAGCTTATATTTTTCTTTAATATTATTTTCACTCTATACGAGATTTTCACAACAATTTGTAGATTTTATTGAAGTCAGAGGGTCACCAAATCTTCTCAAGTCTCCATAAGACTTTAAGTATTCTTGTTGATTTTAACAGGGCTCTTGCCAAGATGATCTCTATTCTTCTTCTGATTTCCAATTCCCCAGTCTCTTTTACAAGTCTTTGAAGACCGTTCCAATGGCATCAACTACAATTGATATTACAATTACCGACATGTTCCACAGCTTTTTTCAGTTCTCTGGCAAGATGCAGTTATTTGTTAACCTTTTCACTTTCTTTGGACCACTGACACAAACAAACCCACTTGGAGATAATTTCTTTCCTGCTCCTTAAAAGAAACTCTTGGTATGTTGTTCTGGCCAGTATTGGGTGAATTTTTGCTTCTCATTTACTTGGGTGGATTCTGATGTGTTCATATAACATTTGTCAGAATGGCCCAATCTTAATCTTTTGCACTGTTCTCAGTGGCTACATAGCCACATAACTACACATGGTGTTTTTCTGAATATTATCATTTCTTACTTTCTTGTAATTGATTCAGACCGTATTGTTTTGTTGGTTGATAGGTTTGATGGATTTTAATGGCTGTATGAGGTTTGGAAATAATGCACGTTGTACGTCCATATTTACTCTTCAGTAGTAGATATTTAGTTAATTGGGTTTTATGGCATATCAACCTTGTAGCTTATTCAATGTCAAATCCTGATATATATATATATATATATATATATATATATATATATATATATATATATATATATATATAATTTACAATGGGCTCTTAACCAGAAATATCTGAATATTTGAAATTTGAATAATTTATTAGTCCTAATGGAATTGTTCCCTACTCCAGATTTACTGGACTGAAGAATACCTTATATATATATATATATATATATATATATATATATATATATATATATATATATATATATATACTAGTTTTTTTATCTAATTGATCTGATGAAGTCCTGTTAATTTTTTTCGTGTTTTTGAAAATTTCAAAAATGCGTAACAGGATGGAAATAAATTTATAATCCTTTGTGATTGGTTTCGTTGTTTTTTCTTAAAGAAATATATATATATATATATATATATATATATATATATATATATATATATATATATATATAATAATTAATAAGTGAATAGTTAATAGGCAACATTTTTTAACTAGCCAGATCTCATTTTTTGCACAGAGATAATGGTTTCAAGTAAGCTATTTAACACTCGTAATTCAACATTATTTATTCGTTTGCACTGATAAATGGTTCTAAGTATTGCTAAGTAATTATAATAATTCAATCTAAAAGTCATTTTTTTTTTGCACACAGTTAAATATTTTCAAGTATAGAAAATTATTAGTTATTACTATTTGACTCATAGATGTGACCATATCAGGTACTATCACTCCGACTCAAAGTGGACCTGGGAATAATGACAATGACTCGTTGCGATGAGGGGATTCTTACCTGACTGCAAAGATGCAACCGGCATATACTACAGCCACTGTTGACAGGGCTGGTATTATATTGAGCTGCTATTAAAATAAATTCAGTTTCTCTATTAAGGTTTTTGTATTTTCTTGAGATGGTTATTTTATTTTATTTATTTGTTGTTTTTTGTGGGGGTTGTTTTTGTTTTTGTTTTTGTTTTTTGCGGGGGTGTCTTTCTGGTTCTGGGTAGTTTTCCCTTTTGTCTTCTATTCGGGTATTTTTTATTATGGTTGGCATTTATTCAGTTGCAGAGATGATCTCTCATGGACGGACGGGAATTCTTTAAAATAAGAAACAATGTATGCAATCGTGACATGGTGTCTTCCAAATAGGTACTTTCTTGGATGTTGTTCATTTTGACGCTAAATGTATTTCAGATTTCTTCAGTTCCAAACAATTCATTTTTTATGTTATATAACAATTCCTGCTTTCTATTTTGTTGTTTCTGTGGCTCTAGTTTGCTCCAGAAATGTTTCGTCTCCGAAAGCATTTGACACAGTGAAGGATTGTCAAAAGGCTCTATTAGATTTAACAGTGCTTCTTATAACCCGCACAATAAAGTACATGAATTAAAGAAATAATCAAATATATGTTGCAAAATATGTATTAAACTAATACATTGAATTCACTGCGTAATAATGATTAGCTTTGACAAACCCAGATCATTTCATATGCCCAATAAGGAATTTGTCTACAAATCCATTTGCCTTTTAATATAATAAAAAAAGGGTAAAAGGACATTTATGAATAAACACCTGTTTTTTCATTGTATTTGTTTCCAATATTTTATACCGAATAATTATGTATCGAGAAAGGAAGCACTTTTGTAAGTAATCAACAACAGCGAACATACACGATAAAATCGAAGGAAATAGTGTTGACACAAGAGTTTATTATTATTTCGAAATCAAAAACCAGAGGAAATATTAGATAGAAAAAACAAACAAACACTATACTGCCTCCTGTCAGCCATTAACACAATGTCCTCGTTTGTAATGAAATTCTGGTATCGTGATTTTAGAATCTTCTTTGATGTGATAAAATGTCTTGTGCTGTTTTAAGCAAATGAAATAATCACTTATCTGAACGAATTCTCTTGACCGAATAAAGCTTACACTAAACAATGATTAACGAGTGTGTGATTTTTGAACTCTCAATACATACCAGGTAGGTCAAAAGTTATTTTCTAATTCCAGAAACAGTATAAACTAGCTGAATAACAATTCTACTCAAGGTGAAGAAAGCATAACTTTAATAACAAATGCAGCCAGATTAATAAGGAAATGTCAAAGTCCCATTCTACTGATGCATCTTTATAATCAACTTCAAATTAAAATGATTCACAATCAATTGCTATTAAACACTCATCTTTATTTCTTTAAACACTTGTTTCACCATCTTTATGATTTGATGAAGGTTCATGAAAACCATAAGGTTTTAACGTCGACTTTCCTTCATGATAAATTCATCAAATTATGAATACTTTGTTTTTCGATTTTCTCCATATTGTCGGATTCTTTTCCTTATTTACTCACTTATTTATGATTAAAATAACCGGAAAAGTAGATAAACTGAACACTTACAACGGGTTCAGTAGTAATATTTCGTTCTTTATTCACACAAGAACTTATAATCTTATCGGATTAACCAAGATCTACCATTTCTCGATTCCTTATATATATATATATATATATATATATATATATATATATATTAGTTTTTATATATGTTTGATAGCCTGGACGCTTTTCTGCGACCACGGGTTTCATGATGTCTTAATACGACAATAATTAAGCAGAGAAAGAAAGATATTGGATAAATCGACAAAATCGAAAAATACAGTAAAAAGAACGTTAGAATTGTGTACAACTCTTTTTGTATATGTGTGTGTAAGCGTGTGTGTTTGCATGCATTATATCAGCATATTTGTAAGGCCGTATAAGTGATTTTTAGTATGTGTGTGTGCAATGATACAAGTGCCAGGTGGCAAATCTGAGGTTATCTCCTAGATATATGAATCACGGTGTGTAGCGGAAGTCGTGTGTGTGTGTGTGTGTGTGTGTGTGTGTGTGTGTGTGTGTGTGTGTGTGTGTGTGATGATGAACAAATTATCCTCATCATTGCAGTACGAAAAAAATAAACTTTTGATTCGTAAGAATAATAGAATACGGTGTAAGGTGGATCAAAACGTAAGAATATCATGGTGATGAGACATGTTATATAGTAATATACTATTGTTGTATAGTATACTACGCGTATACAAATATACACAGGAACATAATCAACTGATAATGAAGACTTCAATAACGAACGAACACACCTCTTTATAAAAATATAAATCTTTCACACTTTTTTTTCCAAAAGATGAGGTTTGTTGTGTGTGAGAACTGAGTGGAGATAAGGACGGGCTGCTATATTGACCCAAGTTCTTCTCTCGACCATAGCAGCACTTCTTTCGCATCTTGGCTTGGGTTGCTCAACCGGGGGTCGCTAAATGCCCAAAGCTCTCAATCTGCAGCTGGTTCTCACTGTCTCCAACGGATTCGAACCGCCCGAGCACCTGGTTATATTATTTTCTACTACCCACCTGTTTCCGCTGTTCCTCCGCTTATTTACACAGGTGCATCTCTTGATTGACGGCTCGGTCGAGGGTCAATATATAACACTATGGTGTATTATTTTTTTGTATCCGTGTGTGCGTGCGTGTGTGTGTGTGTGTGTGCAGTGTTGATTTTAAGTAAGGAACAAATTATCATCATTATTGCATTGTAATCCATGATTATATATACGTAAGGATTATGGTGAATATCTTGTATTAAGACGTTACAATAATTGTTTGTAGTAAGTATATCGTTTTAATGCTTGTGTGTGTGTGTGTGTGTGTGTGTGTAGTGATGATTTTAACTAAGAAGCAAATTATCATCTTGTATTTTTAAGAAAGTAATTTTTTTATTTGACATGTTAGCACGATTGGTCTGAAACGTAAGGATAGTAGGTGGGAGTTGTGTTAGATTATAATAATAATTGAATTAATTGTCTATGTTGTATTAATGTTATATTACGTATAAGTTATTGTAGAGTATGGTGGTATGTGCGTAAGGGATATGTTGAATATACTGTGTGGAGACATATTTATAACAATCCTGATAACATAGCTAACATAATGTCAACAGTTGGTGGGAATGCAAAGAAATGGATATAAGGATTTAATGAAAAAATATGGTACTTACGGTCCAGTCCGTCGGGTGTGTATGTTGTTTAATGGAGGAAAGTGGTACTTATGGTGTGTCAAGTGATTTGTGAGGTTATTTGTGAAGATGTGTGGGGGATTTTTAGTAATGAAAGTGGTATAGGTGTGGTAGATGGGTTATGTGATTAGGCCGAAATGTGAGAGTAGATGTGTGTTCCCATGTCTGCATTTGGATAGAGTTTCTGATTTTTTTTTTTCGAAGGGTGTTTTGTAATGGATGAGTGATAACTGCTAGTTTCTCATGGAGGCAAAGAAGACATTTTTTGATGTTTTGCTCAAGGCGAATGCTAGATTTAGAATTTTCCTGGTGATGGTGGATGAGATGTTTATATTTTGAGGTGCCAAATGTGTGTATATAGAAATGTTACTTGAGTAATATCTGTTGGAGAAGGAAAGTTTGGGGCTATAATTCTTTGTTTTATATTAATGTAACTGTATGGATAAGTAAAACATGCCCCCTACTAGGAAACTGCCTACTGAAAAATGTAGGGTAAGGAGCTACTTTAAAAACCAACAAAACAGTCAAGCAGTAAATAGGTGCAACGGAGGGTACCATAAAACAAGGAATATATAACCACTTCATCCACTATCATATAACCACACACAGACACAAAGAGAGAGAGAGAGAGAGAGAGAAACGCACACATACTCACAGACCCAAGGTTCATTCATTAAGTAAGGTGACATTTTTACTACTACTTTTCAGACTTTTTTCCATGAATGTATCGTCAGTATTAGCTGAAATTGATTTATAGCAAAAATCATTCTAATCCCTCAAAATAATTTTTTTTTGAGGTTATTCAAAATGTAGGCAAATCAAACAGAATGCAACAGCTTTTAATAGAGTTCTGCCATCAAAGCTTTGGTTGCTGAGAAATGGAAAATTTACAGAAGAATGTAAGATGTCTATAAAGAAGCATATTCTAGTCAATGAAGTATTTAAAATGAGCTAAATATGGGTTTACCACATGAATCGAAAAGCTAAATATAGGTTTACCACATGAGCATGAATCGAAAAGACAGGCTTCGGGGTAGAAACCCGCTGAATTTCCGGTAAGGAGAAAGTATCGGGCACAGTCGTCAGTAAGAAAAGTAATACTATCTGGCTTCTAGGTCAATTGATTTTATTGAAAAAGGTGCAACTATAAACAACGCTTCCTATTGCCAATTTCTTAGGCAAAAAACAACTTATTCATTCAATGACACTTGTACATATATATATATATATATATATATGTATAAACAATTGAAATCCGATCTTCTTTATTTTCTTTCATTCTGAACTCTTTTATAATTAAAATAAACAATGACTAAAAGTTTTTTCCTGATTTTCATTTCCATTTTACCACGTATAAATGAAACAGTCATGAAAACGACCAAAAATGTGATGTTTCAACACTTGTATACTTCAGTGCTGACCAGCATTAGAGCATTTTAATTTATTTCTCATGGCATATCAATACCTGTGGATTATTTAGTGCTAATTCCTGATTATATATATATATATATATATATATATATATATATATATATATATATATTAAGATTTAGATCCTATTTATTTGCACACATTTAAATAGTTTCAAATACTCCTATTTAACTCTAGTAAGTCTATTGAATATTGAGCATTTGTTTGGGCACAATTAAATGATTTCTATCATTTAACATTAGTAATTCGATTCATCATGGATTCCAATCAAATACGAAACATATGCACACAGTCTTGTGGTTGTAAATAGCACATATTGATTATGCATAGTACATAATGATTATCCATATTACATGATTGAAAAATTCTATTTGACCCATAAGTGGGGCACTGACAGTTACATTAATGGTGAAGAGGAAGTACTCTAGATTACTCAAATACTTTGACTATAGCCTCACCATCAGTTTAGCGTCATACTCATTTCCTGAATGCAGTTGCCTTTCAGCACCTTTAAGATAAAAAGAATTAGGTATTAGTTTGCCACAAGAGTAAATTGAAACTTTCAGTCGGGACAATCGATTAAATTGCTGGGGATGACATGACCAACCGATTGATTTTATTGGATCTCTTTGACTTCCCGTCTAGCCCAATAAGGGCCAAAATGGAGTGCTGCCTGTCACGAGTTCACGGGCTGTCAGGATCTCGTCCTCAAGCAGCATGGGTCACTACCCACGAACAACAGATATCCTCGTTTTTGAGATTTGATCCTTCTATAAAGGGGCAATCTGCGAATTAGAAAGCCCCTACGGACAGGGTGAGTCAGCTCTTTGGATTTATCAAGCATCTTTTAAACGAGTGTTTGTTCACATCTGTATAAAAATATACTAAGAGCAGAAATTGGAGAACCATTTCGTATATCTCAAGAAGCAGCTCAAAAGATTTCTTACCCAAGAATTAGAAGCTGTAGAATATACCGACTTAATCTCTGGAGAGGGATAAAACCCTCCCCCCAACGAGTGTCCTGAATATGATATTAAACATTCTGATCGTGAGGCTCCGGTAATGCTGAATCGTTGAAGAATGCGGAATACCCATTCATTGCTAGGGTTCAAATGGAGCAGTTTCACATTTAAATTGTGAAATCAAATCTCTAATGCTAAACTGAATTGTGAGAAATAGAACTGTTTTATCATTTTACTATGAAAATAATTGACTGACTTTTGGTTGAATTTTTAGTGATACATAGCAATACTTGGAACTATTTCACTTTGTTTACTTATATTTAAAAATTATATATATATATATATATATATATAGATATATATATATAAAGTGGCTTTGGCATTAGATAACGTACAAAGGTTGAAATGCCATTAAACCAAACCAAATCAAACCAAACCAAAAGCAAAGAATTAGATTAAATTAACTGCTCTTGCCTGGACGTATAGTTACTTCGTCGGTAATAAGATACTATTGAGTGAGCTTTTGTATTCTGTAGCCGACACATTAACAGTTAATATGATTCAAGCTTTACTTGAAACTTGGAGATATATCCGTGAAAACTGTTGGAATATTAAACGGCTTTCTGAGAGGAATTAAATAAGCAAGGTCCAGATCAAATATCGCTACTAAGCTTTAAACTAAACCGATAATCCATTGAAAGCGATCCTGGTCGTTGAATGTCTTCAAGTGATACTGAGATAAGTGACTGGATTTGGAAATATTGAAATGTTTTCTCTCCTGCCTGGTCATTCAATGGTTTTTTTGTTTCACTAAAATTTGGTAACTGTTTTGTTTTAAGGTTTGGTCGTAATTATACCATTAGATTTAACATTATCATTAGCATTATATATATATATATATATATATATATATATATGTGTGTGTGTGTGTGTGCGTGTGTTTCCTCCACCACTCTTCCGTCATAGATGTGAGATAAGTTTATTTTTCAACGGAATATAGCTGGTTTGAATTCAGTGTTGACCTTCACTCTAACAATATCTGGTGGCAGGAAGCGATGTATTATTGCCTTTCCTGTGGGCCGTTGTATGAAATAAAAAGCATCCAGACATGTTTAGGATTTTAAATTGAGTTGCCGATTACATTTACAATGGTGATAAACATTACGCTATACATTTATGTATATTCTACAGACGAAAAGTATGGGACCGCTTTTATCTTTAATGATATATATATATATATATATATATCCTCGGATAAGTGAACTTGTCAACGAGTTTCGGAGAGCTACTTGACAAGTTCACCGACCTAGGAAGCAGTGTCTCATCAAACGAGACAGTGATTGACACGCGATTAGCAAAGGTATGGCCAGCCATCGGTAGCTTATCGGTCATATGGAAGTCAGACCTGACCGATAAAATAAAGCGTAGTTTCATCCAGGCAGCGGTCGTGTCGGTACTGCTATATGGATGCACCTCATAGACGCTAACTAAACGTAGGGAGAAAAATCTTGACGGCAACTACATAAGAATGCTGCGTGCAATATTGAAAAAGACCTGGAGGCAGCACACCACAAAGCAGCCGCTGTACGGTCACCTACAATCCATCACGAAAACTATCAAAATTAGACGAACCAGGCATGCGAGATACTGGTGAAGACGTTGGGACGAACTCATAAATGATGTACTCCAGTGGACAACTTCACATGGACGAGCAAAGGCAGCTCGAACCTACATACAGCAGATCTGTGCCGATACGGGATATAGCACTGAGGACCTGCCGGAAGCAATGGACGATTGGGAGGGGTGGCGAGAAAGGGGTAGGGATATCCTTGCTGAGAGCATGACATGATAAATATATATATATATATATATATATATATATATATGTGTGTGTGTGTGTGTGTGTGTGTGTGTGGATATACAAGTATTTATCCAATTGTTTATCTTTTGCAGACTAAAATTTTGGAGCAATTAATTTTTTCTATAGATTTAAAAAATAAATAAAAAATTCATATCTTTCAAGAAATTTTTTCCCTGCTTAACTATATTTATGCAATAATTCAAATCAAAATGAATAGAAAATAATTATAATTATAATTAAAGCAAATTTATATTTTTTCATCAAAGAATCCACGACATGGCTTTATTACAGTTGATCACATTCTTTGCATTCTGTCAAATAAATTGTTAATGTATATACGGGAAAATGATTCCTAAGCAGTGGGTGAATGAAGAAACAACACTTCCTTAATCACTTCGAACTTTAAGATCTATTGCAAAAAAAGTGTTCGCCAGTGGTTCGGGAGATGAATATTAGTTTGCCCCAAGAGCAATTTGAAGTTTAATCTAGACAATCGATTAAGGTGCTGGGACATGACATGACAAGCCGATTGATTGTATCAAACGTCATTGACCTTTCGTCTTGACCAATAAAGACTAAAATGGATTGCTGCCGGTCACATGAACAGTGACAGTCAGGATCTCTTCCTCAAGCAACACATGTCCTTACCCAAGAACAAGAGATACCCTCAAATCATATCTAAGACCAAAAATGGCACTTGATTCCTCCTTTCTTAAGTACGGATCAAGAGTAAGTGGAGCGATCCAGGGAAAAGAGTTGCGCCCTCCTCAATACATCGGTGCAATAGCTATTAAAAAGGAAGCCTTCGGGTCACCCTCAATTACGGTGAGCCACTTAAATTACAAAAAAATTAAATTACAAAGAACATAGACAATTCAGAGTGGTAACAAACTTTTTATCGGTAGTAAATACGCACACACACACACACAAACACACACACACACACACACACACACACACATATATATATATATATGAGAAAAATACAGAATATCAAATTCACATATCATGC
The DNA here is from genome assembly GCA_963585895.1 of Sepioteuthis lessoniana. NCBI lineage: Eukaryota > Metazoa > Mollusca > Cephalopoda > Myopsida > Loliginidae > Sepioteuthis > Sepioteuthis lessoniana. The sequence continues at coordinate 125,678,709 of OY757904.1, read as the reverse complement.
TATAAGCACAGTCACTTCAAAAAAAGGAAGTAATTCTTATAAGCTCTCATTATAGCAATACCTGTCCGGTTAATTTTCTATATTGTTTTGTTCGTATTCCGTTAGAGACTATTCCAAATATCATCCGTAAATACATATATATATATATATATATATATGTATATATACACACACAAATCTATATGGAGGAGTGTAAGGATTTTAAATGGGTTCTTTTTTAAAAGCGCAAATCTAAATGCATGCATGTGTAAGTATAGCAAGCGAGCGCAGCAGGTGCGCATTTAATTTAGCAAGGAGCTTCAGGTGCGTGTCTAGACACAAGAAATGAAGAAGTAGAATGAAGTGATGCACATCACATATATGCTATGTCTGGATGAAAACACAACGCCCTCAATGGCGTCGTTATATTCCTCTTGGTTGTGTAAGCAACATATTTCCAAGAACCGTTTAGCAAAAGATGACTAGTTACTATTCAACACAACCAACACACACGCATACGAAAAAGCTCACAGCAAGACATAGGGGTTGGTGTTAGTTTCTTCTGTGGCATGTTTTTTGAGTCGTATATTTTCAGTGTTTCTTTATATCTTGAGAAGTTTTAATAATATCTTTATATCTTTAGAAGTTTTAATAATATTTTATGTCTTAAGGAGTTTTAATAGTATCTTTATATCTTGAGAAGTTTTAATATCTTTATATCTTGAGAAGTTTTAATATCTTTATATCTTGAGAAGTTTTAATAATATCTTTATATTTTGAGAAGTTTTGATAATATTTTTATATCTTGAGAAGTTTTAATAATGTCTTTATATCTTGAGAAGTTTTAATAATATCTTTATATTTTGAGAAGTTTTGATAATGTCTTTATATCTTGAGAAGTTTTAATAATATCTTTATATCTTGAGAAGTTTTAATAATATCTTTATATCTTGAGAAGTTTTGATAATATTTTTATATCTTGGGAAGCTTTAATAATATCTCTATATTTTGAGTATGATTTAAGATCTTTAAATATTATTTCATGTTCTAGCTCCAGGCTGGTGTTAATTGGTTTTCAGTGCAAACGATGAACTTTTTTCGTGTGCATTGTAGTGAACCATGTTGACAAGTCGCTTTCAATCTTTCTGAATTTAGGTTGAGTATAAAATTTTGCAATATTTTAATAACATGAAACACTATAGAGCAGCTCCGGGTGCTTTGACCGAAACTTGTAGAGGTGACGAACCACAACCCACTCTGAGATGACGAGCTCGGCTGTTATTCTTCAAGTGCTTCTCACTGGATTTGATTCAATGGCTTGGAGCATGGCCTCAGCAACAACGCTAACGAGGCTGATAATTGGGTTTCTTGTAACCCGACTCACAATTTTTCAGTCATCTGGTTACTTTATAGTTATCAGTTGCAGATAAAGTGATAAACCACACACTCACCTTTAACCTAATGAATGTTTCTGATTGCCTTCCTGGCGTTAGAACCTAATTCAAACTCGCAAAGCATGTTACCAAATCACACAACGTTCACAGTTCCTCTATCTCGCTTTCAAAGCACACAAGAAGTTTAGTTTTGTTTCGTTTGGTTTGGTTTTATGGCATATCAAACATTGTAGGTTATTTAATGCCAAATCCAATTTCATACATATAAACAGTTCTGTTTCAAACAAGTCAGTTTATCATAAGTACACAGTTTAAATGTCAAGACAGATCTATTTGAAGAAATTCAGTTTAGCATAAGCACATTTTAAATGTCAAACACTTCTATTTGACCCATACATAGTATCCTATCAGGCGCTACCATTTCGGGCCAGAGTAGACTTGTGAGCGATGGCAATGAAGGGGTATTCCACAAAGCTCCAGCATTGCTAGAATCTCACCATCAGATTGTTTCTTGTCATAGCCAGGACACTCGTTCGAGGAGTCTTACTCCTGCACAGAGATTCAGTCGGTGTATTCTGCTACCCCAGCCAACTGGGCTAGGACAATCAATGCACAACGTTTGAGTGCAATACTTATTGACGATATAATATTATGATTCAAATGTTAGAGCTATCATAGCTGCAATTCAGATTATAATATCACATACACACACACACACACACACACACATATATATATATATATATATATATATATATATATCAGTAAATTTGAAACAATTATTCCAATCAGTCCATGAAATTCTAATCAAATCTATTCTTTACATTTTAAAAGTGCCCTGTGTTTTTATTTAGTTTGGACTAAATAAGGACTTTTTAAATTCAGTGCTATGATATGTTATTCAAACGTAACATTATACTATCATTTATAATATCATTTAGAAAGAATAAAGAATCAACTCCTGACTATTAGTACATTTCTCTTTGTGTAACATAATAAAAGAATTGTTTATCTATGAACGTGTGTAGATTCTGAACAAATAATTTGAGTTAAATTTTTCGACATAAAAATTCCTAACCGTGAAATCTACACTATCTGTTTAAAATCATTGTGTTACGTTATAGCTAGTTAGATATTGCTTTCACTTGTGCGTTCGGAGATTCTATAAATACAGTTATTAAAATCATTTACACCTTATAGTTTCTACATCACTAAGACTAATTTATAAAACGCTCTTCGATAAAAATGCTAGAATCGGTAGAAGATGGACAATCCAGGATAGCCTGGCAAACAATAAACGAAGTAAGTAGAAGGAAGAGCACAGCCAAAGCAAAATTGAAAGCTGCAAGCCAACAAGAAAGAATAAAACTGTGGGAACAGCATTTCAAAAATCTACTAGGAAGCCCACCGAAAATAACGGATGAACCGATCACCAGAATTATCAGTAAGCAATTAGACATTAAACTAGGGCCTTTCACCAAAGAAGAACTCGGCTCGGTTCTTAAAAGAATTAAAAATTGGAAAGCTGCAGGGCTAGACGAGATCCCCCCAGAAGTGTGGAAGACTAGACAATTCGACGATATACTGCTCCGGCAATGCAACGCAGTCTCTAGTCAAAATAGGACAGAAAGATGGACGAAGGGATGCATCGTTCCTTTTCCTAAAAAAGGCAACCGAGGACTAGCCAAGAACTACCGAGGGATAACACTTACATCCATAGCAGCCAAAATCTACAATGCCCTACTACGAAACCGCATAGAACCCCAAATAGACAACATCCTTAGGAAAAACCAAAATGGCTTCCGGAGAAATAGATCCACGACCTCACAAATACTGACCATCCGTAGAATTCTTGAAGGCGTTCGGGCAAAAAACCGTCAGGCGACATTACTATTTGTCGACCTTACCAAGGCCTTCAGTTCCATACACAGAGGGAAGATGGAGCAAATCCTCCTAGCATACGGCCTACCAAAAGAAACCGTAGTAGCGATAATGATTCTCTACAGAAACACCAACGTGAAAGTACGTTCACCAGATGGAGACACGGAATACTTCGACATTGTTGCAGGAGTACTACAAGGAGACACACTAGCTCCGTACCTCTTTGTCATCTGTCTAGACTACGTGCTTAGGACTTTGATCAACAAAATCAGAGAAAATGGCTTCGAGCTGACTGAGAGAAGAAGCAAAAGGTACCTCGCAAAAACAATCACGGACGCCGACTATGCTTATGACTTGGCGTTACTGGCGAATACGCCTAATCAAGCAGAGACACTACTGCATAGTTTGGAACGAGCCGCAGCTGGTGTTGGCCTCCATGTCAATGCACACAAAACTGAATATATGTGTTACAACCAAACGGGCAACATTGCCACACTAGACGGAGCCTCTCTGAAACTAGTAGACAAATTCACCTACCTAGGAAGTAGCGTCTCATCAACCGAAAAAGACATCGACACACGACTGACGAAGGCATGGACGGCAATCGATAGGCTCTCGATCATATGGAAGTCGGACCTAACAGATAAAATGAAACGCAGTTTCTTCCAGGCAGCGGTTGTGTCGATACTGCTATATGGATGCACTACATGGACACTAACGAAGCGGCTGGAGAGGAAACTAGACGGAAATTACACAAGAATGTTAAGAGCAGTATTGAACAAGTCCTGGCGACAACACCCCACGAGACACCAACTATACGGACACTTGCTCCCCATCACGAAAACTATACAAGTTAGTCGAACCAGACACGTGGGGCACTGCTGGAGAAGCACGGACGAGCTCATAAGCGATGTACTCCTGTGGACCCCCACATATGGATGTGCAAAAGCAGGACGACCAGCACGAACTTACATACAGCAACTATGTGAGGACACAGGATGTAACCCTGAAGACCTGCCGGAGGCGATGAATGATAGGGAGAAGTGGCGAGAGAGGGTCAGGGATATCCGTGCTGGCGGCGTGACATGATGATGATGATGATGATGATGATGATATTTTTAATTGCATAACTTTTAAAGGGTTTTTAATGCCAATCTGGCTTTTTTAAATCGATAATTTGTAAGCGAATAGTTTGTACGTAAATAGTTTTCCTATTAAACGAATTGTTTGGAGCATGAGATAAAAGTTTAACAAATATACTTCACAGACGATTGGTTTGCAGATGGTCTAGCTTCGTTGACTATATATATATATATATATATATATTACTGGGTAAGAAATTAGTTAGTTTCAATATTTTCAAATAGTCTTTTATCTCGGTTCATAACAATAAACGCCATGATTGCTACGATTGGATATCCACCCCTTCAAGAAGATTGGCGCTTTTAATTTTTTTCTCTGTGCGACGGATTTTTTTTTCTTTTTTTTTTTGCAGACGATTTTTTTAATGAAGAAAGGGCAAATTTTCGCTAAAAAGATTTCTTCTAGTGATTTGATTACGGTGAATATTAGAAATTCAGTTAATGCTTTATTTTCCGAATAGTATTCAAAGAGGTTTCGTTTGCGTTTTTGGTTTATATTTGGTATAGTTATTTTTTATTCACTTGTCATGTTCGCACCTCCTATTAGAGAGTCCAGCTTCTTGGGAATTTACAAAAGTGGCCAACCATTCACTTGGTTAAGACGAGTATACATTGGTCAGTATTCTAGTGGCAGACGAAGAATTTCAAACTAGTACAAATTTCAGGCTGCAGTTAATTTCAATGCTCAAAACTTAGTGCCTTAAATATAAAGGGTGGTGAAAGTCTTGTCCCTCTCGACACGGTTGAACCTCAGCCACCGCCGTCTAGGACCTTTAAGATAAAATAAGTTGGCTGTTTGCTTGAATTGTGAGCAATATGGAGAATTCGGTAGGGACTTACTCATATCGGTGCTAGGTATTCAAATGACCAGCTGATTAATGGGATTGAGTCAATCCAACCGCCTGTCTAGCTCAAGTAAGGGCCGAAGTGGAATATAGCAAACCATTCAGCCACCAGGATCCTGTCTTCAGACATTATGTGTGGCCACCCACAGCAAACAGATTACCCCATTGGGTGAGAGGGGTTGGCCTTACTCCTATTGAGAGTTGCAGTCAGCATATTCTCCAGCCCCATGCGACTGAAGAAAAGGACTTTTATAAGTCGTTTTCTTCTTAAGATTTGTTATTTCTCCTCAAAATTGATGGCGAAGCTATTTAGAATAGAATGTCGATTTCTGTAAAGTTTGGGCTCAGTATTTAGTTGTATGTCAGTCAAAACCGCTCCAGGTAATGTGTTACATAAATAAAATATAACGTCTCCGATGCCTTTAGGAGTAATAGTGAAGCTGAAGGTGAAATAATGCACAATTACATGTACAGACCAGTGCAAGAGAGAGAGAGAGAGAGAGTCAAAGGATGCATAGAAAATGAAGAAATTAAAGACCAAGAACGAGAGAGAGAAAGAGAGAGAGACAAAGGTTGCATAGAAAATGAAAAAAACTAAAGACCCAGAGAGAGAGGCGGGGATAGCCAAAGAATGCATAGAAAATGAAAAAAACTAAAGACTCGGAGAGAGAGAGAGAGAGAGAGAGAGAGAGAGAGAAGAGAGCAAAAGGATGAATAGAAAATGAAGAAATTAAAGACCTAGGGAGAGAGAGAGAGAGAGAGAGAGAGAGAGAGGAGAGAGCTAAAGGATGCATAGAAAATGAAAAAAATTAAAGACCCAGAAACAGTGTGGAGACAGCCAAAGGATGCGTAGAAAATGAAAAAACTAAAGACTCAGAGAGAGAGAGAGAGAGAGAGTGAGGAGAGAGCAAAAGGATGAATAGAAAATGAAGAAATTAAAGACCCAGAGAGAGAGAGAGAGAGAGAGAGAGAGAGAGCGAGAGGAGAGAGCTAAAGGATGCATAGAAAATGAAAAAAATCAAAGACACAGAGAGAGAGAGAGGAGACATCCAAAAGATGCATAGAAAATGAAAAAAATTAAAGACCGAGAAATAGAGAGAGAGAGAGAGAGAGAGAGAGAGCGCCAAAGGATGCATAGAAAATGAAAAAAAATAAAAGACCCAGAGAGAGAGAGAGAGAGAGAGAGAGTTTGTGTGGGGAGAGAGCCAAAGGATGCATAGAAAATGAAGAAATTAAAGACCCAGACAGAGAGAGTGGGGTAGAGAAATAAGGGAACATAAAGATAATACAGGGAAAGCAATAAGGCAGAAGATAACGATGGAAAAAAAAAAACAAAAGACAACAAGCAAAGAAACAAATAAAACGTAGAGGTGAGACAGATTTCGATAAAGAAATTTATGGATATAAACTGAAAGAAAAGAATAACAAAGAAAGAAAGGAGAACAAAAAGAAAGAAGAATACATAAAGAAAGAAAAAAAAGGTGAAGAAACAGAAATAAATAGAGAATGACATATTTCTTCGAAGAAATTTCATCAAGACGGAGACCCTTCGGGAGAACTATTTAGACGAAGTGAGTTGCAAAGTGTGAGCAGACAGTCGGCTTAGTCCTTCGAGAGAAAACCAGTGATGCCTTTGGAGAAGATTACACAAAAGCTGGAATAGCGTCAGTCGGTAACATGGTTTGCATGAATAGCAAATAACCGAATAGATTTAGCTAAAGTCTTTATGCCATCATTATAAAGTTCTTACAATATGTTTTCCTCATAACAATCTCTAGTGATTTGACACGTTTTCTCTCACACAAAAATATAAATATATCCTTAAAAAAAAGAAGAAAAGACATAACAGTTTGGTATAAGATATAATCATTTTTGTTCGTGTAATAATTATTACTGTTCATTTCAATGTAATAATTATTACTTTTTGTTCATTACATCTACAATATCTACAATGAAGCTCACATGTGTTTGTGGTGGCTCCTGCTAGGGGACAAGTGGCAGCATTTCATGAGCCTACCTTTTTGGCTTTAATAGTTTCCTATTTCCTGCAAGGACAAGAAATAACGTCATCAAGTTCAAGTAAAAGTTATGAGTCTAATACAGAGTTTCTCGTTCGACAGTCCTTCCACGAATTAAATTTCAATCGCCCTCTCCACTCTAAAGAAAGAAATCGACATCTAATTCAACGATCAGAATTTATATCTAAATGCAAGCATGAAAAAAACCCTATTACCCCCCTATAAACCCACGACACTAAGGATTAATAAAGAAAGACGAATAAATAGATAGATAGATAGATAAATAAATAAATAATAATAATAGATAAGACGCAACCAAACAGTAAATGTAGGCTATGCGGTGACAGAGACGAAACGATCAATCACATAATAAGCGAATGCAGCAAATTAGCACAGATGGACTATAAGGCGAGACACGATGGGTCGGCAAGGTGATCCACTGGGAAATGTGCAGGAAATTTACATTCGACCATACAAACAAATGGTATATGCACAACCCAGCACCTATCCTAGAAAATCACTCGCATAAACTCCAATTGGACTTTAACATACAAACGGATCACCTAATACCGACCAGAAGACCAGACCTCATAATAATCAACAAAAAAAAAAGAGAATCTGTAAAATTGTCGACTTTGCTGTTCCGGCGGACCACAGAGTAAGTCTGAAGGAAAGTGAAAAGAAGGATAAGTACCTCGACCTTACTTGAAAATTGAAAAAGCTGTGGAACATGAAAATAACAATTGTGCCAATTGTGATTGGTGCGTTAGGCACAATAACTAAAGGATTATTAAAAGGCCGGGTGGACTTGGAATTTGGCGGACGGGTAGAGACTATCCAAACGACAGCATTGTTAAGAACGGCCAGAATCCTGAGACGAGTCCTGGAGACTTGAGGAGACTTGCTGTCACTCAAACTTCAGTGAAAAACCATCAGCTAACACTGATGTGGAAAATTCTAAAGGTGTAATAATAATAAACAAACCTTTTTAAATATTCAAAGTAAGAAGATCAGAGAAGTGGTTGAAGGGGATGCAGAACGTAAAGCATGCCTTTAAGTTTTATTTAATTTCGTTGATATGCTGAATATTGTTATTTGTTTGAAATATTTACAAAACATCTCTACCGTATTATCAAAGTAATTTTTGAAGCTTTCCTTTTTAATTTTGAATTTAATTTTCATATCAGTATAAAAGGAAGAAGAAAGGGAAAAATGTAGACGGCATTAATTTGCTGTTGGCTTTGACCATAACGGGCACTGTCCAATAAAGGCAGACTTGAGGCCGTAAGGCCCCCAGCTTCTTTTGGGCCACCTTCAGGTGGGTGAGCTGCATCAATGACACCTTTGTCACCCTTGCATAGCATTGGACCTTGCTGTCCAGTTTAAGCTATAATCAGGCATACGTGCCAGGACCCAAATTTGGGTCCATGACCATGTAGGCTCATCAGGCCCACATTGAACTTAGTGGGCCGATGACCAGCATAGTCAAGCAGGGCTCGAGCCTCGGCTCATGCCCGACCTTCCACTCCCCTAACCCCCACTATAATCAACCGTCGGATCATTGACCTTGTGTCAAGTCCTTTTGGGGGAGAGAGAGAGACAAATAAAGAAAGGGAAAAATGGAAAAAAAATCTATAAAAATTCTAATAGTTTGCATTGTCCGTTTCCCCATTACTGATTTTTGGTGATATTTTTAAGTGCCCTCTTTTTGTCTGAGTAACTGATCACAGCAGTAAAAGGAGTACTGATAATAAACCACCCCGAGATCTCCAATATACTACCCACGAAAAATATCAAATCCTAACCTAATTCAACGTGTGACCCAAACAGCAGGTCTGGTTTGACATGATAAGCAGGTTGTCCCTTGATAGCCAGCCGGAGAGAACCAAGCAGTATCCTAAAAATGTTGGCTTTTCTAATTTCAGGTACGCAAACAACGATCAAAGGAACTACTCAGCCAAGAGACACCAACAAAAAAAAAACAAACAAAAAAACAAACAAAAGACAAAAAATGTAATTCACTGTTATCTTAAGAGCTATACAACACAAAAATGGCATAAAAAGAATGAAATAAATTTTATTAAAATCCGCTTGATTCAATACAGCGAGCCAAAGAAAAGTTGATTAATCAAGAGTAAAATCAAAGAAAGATTAGGTTTTTTTTTTACCTCAAGATACAAGAAATATGTGAAAAAGTAAATGGTGAAGAATATGAACAAGAACCGCCTACCCGAAACGAAACACTAAATGCAGAACAAAAGAGTCCTCCAACCGAATTGAAATGCAAAATATTGAAAACCTAAAACCAAACCACCTCCAAATTGCAAACCAAACGTTAACACAAGAAGAAAAAATAAATGTAGAGTTAATAAAGAAAATCATGACTGAAAAGAAGACTACATTATTACTAATAAAGATTTACCTAATTTACCTAATCATGACTGAAAAGAAGACTCCATTACCCTCTCCCAGGAACCAAGACTGGAAAAAATGTAAGGTAGAAATCGAAAAGGTAAACAAATTCTTACCAAATATCCCAACGGGCAATATCACAGGACTAAACAAGCAAATTTATGTTGGAGAGAATTTAGTCATTGATAAAAATCAGTTTTCTTCTAGGGAATCCAAACAGAAATATAAAACCAGGATGGAGAGGTAAAGAAATTTTTATTGCAAGCGAAGATGCTTAGGAAGGAAAAAATACGTGAATACGTTGGTATGAAAAGACCAAAACAAACAGCAGACAAGTTTGGCAATGCAACTTATAGAGATGAATCAAAAGATATTGGCGAAAGAAGGGTGACTTAAAAGATACTAGGACAGGGTCAAGCAATACAAACAAAACAGGACATTCCAAAATAACGAAAGAAAATTCTACCAATAAGTAAGTATAGAATGTACGAGGACAAATTAACAAGCAGATGTACTGGAAGCAACAGAATTTGTGAGTAAAAGATAGGAACAGAAAGAACATTAGAAAAGCGAAATGGATAAATATAGAAATAAAAGACAATGACTCGAAGAAGGTTTTAAGGTGGACCCACACCTGAAATCACTGAAAGCAACACTTAAATAAAGAACAAAATCAGAAAACGTCTAGCCATTATGATATACATGAATTCTGCTTTTAAAAATTTACGTCCACTGACGGCAGACTGGCCATTCAACTGAGTAGATGACTAGAAGAAACAAATATACCCCAATGGATGACGAAGAGGATGACTAACAGGGTCAAGAAAGACCCCTAAATAGGAACCAGCAACTATTTACTAATAACGTGACTACCTATGATGTGGTAAATCCTAACAACACAAATTAAGTAGGTGGTCTATTTCTCGCTAGTATACCGTTGACTGTTTCCCGGAGAACAGAAAGAATGCTACAAGGGAACTGAACACTGATTAGCACATCCTTAAGGAGCACAACACGCGGCGGAAAACCTTGGACTTGGCGTGGATTCACTACAGAACGGCTTTGGACATTGTCCCGCAATCCTGTATAGAAGATTGTCTGTAAATGATCCAAATAACCAGCTAAGTCCTAAAATTCATCACGGAAACCATAAAGACCTGTAAAAATGAATTGACGGGAAGGAAAAACCTTAGTAAAAGTGAAAATCTTGAGAGTCATCTTCCAGAGAGATGTGCTTTCTAGTCATTATTTAAAATAACAATGATGGTACTTAGTTCAATTCTTATAAAGTGCAGTGGGGGTTAAAAATTTACAAAATCACAAGAAAAATTAAACAATTTAGATGAATGAACGACACCAAGCTGTATACAAATAACGTAAAATAAATGAAGGCTCTTGTACAAAAATAAGAATATACGCCCAGGGTATAAAAATGGAATTTGGCATAGAAAAATGTGCCTAATAATAATAAAAGAGGAAAAACACAAATAACGGAAAGAATAGGAACTGCCAAATCAAGAAAGAAACAAAACATAAAGAAAAAAGGAAAATTACAAATACTTGGAAATATTGGAAGTGGACACCATCAAAAAAGAGCAGATGAAAGAAAAAATAAAAAGAAAGTACCTTGGACGAACGAAAAAACTTCTCGAAACTAAGTTCTAGGGAGACAATCTCATCAATAGAATAAACACATAGATTGTCTTCCTTGTAAGGTACTCGGTACCATTCTTGAAATGGACGAGTGAAGAACTCAGACATATGGAACAGAGGATAAAAAAAAAATAGTGAGGATGTACAAAGCTTTTCATCCGAGAAATGACATAGACATACTATGTGTGCCAATAAATGAAGGTAGATAGGCTCGATGCAACAATCTGAGCACTCGAAGACGACATATAAAAGCGAGGAAGGACTAATTACCGCTGCTAATAAAAGCAGTGACAACATGAAGCAAACAGAAAAACAATAAATGGAAAACAGAAATGTGAAGTAAAATAACCGAATAGATATTTCAAGTAACAAACTGGCAATATTTCACGAAAGAAGACCTGGATATGAAGAAGAAAGGAAAATATTTAGAGAGAAAGTGTCCCTCTTCTAATAGAAACACAAAACAATGCCATAGGGACTAATTGTATTAAAGCAAAACTTAATAATATACAACAAAATAGAAAGCGTACATTATGATTAATGAAATAAAAAGAAAGGATTTATGATATAAAAACTGAATGTAGCAAATTAGCACAAAATGGAGTGTAAGACCAGACACGATTGGATGACAAGGGGTATCCACTAGGAATTGTGCAAGAAACTGAAATTTGACCATACTGTCCCATGGTATATACACAAACCTGTTATAAAAATTAAACGCATAAAATCCTTTAGGATTTGAGATTCAAATAGATTACATAACGCTTGCCAGAAATAAGAGTTAGTGACAGTTAAAAAAAGAGAGAGAGAGAGAGCTTGCTATGTACTTGTTTTGACGTCCCACTGGACTACTGATTGAAAATTTCAAAAAGAGAAAAAATGACTAGTACTTGACGTTGCCTGGGAACTACAAAATATGTGGAACATGAAGTTAGTGATACCAATCGTAGTTGGTTCGCTTGGAATGGTTCCCAAAAGCTTGGCAAAGAAGATGGAAGAGTTGGAAATCAGAGGACAAATCGAGACTATCCAAACTACTGCTTTGTTGAGATCGACCTGAATACCGATATAAAATCCGGGAGACCTGAAGAGACATACAGTCACTCAGACTCCTATGAAAGACCATCAGCTAACGCTGGTGTGAAATGCTCGCAAAAGTTTTGAGATACCAACGAAGCTTGGCAAAATGACCAGACGTAGTGATAGTCAACAAAAAAAAATAGGGAAACTGCCGAATATTGTACTATGCCGTTCTGGTTATAGTGGATAAAAGTACGCCGAGAAAGTGTGATGGGATTAGAAAAAAATTGCATAAGCTGTTTGATGACTTTGGGTTTAGGCTGGATGTAGCAACAGATTTAAAAGTAACTGATTATCTTGATATTACTTTAAACTTATATAGTGGAACAGTATCTCCATTTAGAAAAAGGAACCAGGATCTGCGTTATGTAAACAGGGGATCTAATCACCCAATACAGGTCTTTAAGCATGTACCTAAAGGAATAGAGCATAGATTATCTAATAACTCCTCAAACAGGGAAATTTTTGAGCGAACTAAGCAGGAATATGAGGAGGCTCTAAAATATGCTTTCCACCTCATATTCTTTATAAAGGATTCTATCCTCCTCAACAGAACTAACTTATACTGATGCCTATCAGGTATTGGTATGTTCTTGTATGAATAACTTATGTTCGCTCTCTCCATAGTAATAGGAGCAAAGAAAGTGCTCAATGGACAACTCCAGAGCTTCAATATTTACTAATCAATTATCTACCAGTATTCACGGTACCAGAAAAAAACAAAAAACCCCTGGCCAGGAACAAGAGAAAAAAATATCTCGAATCACGGTCCAGAGGAAAAAGAAAAAAGTTTTTTGGGGTGAAAAAGAAAGAAAAGACCACCTCGTCCTAGTCCTTGAAAAAAATCAAGGTGTACAAAGTCAGTGGCCAAAAGAAAACCAAAAAACCCTCCGCGAATACTGCAATGCTATAATTACTAAAGTGCTCAACATTAAACAATGGAGCCAATTATAAAATTAATTTAAATCGCTAGTCGAAAGTCTTCTACTAAAGTTTCACCTTAACGGATCGTCAGGAAGCCTCGCCTAAACGCTTCTAAGGAGAAATTGCTTTTGTTATATTCACCAAAAACCTCCACCTATCCTAAAATTTGCATATAAAAAAAAAAAAAAAAAAAAACCCACCCTACAACCTATCCTAATTATATAGTAACCACGCTCTTTTGTGTTTACAACTATTCAATACCTCCGTTCTTTTGTTTAGCATATTCTTACTTTTACAATCTGCTATTATCAATTTTTCCTCCATACAAAGATTACAAGTTCTATTCCCTGCCCTATATTTGCGGCATTTCTTTATTATTTCCCATTTCATTATCGGATCTACTCCCATTTTTTCCTTAATCTCCCACACATAACTAGATAAAGCAGTACTATATCTATATCTTTTGTGCGAAAAACTTGTTCTATGGTTATAGTACCTAGTTTTAAAATCCCCTTGGGTTGACCCAAAATATATCTTTTTATCTCTCTTATTATTCGAATCCGTGTATACCTCTGCCTTATACACTACACACTCCTGCTTACACTTTCCCTCGAGGGGACATGTAACCTTATCCCTACAGTTGCATTTGTCAATCACCTTATGCTTCTTTGTACCTAATTTGGCTATATTACTCCTATTTATTATTCCATTAATGTTTGGCATGCAACTGTAACTTAATTTAATACAATTCTTATTAAATATCTTATATAATTGGCTCCCACTAGGAAAGTTTCTTTTTAATATCTTGAAGAACTCTTTTCCCAAATTATTAACTACTTCCATGTTGTAAGGGGGATTAAACCATAAGATTTTTCTAGGTCTATTTCTCCTACTTTTTGCTCCAATTCTATCCCTATCCTTATATTCTAAATTTACCCTATAACCGTCATTTTTTAGAGCCTCCTCATATTCCTGCTTAGTTCGCTCAAAAATTTCCCTGTTTGAGGAGTTATTAGATAATCTATGCTCTATTCCTTTAGGTACATGCTTAAAGACCTGTATTGGGTGATTAGATCCCCTGTTTACATAACGCAGATCCTGGTTCCTTTTTCTAAATGGAGATACTGTTCCACTATATAAGTTTAAAGTAATATCAAGATAATCAGTTACTTTTAAATCTGTTGCTACATCCAGCCTAAACCCAAAGTCATCAAACAGCTTATGCAATTTTTTTCTAATCCCATCACACTTCCTCGGCGTACTTTTATCCACTATAATCAGCCCGTCGTCTCTATACAATCCGTGACTATTAGGTTCCATAATCCTATTAATGTTATATAGTAATACACATCCGATGAGTTCACAGATTTCCGCACCATCATATGCCCCGATCGAAACGTCAAAATTCCCACCCTCCCCTTTTTTTATCCATACACTATCTTCATGATATAACAATGTTTTACGACAATGCTTAATTATTTCCACCTTCTCTAGAGGTATAATCATATATTCTTTTGCTAAATCTAACGCCCTATCCAATGTCTTTTCTGTTATTGAAGGATAAAAATCCTTTATATCATACTTAATAAAGGAGCACCTATTATCCTTCTCATACTCCTCAAACCACTTAATACAATCATTAGTGCTCCTCCACTGGTTGATGCTCAATGCCCTTCTAAGTGATTCACATATTTCTTGTACGATTATCTTACTAATTCTACCTATTTGAGTCTTGGCCGGGTTAATTAGCCTACATTCTGGACTCGTCTTGAAATTACTTTTGTGGTCTTTTATAGTAATAAAACAATTCTTTGTATTGTACTTTTCTACTCTATCTACAATACCTAATTTATGCGCCAACATCTTTGCTTCCTTATTTAACTCTTTTTCTAAGTTAGGTGGTGCCTTCTTATTGTTCTTAATCACCTCCTTACTTATCATTTGCCTATATTTTTCCTTTTCTATCTTATATAAATTGCCCGACTTATCTGACTTTACAAATATTTTTCCGGGCTCCTTAAATTTCCTCATATCCTTGTACATTTTTTGTTGAATATTATTGCGCATTTTCCTAAATTTTACCTCCCTTACCATTCCTATCATTTCAGCCTCAAATTTTTCCATCTCTTTGATATGGGGGGGTGTTTCGTGGTTTTAAACCCATATTTCTCCCTTCCCTCTTTTTCTATATCGTTAATTGTATTGAGAAAAAAATATGCTTTCCACCTCATATTCTTTATAAAGGATTCTATCCTATATTTTCGATTTGGCGCAGACCTCAGGACTTCCTAAGGGGCTCACCTGCAAAGAAATCAAAACAGAATTCTGAATTAGTTTTAATAGCTTTTAAAGAAGTCGTAGAGTGTTGTCACAACAAAATCTTCAGCCATAGGTCATCTTTCTGGGTGAGGCTCATAACTTTTTGAAAGACCATCGTAGACACATAATATATATATATATAAAGTAAGAAAAACTAGAATCTTTGTTAGTTTTGTTTCATTAGCAATAGGGTCATATGTGTTCTTTAAAACAGAAAGCATAATTAAAAGATGAAACATTTTTTTTCTTTAAAATGTTTCATCTGACGATTGTTCACTTTTTATCTGTAGATGATGAACACCATAAGTCCATATTTACAAACCCCTCAGCTCGGGCAGGATATGACACAAGGTCAATTTTGTAGTGGAGCTGAAGAGGTTTAAATTCAGAGTTTTCCTTCTCCTGGACTAGCTGCCTCACCAAAGCTGAAGAACCTAGAATAATTGGATTCATACTTTTCCTAATAGTGCTATGTGAAATGCTATAAGTCTCGTCCAGGATTTGAACTCGTGTCACCGTGTCCATTTCCAACGACGATAACCATTACACCACGGGCACCTCCAGCACTATAAGTCCTTTACTTTATGTTTCACGTGATGTACATAATTATCAGACGAAAAAGTGAGAGAAGAGGCCAATCAATGGTAATTGTATAGCGGTATAAAATCACGAGTTTAAATGGAAGTATACTTGACAATCAGTCGTTGAAAAAAAACACAACTATATACATATACGTATACATATATATAGCTGTTGCACAAAAGCTGAAAATTGAGTTTAGAGGGCAATTACGTATTCTAGAACATTCTGAACACGAGAAACGAATTGATATCAAAGTATAGACACAAAATAAACTCCTCATATGTCATTTACCACATCATTCCATATACATTTCCATCTATTTGGATAGCCCAGTTTCTTCCAAGCAGCGGTCGTGTCGATACTGCTGTATGGATGCACTACTTGGACGTTAACTAAACGGCTGGAGAAGAAGCTAGACGGCAATTACACAAGAATGTTGCGAGCAACACCCCACAAGACACCAACTATACGGCCATCTGCCTCCCATCACGAAAACTATCCAAGTTAGACGAACCAGACATGCAGGACACTGCTGGAGAAGCAGGGACGAGCTTATAAGTGATGTACACCTATGGACCCCACATATGGCCGAGCAAAAGCAGGACGACCAGCTCGAACATACATACAACAGCTATGTGAGGATACGGGATGTATCCCTGAAGACCTGCCGGAGGCGATGAACGATAGGGAGAAGTGGCGAGAGAGGGTCAGAGATATCCGTGCTGGCGGCACGACATGATGATGATATATATATATATATATATATATATATATGTGTGTGTGTGTGTGTGTGTGTGTGTTTTCCCCGGCATGTAAGTGTCTTGAGTATATCTCTTTTTAATATGTGACTCTACTTTTCCAATTCTTTAATCCGATGAATCAACCACGATCAAGATGGAAAAAAATAAAATATTCTTGGAATTAAAAAACACTTACGAATTCTTCAAACTTATTAGGAATTTTATCATGAATAATGATAACAAAATTATATAAAATCTGGTGCAAGCGTTACTTCTATCCAATACTAAGGATGTGTAACACAACTGTTCTGAAAAGTCTATGGGTGTAGTACTACCCCTTTGGTTTCAGTCAGACCCCGTGGTAACCGCAGCGGGGTAAAAAGTGACGAACACAAAACTCTGTCTGTTGATTCGCTTGATACAAAAGTTTAGTTGCTACTCTCCCTACATAGTAGTCGCCAAAATAAGAGAAACTGAGTATAAAATGTAACAATTGCTTTAGATAGAGAAAAGAAACCGTCGCGAGCCGAGAGAAACAGACACAGAACTTGTTCTTATGCTTCTTGGTCGCTTTTTGTTGTTGTTCTCGTGCGTGGCTTCTCTGGATTCCGCTTTATATCTTTTCAGCTGGTCTGAAACCGACTCTTTTTTCTGTTTTCTATTCCGTGCTCACTTTAACGATTTCCCGTTTGAGTTTGTTTCCAACAGTCACCGCTTATAGACCAATTACTGTTGATACATTCTATTTCTAATTTTGGCGCTCGGATTTAGGGGATACCTTCCGTCATATTCTTATTCATTTCTCTATTTTTATTCTCATAACTCTCTCTCTCTCTCTCTCTCTCTCTCTCTCTCTCTCTCTCTCTCTCTCTCTCGCTTTGTGACCCTTATCAGTGTGTCTGTCTCTTTTCTTACTGCTTTGAATCCCAAGTCCAGCCACATACAGTTCATGACTAAAATAATTGACTAAAATCCCTAATTATTTTACTGATGTAATAAGAAATATGTGCCTGAAACTTCATGATCAATCGTAACAAACCTTATATTAACATAAGAGAGACATGATAATTGTCGAGCGACAAAAGCGAGTTAGTAAATGTAATTTAGAAACTAATCATAATATAAAGTTTAAAGATTCAAAAAGGTTTGTAATATAAAAATAAACAACATATAACAATTGTCAAATTTAGCATTATTTCTGTTGTTAATCTGCTCAAAGACCCGATTTTTTCCAATTTATCTCCTTATATAGTTGAATATTGTTGAATTAGTTGTAAAAATTTAACAAATTCCATACTTAAATTAATCCCTAATCATAAATTTCAAACAAAAAATACGATACTTTATTTAGTATAAATAAGTAAAAAAGTAAAGTTGTTGACTTTAGTAGTCAAGGGTGACCCGAAGGCTTCCTTTTCAATAGCTACCACGCCATGGTGTGGGCAGTGGGGGACTACTCTATTCCTTAGATTGCTCTACTTTACCCTTGATCCTTACCTTATAATGCTGTGTTAAGCAAGGCGGCACCAAGTACCATTTTTAGAATTTTTTGTATGACTCGACCAGGGACTGAACCACGGTCACCTATTGTATTGTTTCATTTTTAAGTTTTAATATAATTTAGACAATACTACATCATATATTCACATTGCCCTGATAATGGTTTAATAAAAAAAACGAAACGTTTAACCGTGGCAAAATATTCAGTATGAATAAACTTATAGACTAAATACATTGTTTGTTTCATACTTATATATCTACATCCCGCGAGACTCATTCTTTTTTATATATTCATAGAGATAGACAGATAGACGGATAAATATTACGAAAACAATATATATATATATATATATATATATATATATATTATTTTAGAAATCTTTTATTCTAAAATCACTGCTTAATAAGGTTCTCGTTTGTAAGATTTCTTTTGTATTCATTGCTGTATTTTGATTTTTTTAATTTTTGTCAAATTTATATTTTTATTAATATATAGATTAGGAAAAGCGAGAAAAGATTGCTTTGATATTTCATGGGTTTCCATTAAATGCGTTTAGAAGATCAGCAATTAGGAAATTAGCAATATTCATTAGAGAAAGTAACTTAAACTATGTTCTGCATGTAATGAAGACGACATATAAGATTCAAAAAGGGGCTTCATGAACTCCGAGATGTAAGGATAGTCATACAATAAAAAAAGAAGAGATAACGACAGCCTCTTACCTTTTAATTAACTGATATTCATAAAACATGCAAGTTTCTATTCACTTCCATTTTACCCTTTGAAAACGCTGCCTTCAAACTATTGTGAGATAGACTTTTTTTTCTCATTTTAAATGAATTTTAACAATTTCAAATCTCTTTCTGAGGCCTCCAAGTTGACAGCGCAGCAAGTTCAGTGAAGCAAAATTGAAAATTGAAATGAAATCCGCGTTGCTAAATTTGTTATAAATTATCAAAGTCATATCTCTGAGGATTCTTATTTTCTAACGAAATTATATCTTGACAACTAAATTGATAAAAGAGTTGCAAGGAAGCTGATGGAAAAAGAAATGATGAAGAATTAGAGAATTCACTTCTCTTTTCTTTTATCTTAGGTTGGCAATCTTTCAAGTTTATCAAATGTACAAACCACTCTTTATGTCTGTCTGCACACTTCAGTGTGAAACTAAAATCTCGAAAACATTACGACGTGCTCTAAATTTTTATATGGATACTTTGAGTTTATTTCCTTTTGGTGAAACAACCAAGTGTTGGTTTTTGGTCGATGTTATTCGTTTCTGGTTGCTGTAATGGCATGTCAACTCTTGGTGGGTTGTTTGATGCTGAAGTTTATCTTGTTTTCCAAGCAGTTAGAGGGTTTCAAATGTTCCTCTTTTATAATAATAATAATAATTATTCTCGACCTTGCTAGAGAATTGAAAAGACTATGGAACATGAAGGTGACAATTATACCAATTGTATTTGGTGCTTTTGGCACGGTAACTAAAGGATTATTAAAGGGTCTGGAAGAT
The DNA here is from genome assembly GCA_963585895.1 of Sepioteuthis lessoniana. NCBI lineage: Eukaryota > Metazoa > Mollusca > Cephalopoda > Myopsida > Loliginidae > Sepioteuthis > Sepioteuthis lessoniana. Next base: position 125,658,726 of record OY757904.1, on the reverse strand, counting down.
TTGGAAGTTGGCGGCCGAGTTGAGACCACCTAAACAACAGCATTATTGAAAACAGCCAGAATACTGAGAAGAGTCATGGAGACTTGAGTAGACCAGCTGTCATTCAATCTCCAGTGAAATACCATCACCTTACGATGATGTGAAAAACTCTAATAATAATAATAATAATAATGGCATAGAAAAATGTGCCATGCTCGTCATGAAAAGTGGAAAACGACATATGACTGACGGAATGGAACTACCAAATCACGACAGAATTAGGACGCTGGAAGAAAATGAAACCTACAAATACTTGGGCACCTTGGAGGCTGACACCATCAAACAAGTGAAAATGAAAGACATGATCCGAAAAGAATATCTCAGGAGATCGCGAAAGCTACTCGAGACAAAACTCTCCAGCAGAAACCTCATCAAAGGAATAAATACTTGGGCTGTGCCACTAGTCAGATACTCGGGACCCTTTCTCAAGTGGACCAGAGAGGAACTTAAGCAAATGGACCAAAGGACAAGAAAACTAATGACCATGCATAAGGCATTACACCACAGAGACGACGTTGACAGACAATATGTATCTAGAAAAGAGGTAGGAAGAGGACTTGCCAGCATCGAAGACACTGTTGACGCATCGATACAACGGCTCGAAGACTACATAGAAAAACACGAATGAGGACTAATTACAACCATCAGAGTCGATAAGGACAAGACGATAAACGAAATAATGACAACAACTAGGAAACAAAAATGGGAAGGAAAACAACTCTATGGCCGCTTTAAGCGTCTAATAAACAACATCTCACACCAGAAAACCTGGACCTGGCCAAGAAAAGGAAACCTTAAGAGAGAAACGGAATCCCTCCGAATAGCAGCGCAGGACAACGCCATAAGAACGGATCATATCAAAGCGAGAATAGATAAGACGCAACAAAACAGTAAATGTAGACTCTGCGGTGACAGAGACGGAACGATCAATCACATTATAACCGAATGCAGCAAATTAGCACAGAAGGAGTACAAGGCGAGACACGACTGGGTCTGCAAGGTAATCCACTGGGAAATGTGCAGGAAATTTACATTCGACCATACAAACAAATGGTATATGCACAACCCGGCGCCTGTCCTAGAAAATGACTCGCATAAATTCCTATGGGATTTTAACATACGAACGGATCACCTAATCCCGGCCAGAAGACCAGACCTCATAATAATCAACGAAAGAAAGATAATCTGCAAAATTGTTGACTTTGCTGTCCCGGCAGACCATAGAATAAATCTGAAGGAAAGTGAAAAGAAGGATAAGTACCTCGACCTTGCTAGAGAATTGAAGAAACTGTGGAACATGAAAGTAACGATTGTGCCAATTGTTATTGGTGCGTTAGGCACAGTAACTAAAGGATTATTAAAGGGCCTGGAGGACTTGGAAGTTAGCGGACGGGTGGAGACTATCCAAACGACAGTATTGCTGAGGACGACCAGAATACTGATACGAGTCCTGGAGACTTGAGGAGACTTGCTGTCACAAAAACTCCAGTGAAAAACCATCAGCTAATGCTGATGTGAAAAAATCTAGAGGGGTAATGATAATAATAATAAAGCGCTCGGTACAGTCACCAAAGGATCGGTCCTAGGACTGGAGGACTTGAAAATAAGGGGACGAGTGGAGACCATCCAAACTAAAACATTTGTTGAGATCGGCTTGTATATTAAGAAAAGTCCTGGAGACTTGAGGAGACTTGCTGTCCCTTGCTCGGTAGTGAAAACTATCAGACATGGAAATAAGAGGAGAGGAGAGACCATCCAAATTATAGGATTATTGAAATCGTACAGAATATTGAGAAAGTCCTAGAGACTTGTTGTCACTCAAACTACAGTAAAAGACCATCAGCTAACGCTGGTCTGAAAAGCAGAAAAATTATAATAATAAATACATTATAATAAATAAGCCCACCAACCACCGCTGGAGTGAAAAATGTGCAATAAGTAAAATGATAAGTATATCGGATGCAGAAAACTGGAACAAAAGGAATAAAAGAGAAGGCATGCCGGGGTGGGGAAAATATACACTGAGAATTCTGCAAAAGGCCATAGTTTGACTATTCTGACACAAAAAAATATGTGCAAACAAGAATATCAGCTAGAAAATGAAAAACATACATTCTCAGAAATTTTGAAATACAAACCGATCACTTAATCCAGACCAGTACAGGATTTTGCCGAACGAGTAAATTACAGAGGAAAAAAAAGCTAAAATCTGAAATACTTGGATTTTAGCTGAAAACTAAAGTTGTGGAACCTGAAGGTGATGATGGTAGCTTTAGAACAAACCCCTTCACAAAGAAAAAATTGATTGCAGGGACTGGAAATCATGCATATATATATATATATATATACACACACACATTTTGTGTCCGTGTTTTTTATATGTATATATACATAACATTTTTTTGAGTGAATGGGTTGTTTGTTTATTGGCATATACACCTCTGTGGATTGTGAACATTTCTCTATATAATTCTTTGACATGCCCAGATACGAGGTGCATACAATAAGTTTCCAGACATTTTTTTCGTAGGGGCACTTCTATTGATAGTACACACATAAAACTCTTGTCCGCTTCGAATTAATCCCCTCCGGCTGCAATGCACTTGTTGTACCGTTCCAACAACTTCTGGAACTCTCCATGGAAGTACTCTTGTGTGAGCGTGTTAATGACCTTCGTCACAGCCTCTTTCATCTCCTCAATTGTCTTATAACAACAGCCTCTGAGCATAGGGAATAACCAAAAGTCAAAGGGAGCTAGGTATAGACTCTAAAGAGGCTGAAGAACTGTCTTGATGCCCATCTTGGTCAAATAGTCTGTAACAAGGATGGAGTTGTGTACTGGTGCATTGTCCTGGTGGAAATGCCGCTGAGCCGATTTGAAGAGTGTTGGCCTTTTCCAACGGTATATCTTCCTGAAGACATAATAACCCTAACCCTTACCCTTTGGTCCATCAACTCTTGTGCATTGACTTCCTTACTCCTCTCACACCTCTCATCACCCCTCACAGCCTTCCTTGAATCTCTTATGCAACTCAAAAACTGATGCTCGTTTTATGCAAGATGCTCCAAAAGCAATCTGACGCATTCCATATGTTTCTGAGGCATTTCTTCCAAGTTTAAAACAGAATTGTATTGCACATCATTCTTCCTAAAGTGTCCTCACATCCAGATTGCATTTTTTAAATTCACCAGCTGTGACAATTAAGCTTTAGTACGATGCATTCCAATTCCTGCTGTAGTTGTTTATTTGAAACTGAAATCATAAAAATTAGTCAATCATCTCATAAGATGTATAGCAATAACATACTGAATTTTCAAGAGTCTACAACTATTTTAAATGCCCGTACAAAAAAGTCTGGAAACTTATTGATTTTACCACGTATCTAATACATATGAAGAAGCCGGACTTGACATAAAATAACCTACAATGGTTGATATGCCATAAAACTAAACCAAAACAAACCAAACAAGAATCAGTTCATTGAAAAGGCTAAATCGAACACAGGTGTTCAAATGAATGAAAAGATATGCAATCTCTATTAGATGATGACAGTTACCAAAAAACTGTACAACGTGCCAAAGAATTTTCTTCAATGGCTAAAACTTTAAGACAAGTTATGAAATGAAATCATCAGTGCATATTTCCTGAGTTTTCTGTACATGACTGATTTTTTTTATTATAACGTGTGAAACGACCACCTGCAGCAAAGATGGCATCTCACCTCTATTATTTGATACTTTTTTGTTTTTTTTTAAATATTTATTCTAGTTTTTCATATGCAAATACAGTTTCTCTCTTCTTTTTTCTTTTGCTTTTTTTATGTACTATTTTTATTCAGCAATACTCAAGTCCAACTCACAACATAGAACGTATTGGCTTATTTATTTAACAGCATGTCAATTCCTTACTGGTTAATTCCGAAACCTTATTCATTTGCTCGATCATCATCATCATCATCATCATCAAGTGACGCTGGCAGCACGGATTCCTATGACTCTCTCTCCCTCTCTCTCTCTCTCTCTCTCTCCATCCATCCCTATCATCAATCGTTCCGGGTTGATAATTTCGTTTGCACTGGGACACAACAGATATTCCTCTTTGCAAGTCAGCAAATACTTTCCCGGCACTGTGCAAGAATCGATAAGAGAACATCGTTTATGTGTTCGTCTTTACTTCTCCATCTGATCGTCTTATTTATGAGATTAGAAGTAAGCGGCCGTACGGCTGCTGCTTTGTGGGGTGTTGCTTCCAGATATCGCTCAGCATTCTGATGAAGTTCCCACATTTCTTTCTCTCATGAGTAATGAGTTGCATTGCTTCCATGGTTCTATCTATCGGTCAAATAGAACTGTTTGATATTTAAACTGAGTGCAAACAAATGACTTATGCTAAATTGAATTGTTAGAAATAGAGCTGTGTGATCCTTTGACTGTGTGTAAACAAACGACTGATGTTTAATTGAATTGTAAGTGATACATAGCAATACTTGCAACCATCTAACTGTGTGCAAATGAATGAGTAATGTTGAATAGTATAATTAGTATTAAATAGTAATTTTTGAAACTCTTTAACTGTGTGACTAAATTGAATAATTGGTATTACGTAATTGATGTGGACCCAAAGTCGGTACACAGAAGGAAAACACGGAACACGGTAAAAAAGGTAAGAAAGATATATTAATAAAAGTTACAAAGGATAGTGTCCAATATTGGTAGTCGTTCTCTTGTACAACTGCTGCTACTGCTACCGTTTTAAGATATTACTACGCTAGAAATATTGTGCTGGAAGAGTCCATAATGTCGGTAAGTTTCAGTCTCACAACAATAACAATACTGGGAACTATGAAGAGTGTGCAAATAGATGAATAGTGTTGAAATAGAATAAGTACTGTTAAATAGCAAGACTTGTTACAAATTCACTGTCTACAAACACGATTGAAATTGAATAGAATTATAAGTGACACATTGCAAAAATTAAATCTATTTAACTGCGAATAAACAATAGTAATACTAGTTTGTAAACAAACTAGTTCTAACATATTTGAAAATTAAATCAACTACGAACAAATCATATGTTATCCCTTTTGATAAGTACTTAGTTATTGCTGTTACTTAGCTATACTTGAAAACATTTAACTGTATGCAAAGAAATGGTTTATAGTAAATTTAATAATTCATGTTTGAAAAACTTGAAAACATTTATCCGTGTGCAAAAAATAAATTCAGGCTCGTTTAAAAATGTTGTCAAGAAAATGTACTTACAAATCATATATCTTATATATATGTATAAAGAGTAGTTAGCATTAAATAACCTAAAAAGTTTGATGTGCCATAAAACACAACCTAATCATACCAGTTTTGCAGAAAGAGAAAGGTGTTACCTTTCGTCCATTTCTCTACTGTGTTTTGTCTATCGACCTCGTTGCATAGTCTGAGATGACTATAGTCAAATTTTCTCATCTTCCAAATTTCAGGGGTATTTTGTCATGGCTAGCAGCTTTTCTGTTTTTAATTATTATTTTTTAAATGTTGCATTGAATAATTTCTTCGTAAACAGTCCTAGTTTGGCGTCTAGTTGACCATTAATATTTTGGGGGTGGTGGTGTGTCAGTAATTTCAGAAGGGCTTGCGAGATTCATGAAATGTTCTTTCCTTTTGACAAGTCTTTCTTCTGGGCAGGGAGCTATTAGTTTTGACCTCGATATTCTCTTCTTTCCGCTCAATTCATTTTCTATCCACTATTTTATTCGTGATTGTCTATCTTCTACTGAATTTCTGTTGTAATCATAACTATATTTTCAATTGTCCATTGCATATATTTTAATTCCACTTGGTATATATTCATTTGATTGGCCAAAGTTACAAGGTTTCAAGTTACTGATGATAATTCTTAGCAAACAATTATAAGTTAAAATAACAATTCTTAATCTAAATAATTTACTATTATAAATAAATTATTTCATTCTAATACAAATAATTTGCACATGGTTGTATGGTTTCAAGTATTCCTATTTAATTCTAATAATTATGTGGTTTCAAGGAATTATTTCTATCAAATAATGGTCATTTGTTTGCACACACTTAATGTGGTTTTAAGTAATCATAGTAATTCTCAGTAAAAAATTATAGCTTCAAGTAGCTTTTTTAAAATTCAAATGATTTATAATATGGAATCAAGCATTCCTATCGAAAGCGAATACTTTTTAAACGGATCTATTTGAGCCATGGAGGGGGCCCTAAGAGATACTAGCTTAGAATAGACTGACGAGTAATGATAATGAAATATCGCACATCACAGTACGACCTTATAAGAGGAATACACTTAAAATATTTTAACTAAGGGCATAAAATAGGTTCTACTCCAGTTCACAACATTATGATAATTTTATTGGGTCTCTGTTCGCGCTTAACACCATTTTTAATCATTCAAATTTTCGGTATAAAATAAATAACCATCAAATGCTTGAAATTTTCAATCCCTCCTAAACAAAAACATATCATCATGGACCACCGTTAAGAGGAGGATTCAATGAGCTTTCCAGATTTTGAAGTATTCAATAAGTATTTGAGAATGAAAGGATACTCCCCACTGCTCAAATCTCCAGAACTAGAGTCTCACCAGCAGGAGATTTTCATTTCGCATCGTGCCAATCATTCTAGATGACAGTTAGTGTATGTATTCGAATCTGTAAGTTGAACCGTTAACCCTTACCCTAATCTGAACTGCTGCAATTGATAGAAAACTGAAAAGATAGAATATTCATCAGAATATTTTTTATTCAATTTAGCGTTCAGATCCGTTTCAGTTCGCTAATACAATCTTCTCATCTCCTTTCTCTATAATATTTTAATTAGATTAGTTTTCATAGATTTCAATGTGTTGCTTACACATTATACTTAGCCAAAAATGTGAAACATTCTATACAATACCTGACTATTTAATCAAAATCCTCGATAAAATATATAAGGTCACGATGAAATAAATTGATTTTACACTTTGCTAAAAAATGCAAGGCATTCTATAGAATACCTAGACATCATATTAAATTGGACAAAGTCTGTAAGATGAAGATTAGTTAAGTTTATTGCATATTTTGCCAAAGATGGCAAGTTATTCTCTAAAATACTTAGGTATTTTATCAAATCCAAAGTAAAGTATATAGGGTGGAAATGATAAAAGCATATATAATACATTGCCTAGAAATGTTTGGCGTTCCATAGAAGTCCAGCAACAGCATAACCAATCAAAGAAAAATAAAAGCATTTTATAAAATGGACAAAACAAAAGGAGTCGTTCGAAACTGGAAAAGAGACGCTCGTGGTAATTCGGTTATCGTCATAGAAAGTCGACTCTGGGAACTCAGTTCAATTCCTGAACTTGGATTTAAAAACTACGGAAGCATATGGTTTATTACAAAGCGGTTAGTAACAGTTATGCTGTAGTAATAGGATTTCTTCCAAGTTGTGGCTGTATCAGTAATACCGTATCGATACACCGTTGGGACGCCAATGAAACTCATGAAGAAAAACTAAATGGGAACTGCACGTGCTGTTTTCAACAAATCCTGGAAGCAAACACCCCCCACCAAAAAAGAAAAACAGACTCAGTACGGTCATATATCTATTTTGTAACAAATCCTCCAAGTAAGACGAACATGAAATATTGGGCATTGCTCGAGAAGTCAGGAAGAACTCATAAACGAAGTTCTTTTACACATGGACGCGCCAATGCTGGCCGCAAAGCAAAGACTTGATTACAACAGCTCTGTCATCCAGTTCAAAAGACCTGGCAAGAGCGATGGATGATAGGGACGGATAACGAGAGAGGAGCAGAGTACTCCATGCTATCAGTATGAGTTGATGAAGATGATGATATAGAAAACAGTCGTGAGAGTTTTAATAAAACGTGCAGTAGACTCTTATAAATACTTCCATCTTCAAAATGTAGAAACCTAGTGGTTTTCAAGTGTCACCGAATTGAAGGAATTATCAAAAACAATGTCCCAGATAATATATATATATATATATATATATATATATATAGAGAGAGAGAGAGAGAGAGAGAAGAAGAAGAAGAAGAAGAAGAAGAAGAAGAAGAAGAAGAAGAAGAAGAAGAAGAAGAAGAAAAATATAAAAGAATAAATAAATTGGCTAATGATAAAATCAATATGATAGAGCCATGTAAAGATAAATAAATAAATAGATCTCCTAATCTCGGCCAGACGACCACACCTTGTAATAAACAACAACAAAAAAGAGAACTTGCTGAATTGTGAACTTTGCGCTTTTGGTACAGTCACCAAAAGAGTGGCAAAGAGACTGGAGGGCTTGCATATAAAAGGGCGAGTGGAGACCATCTAAACTACTGCATTATTGAAATCGGACAGAATACTGAGAAGGTTCTTAGAGACTTGAAAAGACTTGTCATTCAAACTCCGGAGAGAAACCATTGGCTTACGCTGGTGTGAGAAACGCGAATAATAATAATAATAATAATAATAATAATAATAATAATAATAATAATAAACGCAGAGTTGGATAAAACTGAGATGCTGATGAAGTTTAAAAGCAGAACGCTACCAACGGAAATAGAATATAATCAAGGAATATGGAATATTAAAAAAAAAAGGAAAATAAAGGCATTTCAAAACATTGTCGCTATTTTCAAAATCAATTCTACAGATTTTTAAAAATATTCCATATTTCTAGATAGCATTCTGTTTTTTTAAATCATCAGCGTCTCAGTTTTATGCAACTCTGCGTTTACGTAATTTTATGTTTTAAAAAACCTAAAAAAAAAAAACAAACTCTTTAAAAATCACCCTTTATACATGCAAGCAAACCCTGATGATAGCCTATGAAAGGTCCGAAAGTGCTCGGGGCAATGTGGATAAATCCATCCACCAATTCCAACCTGAAACCAAGACACTTATCAGGAAACTTGAAAGGGTCTTAATAAATTTATGTAGACAATATGTGTCTTTATTATTTATTTAAACATCCTTATATATTTAAACATGCTTATATATATATATATATATATATATATATATATATATATATATATATATATATATATATGCATTGTATATGTAATCGTAACCTTGCAAGAATCGCACATCACAGAACGAACTTATAATGTTTTAACTAAGTGCTTAAACAGATTCTCCTCCAGTTCACAATATTATGGTAATTTTATTGGGTCTCTATTCGAGCTTAACACCATTTTTAATCATTCAAATTTTCGGTATAAAATAAATAACCATCAAATGCCAGAAATTTTCTCTCCTTCCAAAACAGAAAGATATCATCATGGACCGAGGAGGATTCAATGACCTTTCCAGATTTTGAGCTGTTTAATAAGTATTTGAGTTCATTGGTTTAATATTTCTTTTCGGTTACTGTTTTCTATAGTATTCGTAAACTTTTTCGCGTTACTGTATGTGGACATATGACAACTTTCCTATACTTAAGCTTAATTTTTTTTTTCTTTTTCCCTGTATAAAGCGAAGAAAGGACTTAACATTTTTGCATTGGCCTATAACTGGTTATTTCAGTATTACAGATAACTTGCAGATCTATAAGCAGAGAGATAATCTTGAGAAAAATGGTTTCGTTTGGAAAAATAAAATATGGGCAAGTTGGTTATCACGCACAGGAAAAAATCTGATTATTTCAAACTCTTCAAATCTCTTTCTTTTTATTGTCAAGTGGATCAAACATCAACTTTTAAATTTTAATATATAGCCAAAGATTGAACTGTTTCAAAATCAGTCAAGAAGAAAGGATCTTTGTTGGAGACAACTGTCGTACAAAGAAGATTTCATAACTCCATGATGGGAAAGATTACTTGCATTTTCGTGGAAGAGATCTAAACAAAACGAGAAGAACATATTATGAATAGGTCACCATAGCGTGGTTTTTGACGTCCTGTCGTCTATGAGAGGAAATGCTATAGTTCAAACGTTGATCTTTGTTGAAGTCTTCTGCAGGAAAAAAAAAACGAAAATAACATTGAAAAGTTTAAAGAGAGATTTAAACGCGGAAGCATAAGATCAGAACCTTGAAAAATATTGCAGACATGTGAGAGAAGTAAGTCTTGTGTATCTCAGATCAATAGAGCAGTAATATCTTTAAACAGTTCTTCAAGGGCAAAAAGAGGTGATGATGGTTGCTAGAGGAAGAGATGGACAGGCATAAGATAACAGATTGTGACGTATAAGCTTTTATGCATTTTGCAACGATGCTGTAAAGTCAGGTCTCGGTAACTACTGTAAGTGAACCTGATCCTCACTTGGTGCCTCTCTACTGTTGATTTCGGTAAGTCTAAGTAAAACTTAGTATATCTATATAATATTAAAGATTTTATTCTTTAATAGAAAGGGATCAGAGAGTATAGAGAAAATTAGAAAAACAAGTAAGTAAAGTTGGCGACTGTAGTTGAGGGTGACCCAAAGACTCCCTTTTCGATAGCTACTACATCAAAGTGTAGGGGAGGGCGTTACACGTTTCCCTGGATTGCTCCACTTTACCCTTGATCCGTACCTTAAAATGCCGAGTGTTAAGCAGGGAGGTATCAAGTACTATTTTTGAGTTTTTGGTATGACTCGAGCCGGGATTGAATGCAAGTCTTCCGGGCCGTTGGCGAACACAAAATTGATGAATTTATTGGAAGAAAACCTTCTGCTTCTATTTTTCTTTCGTTTATATTATTTATGGAGGCAGAAGCTTTCCTTCAAATAAATTCATCAATTTTGGATTATTCATTTTTCTATTTCTCTCTCTCTTCCTCTATCTATCTATCTATCTCTCTCTCTCTCTCTCTATATATATATATATATATATATATATATACGTCCTGGTGTCACAGCCTATGAGCTGGCCGTGACACCAGGTTAATTTTTAAGAGGAGTCTAACAGATTTAAACTCAGAGTGTTCCTTCTTCTATACCGGTTGCCATACCAGGTTAAAGTGTCCTATTATTTATCCATAACTTGGAGAATAGTTGGACGTATACCTTTCCCATGTTTATTTGCGTTATATTAATTGCAAACAGCTTCGTCCAGGTTTGAACTCTGTTCACCATGTCCACTTTCAGCGATGAGCACCTCCCACCAAACTACTTAGAGGATACGGAATATGATCATTTTTAGAAGAGTTTAACGGATTTGGATTAAGAGTTTTCCTTCTCCTAGATTGGTTGCCATAATAAGGATTAAGAGTACTGTTTGCCCAACTATTAACACATAACTGTTGGGAAAAAATATTAGCACGATCAGAAATGTAAACTGCAAGTCCAGGATATATGAAAATATTTTCTACAGTAAATAGAGATGAAACAAGATAAAACCTCAAGATTCTGAATTTTCGTTAACGATCTTCAGGTAACACGATAAAAGTCTGTCCGTAGAGGGGAATTAACACAACACTACAGTCGTGGAGATAGTGGTCAACCTGAAAATCTGCAGGTGAAACTAAGAATTATGTTTTCTTTTCCGGTTTTTATCCTATTTTATTCTTGAAAATATTATGATATTGGTCTGCATCTTGTGCAGACATCACACATACACACACACACACACATACACGTATATATACTGAGTCTAACGTAAAGTTTGGTGGGTTTCGATCCCAGCTTAAAGCGTCTTACGTGTTTAGCCTCACTGAAGATATTGTCGGTCAGGAAAAGAAAATTCTCTTCTTAAACAAAGATACCAGGATTTTAATATTTTTCGTCGACCTTTACACAATCAACACCGATCTTATTAGCTATTTCTTATCACCGAATAAAAAATACTATCATGCAGCACCCCAAGAATGATACACCTCTTATATAACATTCAAGGCAATTTTATTTTCGGTTACGAAGATGAGATAATTTTATTTTGGGGTTCAACAATATAGTGTTTGATAATGAATAATTCTTAAAAATATCCATTTTAATTGCTTAAGGTTCTGCTAGAAATAATAAAAACTGGTATGTTTGGTTTGGTGAAAGAGATGAACTAAACCATAAAAAAATATTGGTATTATACATATTCGTCAAATGAATATATATAAGGTTATCCCTCCCTAAAACAAGGGACTGTTGCTTATACGAGATATTGTTCTTGAAATGTCTGAGGGCAAACGGTAGCTCTTCTTACTATACCTGGAATTTACCATTACTTTGGCATTCGAAGTCGAGAGCGACCAGAAGGCTTTCTTTTCAATAGCTACAACGCCGAGGTGTGGGTTAGGGTGCTACTCCTTTCCTAGATTGCTCCACTTTATCCTTGATGCGTACCTTATATTGTTGAGTGTTAAGCAAGGAGGTATCAAGAACCATTTTTAAAGTCTTTGGTATGACGCGACCTGGGATTGAACCTAGGTCTCCCGGACCATTGTTGAACACTCTACTTACTCATCCAATTAGGATAATAAAGCTTTTTCTTTACTTTGTTCTCATCTTAGAACCCCTGCGTAAATGTGTTCAAATATTATGAATTATAAACAAAGTTACGTAAAAGATTAGTTAATACACTTTTTTAAGCTAGACAAGGGTAACATTTTTCGCGAAGTGGGCTAGGTGACACGTGGCTCAACAATAGGTGAACTGCACTTCTAAAAAAATCTCGCTAATTTTACGTTGAAGGCACTTTTAAAAGAGAAGGTTCTCCCCTTAAAAATCGACCTAAGATTTTTGGAAAAGTTGATTGTTTTCTCTTCTGTAAAAATTGAAGTCTTGACTGAGCCATTCACAAAGCTCATCGGGCCGTAGTTTACTCATGACTGTGTAAGGCACAAGCCAGACTATGCGAAAACTCGTTGTGTCAAACTAACAGGATATTTGACAGAGTCATGGATGCATTGGCTAACTTTTATGAAATATTAACCTAGGATTGTGAACATTTCTCTATATAATTCTTTGACATGCCCAGATACCAGCTGCATACAATAAGTTTCCAGACATTTTTTTTCGTATGGGCACTTCTATTGATAGTACACACATGAAACTCTAATCTCCTTCGAAGTAATCTCCTCCGGCTGCAATGCACCTGTTGTACCGTTCCAACAACTTCGGGAAGGCCCCATGCAATTCCTCTTGTGTGAGCGTGTCAATGACCTTCGTCACAGCCTCTTTCATCTCCTCAATCGTCTCATAACGACAGCCTCTGAGCTTAGGGAATAACCAAAAGTCACAGAGAGCAAGGTCTGGACTATAGGGAGGGTGAGAAAGTCTCTTCATGCCGATTTTGGTCAAATAGTCTGTGACAAGGATGGAGTTGTGGACTGGTGTATTGTCCTCGTGGAAATGCCACTGACCCGATTTGAAGATTGCTTGTCTCTTCCGACGGAAACTCTTCCTGAACCCCCTTGAAACCTCAACATAGTAATCCTAACCCTAACACTTTGGCCAATCAACTTCCTTACTTGACTTCCTTACTCCTCCCACAGCTCTCAACATCCCTCACAGACTCCCTATCTTCCTTGAATCACTTATGCCACTCAAAAACTGATGCTCCATTCATGCAAGATGATCTAAGAGCAGTCTAAAGCATTTCATACGTTTCTCTGGCAGAATTTTATTGCATATCGTTTTTCTAAAGTGTATGATTGCATTTCTGAAATTTACCAGCTGTGACAAACAGGCTTTAGTAGTGTGCATTCCCATTTCTACTGTAGCTATTCATTTGAACCTGAAATAGAAATTGGTCAGTCATCTCATAAGATGTATAGCAAAAACATACTGAATTTTCAAGAGTCTATGACAATTTTAAATGCCTGTACGAAATAAGTCTGGAAACTTATCACATGCTCCTCGAAGTATATTCCAGCACAATAAACTGCCAATTCAATGTATTCGACAATGTCTTTGTTTACCGGAATTATACTTTTGTCCTCTTATAAATATGTAAATGTTTTCTCTTTATTTTATTGGATGTTGAAGAAATATTTTTTGTTTGTTAGTATATTCAAAAGTTAGGGTCGTTGCTTATGCGTCATATATGATAAAACTTTTTGGTGGATAAAAATAATGAGATTTGGCTCAGAGGGTAACACTCGGCTCGTCATCTTTACAACAGTGTAGAACAGCGCGTATCGGAAGCAACAGTGAAGAAGCTACCGCTGTGATTCGAACTCATTTCTTCATTTGCCTCAAGGAGACCTGTTACGGATAACATTCTTTAATATCGATTCCTATCAGCTCTATTCTCCGCAATTTTATTGAGGTAAGGAGTTAACTGAGTAGCAATAAAAAAAAAAAAACTTAAAGTTAAGATGAAGAAAATTGTTATAAAACTGAATTACCTTGGAAAAAGGGATTCTAAATACGTTTATTCAAAACATACAAATATCATAAAATGTCTTTACTAAATATTCATGACACGGAGGCATTTATTACTTGAATATCTACAACATTTATCTGAAATACTAATCTTTGAATCAAAATTTGTATATACAAAGTATTTTGGAGCAAGTTGAATATTTGGTATAACATCTAATTTTTGTTTGTCATAAAATCTTATTTAGTGAAGGTAATTTATGATATTTTTATATTTTGAATAAATGTATTTAGAATCTTTTTTCCAAGGTAATTCTGTTTTATAATCACAATTTTCATCACGATGACTTTGAATTTTTTTACCGCTTTCTCAATTCTTTACCTCTATAAAAGCAGAGAACGGTGTGTATTGTAATCAACAGTAAAGAATAAATTTTCCGTAACAGGTCTCCTCATGGCAAATGCAGAAATAAGTTCAAATCACAGCGGTAGCTTTTCCTTCATTGTTGTTTCCGATACGCTCTGTTCCAGGCTGTTGTACAAATAACGAGCCGAGTGTTACACTCTGAGCCAAATCTGATTATGATTCATTTCTCTTTCATTTAAGTAAAGAAAATAAGGACAACGACTACGGATCGACTCTACAAACGCGTTGGTGGAAAGGTCGCATGGCCTCTTTTAGCCAATTTAAAATCACTACTTGCAGCGTCACTGAAAATACCAAAATTCCCCCCCTCTCTCTCTATCTCTATCTCTCACTCAATCTACGTATCTCCCCCCCCTCTCTCTCTCTCTCTCTTCTCAGCTGATCAGCGACAACTAGAACAACAAGCGACTACGGCACCCACAACTTACAACGTGATAAATGAGAACGGCTACGAACCGCGTTTCAAAGCCGACTTTCTTTTTTCCATTACTTCAGCAAACAAGAATACAAGCTAGTTCATGCTCCAGGCATCAAACTTCCGTTCCTACTGCTACTGTTTTTCTGTGTGCCCTTGAGGGCCTCCAAAACAGAACTTTTCATCGAATGGACATTTCGTCTTAGAATTACTTGCTTATTCATCATAAATTCGTCTTTCTTTGTTAATATAAGTATTTTTACGACTCCGTCAAAACGGCCAGTGATACAGTCTTGTTCTCATCAAGACAACACTCAGCTTTCCTTTCTCTTTCTTTCGTTCCCGACATTTCGTCCTCTCCGCGAGTCCTAGAATGCGTTGATTAAGAAAAAGATGTTATATGCATTAAATTGCATTTGGTGGTGAGGCTCCAGTTCTTGAGATCTGAGGAGAGTGTAGAATCCCTTTATTGTCATTACTCCCTGGTACACTCTGACCTGGAGTGGTAGTAACTGTTAGAGTCCCATTATGGGCCAAATGGATCTGATTGAAACTCTTCGTATCCGATTTGACAGTGAGCAAAAAAATCTTACAAAACAAATCACAAAAAACATTAATATGAAGGTATAATGAATACGATTCCCTAGCCTCCCTTTCAAGAGAAACTGTACAACAGTGTGTTGGAGGTGAAAGGTAGCATTCTATTTTGAAGCACCAGTTTCTATCTGAGTGAATGAGTTTCATGTAAAATAGTGTAGTCTCTAAAAACTACGATGTCTCTGATGACTAATCATCAGTTGGAGAAAAAGAAACACAAAACACGCAAGTCGCATCACGTGATCCGATTTCGTTGGGTTATTCTCTCCGTAATTTCCCAAAAGCCGTGAAAACAGGACACAGCATGCAGTATAGTTTGTTTGTTGTTGTTTTTTTTTGCGGGGGGGTTACTTGTAACTGACACTTCTCGGATCTGTGGTTCATTCACTGTTCTCTCAAGCCACTAAATTAGAGGGAGGATCAAGAAATCCGTCATTCTTTTTTTTTTTATTGGGCCTCACAGAATACTCTATTCCAATATAGGCCTCCGTTAGATGACATCGTCTAACCAGTTCCGGTCACCACTTACGTGGCCAATTACTAGTGAGCTCGGCAAGACCCGGCTCGTTGAGCTACATTAAATATATATTATTACAACGGGCCCATTGGACGAGATGCTGTTCTTCGTCAACTAGTCTTTCATCTGGCTGATGGCTTTTTATAATTTCCCTATTCAAACCCTTGTATCATTCGCTAATAATGTTACAGTAGAGGTGAAACAGACACTAGTTAGTGGCCTACTTTGTCATATTTATGCCAAAAAATAAGCTCACATAGAAAAGTATTTTAGTTGTCCGTGTGGATATCTGAATGTAGGGCTTGACCGTATTTATTATGTAATTTTGGCAAGATCTCTTTGAATTTGCTCAAGTTATATTTAAGACCTGATGCATTTACTTTTACAATTTGGGAATAAAAAGTGGTAAATAGAATGCTATACTCTACAAGATAGATATTTATTATGTTCATGGTTTGAATCCTTGTCAGAATTCTTGTTTTCTTCCTTTCAGCTAGTTAGTCTAACAGGTTTTCACAACCGCACCTCACGATGTTTAAAAAAAGTGAGGACACTCATCTCAGGTAAAAAGCAATAAATGATGTTTTTGTTGAAGAGTGAAAATACTGCCTGGGTTGGATACCACCCTCCATTATATGGGAGTGAGCACAATTATTTCATTATTCAATCAGAGAGAATTTTGAATTCACTTAACAGGTTTACCCACAAAACTTTACGAAATCTTACGTAATAACAAAACCACTTCGTATTATCACCCACTTGATTAATAAAACATTATTGGTGGGTTATTATAGCTGTAACGTAAACAAGTGGGCGCAGGGTGCAAATAGGTAAGTTATTTTTTTAAAAAAATTGCGTCTAAAAATATGACAAATTGATAAAGTTCAAAATTTCATCCAGTTGTCTGGTAGCAATATGATATGCTTTTTCTGCAAGTAGTAAAGTTGGCGACCATAGTCGAGGGTGACCCGAAGGCTCCCTTTTCGATAGCTTACTACACCAAGGTGTAGAGGAGGGCGCTACTCCTTTCTCTGGATTGCTCCACTTTACCCTTGATCCATACTATAATACTGAGTGTTAAGCAAGGAAGCATCAAGTACCATTTTTTGAGTCTTTGATATGACTCGACCTGGGATTGAACCCATGTCTCTCGGGCCATTAGCGAACACTCTAACCGCTTGGCCACTGTACCCCAGAGTAAAAATACCAATTAACCAAAAATTGCTGAAATCACCATCGGATATCTAAGACATCGTGTGGGGGTTGATTGGTACATATTGCCCTCACAGGAGGAAAGGTTATTTTCATGGATTTGTCACTATCATTTCAGCCATTAAATGGCATCGCTTCTTTAAACAAAAAATTCAAAAAATACGTGCTGCAATATTTCAAAATTTGTTCTAAAGAAATTTTTATAACGATAATCGACTAAAATTTTCTTCGCAAAAAAAAAAAATCATTAATTTTCGGGAATTCAAACAAAGATTTAGTTCAACAGTCAATGTTTGCATTCCTGTTAGCAATGCCATTAATTACAGTTTGTTTGTTTATCAAGATTGAATTTTCAAAATTTAAAATCACATTATTGATAAACTTCTCAAAATAAAATGATCGTCAGAGAAACTGTCTAATCTGACAAAAACATCTACAAGGCGCATTCCAACTGTTATAACTCCTGCTTATCACCCACAAAAGTGCAACAGACACATACTAGATCGAAAACAGATCGTTGGATAGAGCAAATTTTCAGTTTCGTAACAAAATTTTAACATTATAAACTGAATCACAATGATCAGAAAATTCGGCTAACACTTGCACACGACATACAGAACGACTGAATAGCTGCCTAGACCTCACCAGGTCTCATCAGCAATGCGCCCGGGATCTATCCCATGGAAGACCAAACCAGCGACCACAGAATGCAGAACTGAAACTCCACCACTGAGCCAGCGATCCACATCAAACACAAGTTATACCAAATCAATCAGTCATGGCAACTGCGCGGCCTGATGTGTCCTGCAAATCAAATCCGTATTCTTACCGAGAACACAGTCACCTCCAGGGCCAAGTCTTCCCAAGAGGATTGGAGATACGTTTCCGCGTAATCATTACCACATGGGCAAGAAAATTGATGTACATTTCTTTTTTAAGTAGAGGAATTACATTATTATTTGTATCTCCATGACCAGAGTTTGCCAGATTTCCTAGTCATGTTAATTCAATTTATAATATAATTCCTCTTCAGTGGGAGAGATCACAATGTGCACTGCTGATGAGACCTGGCTGCAGTCCAGTGGTTCTGTTTGTCGTTCGCAAGTGTTTGCATTATGGCTAACGTGCTGGACTGCGATCTCAAAGTAAGCGAGTTCGAAATTCAGTCGCATTCTTAAGTTTACTTTCTGGCTAATACCCTGTGAAAGGTATCAAACCACTGATCCCTCTACACAGGAATTAAATATTACTGCTATTTTTCTACCAGTTTAGCTTTGGCATTAAATAACCCATGAATGATGATATGTCATTAAACAAAGAAATTAAACCAATCCTGAATGATCGGAATAAAACAATGGAAGTTTCTAAATTAGAGACAAGTTGTGCGTTTACGTTTCCCCTCACCCATCACCATCACTAACATAACATGCCGCACAAATCTCAATCCCTACTGCTATACCCATAACATCTACTTTGCACAGAGTGGGGATAAGATGAGGCGCACTATGAGTAACAGTTATCATCGTAGGAAATAGACATTATCATCGAAACTAAATGACAATCGCAAGTTTCAGATTTAAGTATATGGATATGTATTTACCAAGCTAAACATACAAGCAGGATCCGATACAAGGTCAATATTTTTAGCGGAGTTTTACAAGTTTGAATTCAGAGTTTTCCTTCTCCCTGACGGTTGTCATGACAAGGTTAAAAACACAGTCTGCTCTATTATTCACTAATAGCTCGAGGAAGAATATATAGATGCATACGTTTTCTAAGAGTATTAGAAATACAAACAGCCTCATCCAGCGCTTGAACTCGGATGCCCATGTCCATTTCCTATGATAATAACAGTTGCTCCACAAACGAAGAATATTAAAGAAAATACGACGGCGTAGCTTCACATCATACCAAAAGAAAATTTTCTGGGGTGCTTTAACGGATAAAAAAGCGAACTGAAAAAAGAGCGTAAATTGCCGAGAGTACTAGTTTGAAATTTTGATATTTCATTGATTGTTCATTTCTGTCTTGGTAAATCCAGTTTTAGTCACATTACATTTCAATGTACTTGTAGGCTTTATTGTTTCAAATATACGTACTGCAATACATCATTTATTCAATAAGTGTTCAGTATTGTCACAATAGAGATTCTTTTAATTTTGTCATATGAAATAACATGAGAACAAAATTAAACCATGTCTGCTTTTAAGTGTATTTCGCATTGAAAAATTCCATTTTGATTATATGGCATCTTTTTTGAAAATATAAGTTCATTTTTCAATTCTTTAAGATAGATAGATAGATAGATAGATACATTTTATGAAAATTGAGGACATTTTATATCAGAACAAAAAGTTTATTTTTCCGTGGATATCAGTTTTGCAAAAAAAAAATTGTTATTTCTAGAATATTTGGTGTGTAGTTTTTTCATGAGAAAAATAAATAAATATTGTGAGTCATTAGCGGTTTTATATCCGTTTAATATACAAGAGATATTGTATATAAACAAATGCAAATCAATATAAGGTTTTTGATGTTTTATAATTACATTGTAATTACGAAACCACTTAAATAGTTCCATCATTTTTACTGCTTGTGTAAACTAGTTTTATATTAGAATCTTGACGTGAAAAATGAAATTCACCCATTAGAAAGCCCAGGTTTAATCCATACTCCATACTGGCTTCTAATTATAATAACAGTCCATGATGATATCACTGCTTCTATTTAAGAAGAACTGAAGGATTCTATTTTGCATTTCATTCTTGTTTCAATTATTTCAAGAATTTGGCATATTAAAAGTTTGTAGTGAATAGAAAAGAAATAGCAAATTCAAACGTGTGGGGTTTAAAAGGCTTTTGAAAGTCAGGGGCTAAGGGCAAGGCTGTGCTGCCGTAAAATATCTGACTCCATATTTTGGTTATATTATTTTACCCCACGTTGACTGGCCGGTGCAATGCCTTGTCCAAAGAAAGTCCCAAAAGAAATATACAAAAGGAAAAGATAGAAACAGATAAGAGACGAAAACATTTCTTCCATACTTTCCTTTATTTACTTGGTGAATGGACTAACCAACGCTACGTCCCAAGACGTAGCGTGGCGCCCAAAACACCAGACAGCAAAATGATGTTGTTGGTTTGACAGACACTGCCTGACAAGACCCGGTTCACAGAAAACATGAGTATTTATTTCTCTCCACCGGCTCCAAATTCGCCACTCGAAAATCCTTTAATTTTGGCGCGACCGCTTCCCATTGGCTACTTTACTTTTTATTATTTTTCTTTTTTTCTGATTTTTAACCGGATGGATGCGTGTAGCCTTATGCGTGGCGACGCGTTTATATATTTTGTACGTGGCAGCCGACGAGTCAATATCCGGTTGGGAGTTTATTGTTAATTCCTAAATCCCCACAAACGTACAGAAGTTCCCAGAAGCCCCTGACAGGAAGTTGGAGCTACGCATGCCTAAAACCGGACCTAAGAGTACGGAAAAGAAACCCATTCTCTGCCAGCTGTGACCGTTGTTTTGGAAGGACCAGTTTCCAGTTGTTGCTAGAGAGGGAACAATGTGCCCACTCAGAGACACGTTGGTTCACTCTTCCACCAGTGGCAGGAGTATCTGCTAAGAGCAGCCGATATTAAAAACACCAAATGGACTTATCACCCACGACTAAAAACACCGAATTTGGACCTATCAACCCCGAAAACGAATTCCAACGTCTGATTTGGGAGAAACGACGGTTCTCAAAAAGTTCAAGAAGACATTCCTCGCAACAGAGTAGCCGTGCGAAAACCCTAACGAAATAAAGTTGAAATTTAAAAGATACCTTCCCTCTACGCCTTATCTCTTTCTTCCTTTTCTTCCTTTTCAGCCTTCACAGACAAGAAAAAATAAGATTGGGTTAGAAGAAACAAACAGAGTCAGATATCTAAAAACTAAAATCCCGAAATAGACGACAAAACAAAAACCAAAAAAAATATTATGTAGCCCCAGAAATTCACGTTTAGCATAAACACAAACCACATAAAATACGATTTAATTAAAAATTGGACTGGGAATTGATTTCTTTGCTAAGTTAGAATAGTTTAAGTGCCTTGAGCTAATAACATTCTCGCTATGATGCTCTATTTTGTTGTATTACAAACGTAAATGTGAATTTTAATATTATACAAGCCTATCCCCTGAACTCATTGTGTTCTTTTTTAATAGCAATCAATGATGATGTAGATGCGTTGGAAACAGTGATGGATTCTGATTAATATTTTATAATTATCACCATTATATCGGGAATTTGTATGATCACAAGATGATATTCAATGGGACTGCAGACACCAGAAACTTAATGTTCATCGTCAAATTGGATTAGAAACTGCTTTATTTTCTAAGTTAAAGATTTTTTAATGTGTTCAAAAAGTGTCCGGATTGAAGATACATTTTCTAAATGAAAAATGTCTGACACATTAATTTTCTCTAAATGCTCCCTGTGGTATTCAGTCAACTTATTCCAAGGAGTTTTCGATTGTTCGAAGCATTCTTGTAACTCCTCTTAAGATATGTTGTATTTCACGTCCTTATATCGAACTGTTTTTAGTTTAGAAACTAGGAAAATTTGCACAAAGCTAAATTTGGTTTATGTGTAGGATGTTCTATTTACCTTTCAGAGAATTGATACAAAAATTATAAATCAAAAAGTATCGCGAATTTGCACTTACATACAAAGATCAAGTCTAGATGGAAGACATCAGTATTTTATAATATATCTTGTTCAGGCCTACAAACATCTTCACTTAAATTTTAAATTTTGAAATGAGAAAAGAATATATCTTCATATTCAACCATTTTTTTTTATTGTACCTCTTATTTCTCAAATAAAGACATCATTATAAAGTTTCATTTTCGCTGAGTCATGGTTACATATGTTGCATGTCCTTCACAGTTGAAACAAAACACCAGCAGTGATAGCCATGTGTAAGGTAAATAGGGAATTGAAGGTACAGAAGCCCGTTAATCTAACTTTTATTTCTCTTACATAGCCCTGGAATGACGTACGATCAAATGTCAGTATGTTTATCATATAATCACTTTATTTGCTGAATCTGTTCCTTCAGGGCTTAACCTTGGATTGGATATCTTGGAACGTGATTTTACTTCCAACTCTTGAGTAGGTGTAAAACACAAGCTTTCTTGTTTGCTGCCTTGTCTGCCGACTGAATCAACGAAAAGCCTTAAGCCTTATCACACTTGGTCCCACATCATCTTCAGGGACATCACCAATCTATTTCTTCTTTCAGTCACACTGATGAGGTGATCATACTGTTACATAGCCAGATATACGAAATAAACATAGGGAATCCGAAATACACGTCATTCACGAAATTGTTTCAGGTACGAAACTTTATTACCTTTGAGTTAAAGGTTATTCATCATGAAGAGAGAGAGACACACAATCTTTCTATGCTGACTGCTTTTACATCGTCAGCTCTCAACCCAACCAACGCGCGGCGCCCGTAGCGCACAAAGTCGTCTGGCCTCGCCCAGCTCTGAATGTTGACTCTCTCGTTCGGAGACAGGAACTCAACTAACTGACTTTTTCTCAAATCCCAAAATCCTCAGCCCACGCTTCCGGTGTGTCACTCACATCCCCTGCCCACAATTCCTATCTGGGATTTTAATTTTGAATGATACATCCTCTCCGCTCGCGTATGAACACCTGCGTTAATGTTGCACCTAACTAACCCATGCTCTAAGCGAAATGTTCTCAGCCTAACTAAACTGAAAGGCAAGATATATAAAATGAAATCCCTCCGCAATTATATTACAGTACATGCACATCTAGATCACACCTGCACATCCAATATCATGAGCTTGACCTCGAGCATCCGGTTGACAACTGGCAACTCACCTTGTTACACATACATACATACATACATACATATACAGAATTTTCTTGATATACACATAGATTTGTGTCGTATTGTTTAGTCTCGACGAAAGTTGACGGAGACACAGACGAGATTAAGAGATGACATCGAGTTTATTAAAAGGAAAAAGAAAAAAGTAAACTTACTGACATAAAAATCATAATCATTTTATTAGTGTGTTTCAACCTCCTTCTGGACCAATCTCAAAAACAAGGAGATCTGAAGTAATATTTTGCTTGAGTTGATGAAGGAAAAATCGTTTCGTTAGATAAATTGAAGCCCATTCTGAAATTTAAACCATTTTTTGGTCAATGCCAATTACTAACGGACAGAGTTGTTCACTCAAAAAAAAAAACAAACTCTCATGTGATCGTTGTTCGCACTTATTACGATAGTTCTGGTAAACTCTTCGTTGCGTGGTTCACCTGACGTTGGAAGGTTGCAGGGACATTACGTTTGATGACTTATTCATTTAACTTCAGTATCATTGCTGCGTATGCTATGAATAAAGAGTGTCATGTAAGTACAAGTAATCCTATTGTTTATGAACCAAATATGGATAAACTTAAAACATTTTGAACTTTCTTATTTTATATTTCGGGATTGACTGAAAAACAGTTCACTTTTAAATTGAATTATAAATTCAACATTATTTTTCAATGTTCTATTTTTCGTTAATTTTTTTTCAAAATATGAGTGATAGTAAAGATTTTATCTGGTTTTGCCTTTTCTGAATGGAATTGATTTTGTACTGGAGGAAGATCATTTTATGCAGGTTTTAACTTTTAATTCTTTTATATTAACCATTAATTTCATTTGAAGTAATGGAATTTTCAACAGACCAATATGTGATTTTATATGCCTTTCTTATATAATTTGTTTGAATTTTGATCTTTAATTCCTAAAGGTAGAAGGCTCAAAAGTTCCCGCATTGTGATTCTAATCATTACTCCTCCAACACTTCTGTAATCTTATTTTCCGAATTTTATATCTTTCACTGCCAGGAATTAAGTAAGAGTTCTCTGTCCTTTTGTGGTTTCACAACCTGTGACTTTTATATATTATCTAATAAGTGCTTGTAAATATATCTCTTTTTACATACGTTGAATATTGATAGATTTTTTTTTTACATTGATAGACATAAAATTTATTTCTCTTTCCAGAATGATAAAAGTGTGTCTGGATAAGATGGAAAAATAAAAAGAAATAAAGGTTCTTTTTATCTGTTATTTGTCAGTTTTCTCTGCTCTTTTCTCCCAAAGATTCTTTCTGCATCTGTTCACACACAACCTTAAAGATTGCCGTAAGCCTTTTTTTTTATTTATAAGGAACAGCACGAAATTTAAAAAGTATAATTAGACTAATGCTGCTATATAAGTTTACTATGCACATATATCTGTTCATTGAACCTGATTTAATTCAATAATCAATACAGCTAATCGTTTTCGAAAAAATGGTTTGGTTCCTTTAACAAAGTGTAAGAGAATAAATTTAGTCAAATGTTAATCAATGGGTGACATAATCAAAAAACTGGAAACATGCCATGCACTAAATAATAGTTTTTAGCTGAGAACAACAACAAAAAAAGATACCTAATCATCTTAAAGAATAACAAATTGAATATATAAATCCCTAGGTAATCAATATTTCCTTAACCATTTGGGATACTGAATATTTTATTATTTTTTAATAGAATTTTTTAAAAAGTTTTAATGAAAAATGTCAGTATTTCCCCCAAAGGTTTCTGTATAGCAACAATGTGAATCTGTAATATCATCAAAATATCATGTCAGCAACTTCAAGATAATGACTGATTTCATTGTTGATGGTGTAACTATTATCATCATAGGAAATGAACAGGGGGACCTGAGTTCAAATCCTAGACCAGGCTGTTGGCATTCCACATTGCATTAATACCCTTGGCAAAATTATGCATTCTGCTATTCTCATTCTAGTAGATAGTTGAGCAGATTATGCTCTTTAACCTTGGTTAGACAACCAGTTTGGAAAAGGAAAACTCTTTATTCAAACCTGGTGTACTTTACTAAAAACTTGACTTTATGCCACACCCAGCTTGTGGGACAAGAGTTGATTAAATACATACACAACATTTACAGGAATCTTTCAAGAAAATTGGTTTGGTTTGGTTTATTTTTTTGGCATATCAACTGTTGTAGGTTATTTAATGCCAAATCCCGTTTGTACATTAACATTAAATTTTTGCTATATATCACGAACAATTAAACATCAATTACCCATTTACAAAAAGTTAAATGGTCAAACAGTTCTATTTCTAACAATTCAATTTAGCTTAAGTCTACCAAGTTAAATGGTACCAAGCATTGCCATGTATCACTAACAATTCATTTAAACATCAGTCATTTATTTACACACAGTTAAATGATCAAACAGTTATATTTCAAACAATTCATTTTCGCATAAGTCATTTGTTTCCACTTACTTGAAATGTCAAACAGTTCTATTTGACCCATAGATAGAACCCTATCAGGGGCTATCACTCCAGGTCAGAGTGAACCTGGGAGTAATGGCAATCAAACTCCTGCATTACTAGAGCCTCACCATCCGATTGTTTAATGTCATATCTTGGACACTCTGTGCAAGAGTCTTACTCCTTTGCAGAGATGAAAGTTAAGTAAGTAACGTTGGCAACTGTAGTTGAGGATGATCACAAGGCTCCCATTTCAATAGCTACTACACTGAGGTGTAGGCGAAGGTCCCACTCTTTTCCCTGTATGGCTCCACTTTACCCTTGATACATACCTTATATTGCTGAGTGTTAAGCATGGAGGTATCAAGAACCATTTTTAAAGTCTTTGGTATGACGCAAACTGAGATTGAACCATTGGCGAACACAACTGTCCCAGCCAAGTGGGCCATTTGAAGAAAAGTTATCCTTTGAACATTATGAGTTGCAATATCACAGTTATCCTAAAATATTAAAAATATTGTAACAAAATAAATGCAATATCATATTTTTCTCTAAAATTTTATTTTCTTTATATAAAACTTACATATGATTTTTTTTAAATTTTCATTGGAGTATTTTGTACTATATATGATATTAGTTAATTTTTTTTCTTTGTTGTGTAATATTTTTGTTTATTTGTTTGTTGGGTGGTTGGTGTGTTTTATAGAAGTTCACCTCTTCTTGGGTTATGTAATGCCAAAATCAGTTTTGTTTTTAAGCAATTATATAGTTCCAATTATTCTTCCTATTTCATCACAATAATCATTAGTTTGCGCAATGAAATGGTTTCAAGTTTTTCATACCTAATTCTTATAATTTTCCTACAATCATATGATATCTAGTATTTCAAGTAAATATAAGGTTTTGATGAACTAAAAATAATATTTTTTTGTAAACAATAACATTCTCAAGAACTATTATCAATAGAAATAATTTGTACTCAATGTAAATCTAATCATTATAAAACAAATCTATTTGACTCATAGATAGGTCAGAGTGGACATGGGAGTAATGGCAATAAAGGTGTTCTCCACTTTCTCCTAATCTCCAAGACAATGACTTAACCAACAGGTGTAAGTTAATCATACTCAGGACATACCTCTATTTTGGTGATAGATATTACCGCTCAGCAGTTTATATAGCCAATGTATTCTAATTAGATCAGGATCGGAGTGGATCTGATTTTTTATGGACAATATACCATGAGATGAACTGCTAAATAAAGTTTGCCCATACCTGTTGTAGAATATAGTCTAGACATGCTATCACATGTTCTCAGATGGAAATGACCAGATACTATATAGAAAATATAATCTTCTGATAAAAACTAACAGAAACCATAGAACTTTTATTTGATTTGCAAGTAAAAACAATATATATATATATATATATATATATATATATATATATATTTATATATATATATATATATATATATATATATATGTGCAATACAAAAATAAATTAAATGAGTTGAAAAAAAATTAACTACTGAAAATAATGTAGAATTTATTTTTTCAAATATTTCTCAAATATCTGTTCTTTTAAAATGATGATTTTTTTTCTTTTGGGTGGCATAATTTTGATTTCAATGTTAGAAATATAAAGAAATATCTTTTTAGAATTTAAAGAACAGATAACTTTGATGATTGGTTGGTTGTGTTTAATGTCTACCCTTGAAGGCTATTTAATGCCGAATCCTGTTTATACATATATATATATTAGATATATATGTTTTGTAAATGAATAATTTTTTTATGTAACATTGAAATGCAACAGAGATCATTTATTTCTAAGGAAATGGCTTTAAGTACAAAGTAAATGATTAAATAGTTCTATTTGACCAATAGATTATATTCTAACAGGTACTAACACATTGCGTCAGAGTTGACCTAGGAGTAATGGCTATAAAGAGGTGCCCATGGTGTAATGGTTATCATTGTAGGAAATGAACACGGCAACATGAGTTCAAATCCTCGACGAGACAGATTCCATTTCTCATAGCACTAATACCCTTGGGAAAGGTATGAATCCAATTATTCTCCCTCCAGCTATGGGTAAATTGCAGGGCAGACTGAGTTCTTCAGCCCTGGATAGGCAACTAGTCTAAGAGAAGGAAAACTCTGAATTCAAACCTGTTAAACTTCGCTTAAAAATTGACCTAGTGTCATATCCTGCCCGAGCGGAGGGGTTGGGTAAATATGATAAAGTAGTTCTCCAAATTATTCAAGGATCTAGGACTGGAGTCTCATCATCAGATCCATTAAGTTCCACATCCAAGACTCTCACTGGGGGTGGGTCTTACCACTCATCAGAGATGCAGCAAGCATATTCTACAGCCCCACTCAACTCTGGTAAGAAATCTTTTAGAACTTCTAAGTGAGTGTTAATATCTTCAGACTCTCACTGTATTCCACTATCTTTAACTGCATCGATATGATATCTGATCAAGGAAATCTCATTTATACTTGTTTGATTTTGAAATGTAGCTAAATTTTTTTAAGATAGTTAATAAGACATTTATTAATTCTTATTCCCATCGTCCTGGAGAAGTTCAATAAAATTAAGAGAGTGTGTGGAAGACATATGGCAATTTTCTTTCTTGTTCTATTAATTTTTCAACTGCATGTCAACCCCTCTCGGGTTATTTTATTCTGAGAGATTAGGGTTTTGAGTTCATTCTGTATTTATATTAGCATTTTTTGGATAGTAGTTTCTTAAAGAGATTTTTTGGTCCGGCTATTGATCATATGGAGATCTGACCTGACCGATAAAATGAAACGCAGTTTCTTCCAGGCAGTGGTTGTATCGCTACTGCTGTATGGATGCACTACTTGGACGCTAACTAAATGTCTGGAGAAGAAGCTGGACGGCAATTACACAAGAATGTTGCGAGCAATATTGAACACGTCCTGGCAGCAACACCCCACAAGGCACCAACTATACAGCCACCAGCCTTCCATCACGAAAACTATCCAAGTTAGATGAACCAGACATGCAGGACACTGCTAGAGAAGCAGGGACGAGCTCATAAGCGATGTACTCCTATGGACCCCCACATATGACTGGGCAAAAACAGGATGACCAGCTCGAACATACATACAACAGCTATGTGAGGTTACAGGATGTAGCCCTGAAGACCTGCTGGAGGCGATGAACAATAGGGAAAAGTGGCGAGAGAGGGTCAGAGATATCTGTGCTAGTGGCATAACATGATGATGATGATGATGATGATGATACAATATCAAGTATTCCTATCAAATACAAATAATTTGCTCACATTTGTATGGGTTTAAGTATTTCTATCATATACTAATCAATATATTTTCCAGTATTTACTTCAATTTAGTAATTGTTATTGGTTTGATCACAGTTATGTGATTTTAGATAACTTATAATGATTCTCAGGAAACAATTATGGCTTCAGCTAAATATTCGTAATACAAATAATTTACTGTTTTATGGTATCAAGTATTCCTTACTAATACTAACAATTTTCAAAAAGATCTATTTCTGCCATAGGTGGGACTAACAGGTACTAACACCACAGGTTAGAGTGGACCTGGGAGTAACAACAATGAAGTTTACTATACACTCCCTAGATCTCCAGAACTGGACACCCAACAATTGCAGTTTAGTGTCATTCACAAGACACCTCTTTTTGGTCTTAAACCTCTGCAGGGGATACAGATAGCAAATTCTAAGCCCAATGCCGGGACAGGCAGTTGACAAAATCATGAGAGAAAGTTCAATTGGTTCTATGAAAAATTTTGCAGCTGACCCAAGTAACATGTGAATGAGGGGTAGGTTTTACTTAGTTTTATTATCCTTAATCTCTTCTCTTACTATTATAAAGCTAGGTAGGTAGTCAGAATTGTATTAATACATCTACATATAAAGCAGCTTATTCTGTTAGGGGAAATTAATTCTTTTTTTTTTCTAAATGGCACAAACATATACTGTGAATGAATAAATAAAAAAGTTCAAATGTCATGGAAAATGTGTATAAGATAAAGATAAGATATCAGGTCAAAGGTAAAAGATACCAGTTAAAAAGCAAATGATATTAGTCAAGGATTAAAATAGGTAATATGTATGACATGATATATGATGTATTACATGATATGTATTAATATGAATTACATGATATATGATGTATTACATGATATGTATTAATATGTATTACATGATATATGATGGGAATCTGTAATAATATAATGGTAAATACATAGTTGAGAGAAAGTAATCCCATTTACCAACCCCTCTGCTCGGGCAGGATATGACTCTAGGTCAATTTTTAAGCGGAGTTTAACAGGTTTGAATTCAGAGTTTTCCTTCTCTTAGACTAGTTGGCTTACCGAGGCTGAAGAACACAGTCTGTCCTACTATTTACCCATACCTGGAGGGAGAATGATTGGATTCATACCTTTCTCAAGGGTATTAGTGCTATGTGAAATGCAATCAGTATCATCCAGGATTTGAACTCGTGTCACCGTGTCCATTTCCTATGAAGATAACCATTACACCACGGGAGAGAAAGAGTCTCCATGGCATAGTGGCTAATATACAGGGCTGCAACATTGTAGTGACCGAGTCACAGTATTTTGTTCTCTTTCAGACTTGTTATGAACCCCCTTATCCTTTCAGATATAGGTTAAAAAGTACCACTACTGATCTTCAATAAGTATGACTTTGGCATTAAATAACTCATGAAAATTGATACGCCATTAAACAAAGAAACCAAGTCAAACCTAATATATATAAGATATAAGATCTAAGTTAAAAGATGAATAATGGATTACAGCTAAAATCTGGCCAACACAAACAAAATAAGCTTCTGTAAGTCGATCCGATAGTATATATATACTTTCTGACAGAGTATTATCTTTCAAATATACCAGTGGCCATTGGTGTGAGCATAACAAGCCAGATGTAAAGTGACCGACCCACTTGTAAGTCCTAGCACAAAGCTGTGCTATGCATAGTGAATTTACTGGTAGATAATAAACCAAAGAAACTAAAGTGATTTAATTCCATGGCAATGATTATGAAATGATAATATAATTTTAGCTCGAGACAAATTATTAATTACTACTGAAATGAACAAAAAGATATGAGTTCTACGATGAACAGTGAATGTGGAGTTTTGTCTTTATTATATCAGAATTAGTCAGGTAAAAGAATTGAACTGAATCATAAATTTGTCTCGGATAAAATATTACATAATTCCCAAAGCTTTTTATGATGAAATTTGCAAATCTTTGAAGCTCCTGTTGGCAGACAGAATTTTACAAAGCTAGAAGCAAATCAAATTCTCTAATAATCGGTCTGTACTTTCTCTACAGAATGTTCGCTAATATTCAATTTATTCCCTGGATTTTTGTATACAATTTTGCACATAGAAATTCTACGGAACATGCTGAACGATTCATCTACTCATAATATGCATGTAGTGACATTATTTCTAAAATTGTACAAGATCACACACAATATTGGATTGAAAGATTTGAGATTTATTAACTAGGAAATTCCCAAGAAAAGAAAATTTTGTATACCATTGACTAAGAATTTTCCATGTAGAGGAATAATTTCTCATTTCATAAATGGAAAAGAGCTCCTGTCTTTCAATAGTGAACAGGGTCATGCTGACCTAGCTGAAAATCTATAACCAATAAAATATACATTCGAACAGTAAAAGATCTCGGTCGGAATAAACAATAAGATGCTAAGTGAATTAAATCCGTCAAGGGATCATACAGAGAAATGAATAAGTGATAATTAGCAGGGAAATTTAAGCCAAGGAATATGGATAAAAATTTCACAGTGTTGCCAGTATTTTTATGTCAAAGTGCAAAATGGGTGTTTTATTTTGTGTTTCAGAAGAGGCAAAATATTGTGAAAGTCTTAAAAAGTGAATGAAGGAGAAAAAGAGCAAGGAAATAGAGAAATGCACTGGAAAAAAAAAAACGAAAAAAGAAATAAATGAAAACAAAAGCAGAAAATTATTTTACTGACTCATGTAAACAGAATAATAACAAGAGAAAGAGAGAAACAGACAAATGAATGGGTCATACAATGAATAGTGTAAAATGAATGTGAAGAAAATCAAAGACCTTACTGTAAACTAAGATCTTTTATTTATTTAAAATTTTTGGCAGAGAATGGAACTGTTCAACCGCCATTGAGAATAAATCTTTGATTAAAAAAAAAAAAAGAAAGGAAAATGAAAGAAATATAAAGTTAAGAAAAATGGTGGCAAAACATTTATGATCAAAGACTAGGAAACTTTTTGAGTGATGTTTGAACAATAAAGAAGGAAAAAAAAAAGGAAGAACCCAAATCAATACATGAAGGCAGTAAAAATTAAGCAAAATAAAGGAACTATGCAAAACAAACAAAAAAACAAACAAACAATCAAAAATTTTTGGTTGTCACCTTGGTGACTTTGGGAAGGATGGAATATGATTGGGCGGTGATGGTCATTTAAAAAATAGATTTTAAAAATATAAGCTAACAATGTAGAGAAGACATGTATGCTATACAGAGTTGTTTCCCTTAATTAAATTGGCATATAAATAACTTCGAAAAGATGGATGTGTCTGTCAAAGTTTGCTGCTGAGAATGGTAGCAATCAACTCATCCGGAAGAATAAATTCTTTATCAAAACAAACTTTTATTTCTATGGTTTATACAAAAAATATCTAAGACATTTCATAATATTTATTTTTCTTTTATCACTTAACAGTTACTGAAGGCTGCATTTGAACTTTATGTTGTTGGGTGTAGGAGAGAAGATACTAGCCAAGAGAAATTACCTGATTATCTGCCCTTGCCAAGCTGTGATAATCTGAAACCATAAGTTACCAAAATTTATATGAGGGGTTCCATTCTCTTGACACCCAGCCATGAAATATAACAGTCAGAGTGAGGTTCAGCTTGAACTACATCTAGCCAATGTGAGAGGCATCCATGTCCAAAAGACATTTAGCAAGAACAAAAGAAATAGCAAGAGAAAATTCCTCAAGTTTCCTGTTAAAATAGACTTTATTATATTGCAAGTGGATGTTCTTTTGAAGATAAATAACCAAGCTGACTATACTAAAGATTTTATGTACTGGAAATTCTTTCAGTATGAACATTCATACTTTTGAATCCACTTTTATAACTGATATTAAAAGATACAAACTTGTGCCAAAGTAAAAAATATTCAATGGACATTTAAGAAATGGTTGGTTAAATTATACAAACCTACTGCTTCTTTTTCATGGTTACAAACTTATCCTTATTGAGTTATGAGCCCTTTGTAGTGACACAATAAAAGAATTACCTCCCTTAAGAGACCCCATAAGTTGTCACATGATGGTTAAGAGATCTCTTCTTAATTTCTTTTTGCCTTTGGTTTTTACTAGTTGAGATATTGTCACTAACTCTGCCAGGGAACAACAAGGCTTCATGGCTCATTTAGTAAGAATGTTTTCCCATTTTTGTACTCCTTCTGCAGACTGCTTATTCATGGAACAACATGTATATAATTCTAGCTATTAAGACACACTTGTGTACTTCTTTCTTTTAATACCAATATGTATGTGGTGTATATAAGATATTTTTGCATGTGTAATTGAGTTTATTTTTTTCTGTTTTGTTCAGTCTTAGTATATCATGAATATACACATGCTAATATTGGTCTTTGTTGAGTAGGGACTTGACTAAGTATCTTCCCTACCACCAAACTTCTGAATGCTTTTAATGTGGGAAGTAAATAGTCATTCATTTATTAAATATGATGTTTTCATTCATAATTTTGTTGTTAGACTTGTTCAGTTCAACCTTAATTAACCTACTCTACACCAAACATGTGAGCAATTACTTATCTTGGTGAAAGAGTTTAACATTCTAAGCAAATTTGTTCTCTTCTTATTCTGACATTTTTATTTGAAGAGCTAGAATTTTTCATGGAAGCAGCAGCAGAAAACCGTTAATTTATAATTGTTGGGTGGGGCTGGTGATTTGGATTCTCATAAAACTACTTGGGTGAGTTAAATATTTTGGCAAATGCTAGTTTTTGGTGCATATATCACATGACTAAAGCTAAGGAATTTTTGCACAACATTTCTAAAAATGGTTGTTTTATTTATAAAGCATTATTTTTCTTTGAACATAGAAAAAAATTAATCCAGAAAACTTTTAAAAATACTAAACTTGCTGAATAAAAATCTGCAAATATTTCAAAGAGTATAAGCCACATCAACAGAATCTTTGTTTATTCTTGGGCAAAAATTGAAAAAAACCCACTGATTTGATATTTTTCTTATATGATCCCTAGTCTTTATTTCTCCCCACATATTTTTGTGGGAAAACCGAAGAGAAGGTTTCATGTTAGAAGACTATCAAATCTGGAAGAACTTAAAAGTCCAGTCTTTGTGCTGGTAATTCATAAACATCTACTTGGCCTTCTCAATCCACTCTTTTTGTGTTGTTATCATGTTAGAAGACAAAATGAAGACCCCAACCAAGTTTTCCAGCTGACAGCTCCAGCTTTTCTTGCAAAACCTTCCCATATTCTACTTTCTTCATGATTCCTTCTATCCTTATGAGATTTGCTGCATTGAAGAATCCTAAAAGCATTATACACACACCACAATTTTTCATTACTTTTCTTTCTATTTCCAAATATAGAAAAAATCTATATGATCAAAGTGATTTAGTTTCATTAAATGTGACCAAATGTCACACTTCCAGTATTTCCCATCTTTCTATAGTTAGTCCCCATCATTCTTCATACAGTCTGGCTTAGAGATATTTCTAATGCAGAAGTGTTTTTGTTTTTATGATCTGTGATCCTGCAGTCAATTGTTGTGCTGTGCTCAAGGAATAGTCTTCAATAAGAACTCAAATTCAAACTTGGTTAAGTCATTTCCTTGTGTCTTGGCAGTGATTCTTAGGTCTTTAGAAAATACCAAACTAGTTTTCATTTCAGAATCTTTGAAATTTTGGTTTGGTTTGGTTTGGTTTCTTTGTTTAATGGCATATCAACCTTTGAAGGTTATTTCAATGCCAAAGCCACTCTCCTAGAAGAACAATAGTGGTACTATTTAACCCATAGCTTGGAGGATAAGGGGGTTTATATGTTCCCCATGGGTATTTGCCTGAAAGTGAATGTAATAGCGCAACTGGAGTACAAAATCACTTACTACAATCCCGCAGTCCATTGCTTTAACCATTACACCATGGGGACATACCCCTTTGAAATCTTTCACTTCCTGTCTTTGCAGGGGGTGTCCTTGTGGTGTAATGGTTAACGCGATGGACTGCGGAATCATAGTATACAAGTTCATACTCCAGTCACGCAATTACGTTCACTTTCGGGCATATACCCTTGGGAAAGGTATGAACTCCCTTATCCTCCAAACTATGGGTTAAATAGTACCACTACTGTTCTCCTAGAAGAATGGCTTTGGCATTAAATAACCTACAAAGGTTGATATGCCATTAAACAAAGAAACCCAACCCAACCCAACCCTGTCTTTGCACTTCTTATCATGTAATGTGTGGGTATCTTAGAACTTATTTATTATTCTTCTGTCTCTAGTTCTTTAATCTAGAAAATGTTTTGATAACATATTATATTCCTCTACCACTTTGTGAGCATTAGAAATTCTTTTTTTTTCTCAAGCCTAAACTGATTTCATTTGCTTTTGACATGATGTTTTTCCAAATGACAGCACAAAATCTCAGTTAAGTCGTTATATAGGGTACAGGTACATATTGAAGAAAAACCATGATGTTAACTTCAGTTTACATGCTTGGAGCAGTATTCAACTAAAATACATCAGTACACAACTGTGACATATGTTAGAGCTCAACGCAATGGGGAGTTCTTAGAGGGAAGCTAATCTTGCACATGGTAGGTTTTGGTTTGTTGGAAGATTTTTTGTTTTATTGCTAAATGAATACGTTTTCAAGACATGCTTGCAGTTTCTGCAGACACCTGTTGTTGACTCTGTAGATCCCTTGAGATTGCTGGTCATTTAAAAACCACAGATTTCTATAATGATTTGAAAACCACAGTTTTCTATCATTATTTGAAAACCACAGCTTATTTGGAAAAAAGATTGAAGAAAATTCTCAAATATATTCCCACCTTGTTGGCAGGTCCTAGAATTCAGCAACAGCATCTCCTGCAGAGTAGTAAAACCTTTCCCGCGAATAAAGGTGGCCTGTGTATGACACTAAGCACCATTCAATAGACAAGCTTCA